>CM038678.1:771546001-772067995 GCA_021605205.1 Aegilops longissima
GTTCAGTAGTAACTTGATCTGAAGCTTCATGATCATCATCATTAGTTTCCTCACTAATTGGTGTAGTTGTCACGGGAACCGTTTCTTGTGATGAACTACCTTCAATAAGGGAGCAGATCTGATTATCTCATCAAGTTCTACTTTCCTCCCACTCACTTCTTTCAAGAGAAACTCCTTCTCTAGAAAGGATCCGAATTTAGCAAGCGAAAACTTTGCCTTCAGATCTGTGATAGAAGGTGTACCCAACAGTCTCCTTTGGGTATCCTATGAAGACACATTTCTCCGATTTGGGTTCGAGCTTATCTGGTTGAAGTTTCTTCACATAAGCATCGCAGCCCCAAACTTTAAGCGACAACTTTGGTTTCTTGCCAAACCACAGTTCATACGGTGTCGTCTCAGCGGACTTAGATGGTGCCCTATTTAATGTGAATCGGCCGTCTCTAAAGCATATCCCCAAAGCGATAGCGGTAAATCAGTAAGAGACATCATAGATCGCACCATATCAAGTAAAATCACGATTCTGACGTTCGGACACACCATTTCTCTGTGGTGTTCGGGTGGCGTGAGTTGTGAAACTATTCCACATTGTTTCAAATGTAAACCAAACTCGTAACTCAAATATTCTCCTCCACGATCCGATCGTAGAAATTTTATTTTCTTGTTACGATGATTTTCCACTTCACTCTGAAATTCTTTGAACTTTTCAAATGTTTCAGATTGTGTTTCATTAAGTAGATATACCCATATCTGCTCAAATCATCCGTGAAGGTGAGAAAATAACGATACCCTTGCGTGCCTCAACATTCATTGGACCACAAACATCGGTATGTATGATTTCCAACAAATCAGTTGCTCGCTCCATAGTTCGGAGAAGCGGCGTTTTAGTCATCTTGCCCATGAGGCACGGTTACATAAGTACCAAGTGATTCATAATCAAGTGATTCGAAGCCCATCAGTATGGAGTTTCTTCATGCGTTTTACACCGATATGACCTAAACGGCAGTGCCACAAATAAGTTGCATTATCATTATCAACTCTGCATCTTTTGGTTTCAACACTATGAATATGTGTACTACTATCGAGATTCAATAAAAATAGACCACTCTTCAAGGGTGCATGACCATAAAAGATATTATTCATATAAATAGAACAACCATTATTCTCTGTCTTAAATGAATAACCGTCTCGCATCAAACAAGATCCAGATATAATGTTCATGCTTAACGCTGGCACCAAATAACAATTATTTAGGTCTAAAACTAATCCCGATGGTAGATGTAGAGGTAGCGTGCCGACCGCGATCACATCGACTTTGGAACCATTTCCCACGCGCATCGTCACCTCGTCCTTAGCCAATCTTCGGCAATCCGTAGTTCCTGTTTGAGTTGCAAATATTAGCAGAACCAGTATCAAATACCGGTACTCTGCGAGTATTAGTAAGGTACACATCAATAACATGTATATCACATATACCTTTGATCACCTTGCCATCCTTCTTATCCGCCAAATACTTGGGGCAGTTCCGCTTCCGATGTCGGTTTGCTTGCGGTAAAAACACTCAGTTTCAGGCTTAGGTCCAGACTTGGGTTTCTTCTCTTGAGCAGCAACTTGCTTGCTGTTCTTTTGAAGTTCCTTCTTCTTTCCTTTGCCCTTTTCTTGAAACTAGTGGTCTTGTTGACCATCAACACTTGATGCTCTTTCTTGATTTCTACCTCCATGACTTTTAGCATTGCGAAGAGCTCGGGAATTGTTTTGGTCATCCCTTGCATATTATAGTTCATCACGAAGCTCTTGTAGCTTGGTGGCGATGATTGGAGAATTTGTCAATGACACTATCATCCGGAAGAGTAACTCCCAGTTGAATCAAGTGATTATTATACCCGGACATTTTGAGTATATGTTCCTTGTGAACTATTCTCCTCCATCTTGCAGCTATAGAACTTATTGGAGACTTCATATCTCTCAATCCGGGCATTTGCTTGAAATATTAACTTCAACTCTGGAACATCTCATATGCTCCATGAGCGTTCAAAACGTCGTTGAAGACCGGTTCTAAGCCGTAAAGCATGGCACACTGAACTATCGAGTAGTCATCGGCTTTGCTCGCGAGACGTTCACAACTTCGGCGTAGCTCTGCAGCGAGCTGGCACCCAGCGGTGCTTCGGGGCGTAATTCTTACGTGCAGCAATGAGGATAATCCTCAAATTACGGACCCTGTCCGTGTAATTGCTACCATCATCTTTCAACTTTGCTTTCTCAAGGAAGCATTAAAATTCAACGGAACAACAGCACGAGCCATCTATCTACTGATAAACATAGACAAGCAAAATACTATCGGTACTAAGTTCATGATAAATTTAAGTTTCAATTAATCATATTAAAACCTCCCACTTAGACAGACATCTCTCTAGTCATCTAAGTGATTCGTGATCAAAACAACTAAACCATGTCCGATCATCACGTGAGATGGAGTAGTTTCAATGGTGAACATCACTATGTTGATCATATCTACTATATGATTCACGCTCGACCTTCGGTCTCCGTGTTCGAGGCCATATCTGTTATATGCTAGGCTCGTCAAGTTTAACCTGAGTATTCGGCGTGCGCAACTGTTTTGCACCGTTGTATTTGAGCGTAGAGCCTATCACACCCGATCATCACGTGGTGTCTCAGCACGAAGAACTTTCATAGCGGTGCATACTCGGGAGAACACTTCTTGATAATTTTAGTGAGAGATCATCTTATAATGCTACCGTCAATCAAAGCAAGATAAGATGCATAAAGGATAAACATCACATGCAATCAATATAAGTGATATGATATGGTCATCATCATCTTGTGCTTGTGATCTCCATCGCGAAGCACCGTCATGATCACCATCGTCACCGGCGCGACACCTTGATCTCCATCGTAGCATCGTTGTCGTCTCGCCAACTATTGCTTCTCGACTATCGCTACTGCTTAGTGATAAAGTAAAGCAATTACATAGCTTTGCATTTCATACAATAAGCGACAACCATATGGCTCCTGCCGATTGCCGATAACTTCGGTTACAAAACATGATCATCTCATACAAAAATATAGCATCACGTCTTGACCACATCACATCACAACATGCCCTGCAAAAACAAGTTAGGCGTCCTCTACTTTGTTGTTGCAAGTTTTACGTGGCTGCTACGGGCTGAGCAAGAACCATTCTTACCTCGCATCAAAACCACAGCGATAGTTTGTCAAGTTGGTGCTGTTTTAACCTTCGCAAGGACGGGCGTAGCCACACTCAGTTCAACTAAAGTGAGAGAGCAGACACCCGCCGGTCACCTTTAAGCAACGAGTGCTGCATGGCGGTGAAACCAGTCTCGCGTAAGCGTCACGTGTAATGTCGGTCGGGCGCTTCATCTCACAATACCGCCGAACCAAAGTATGACATGCTGGTAAGCAGTATGACTTATATCGCCCACAACTCACTTGTGTTCTACTCGTGCATATGACATCAACGCATAAAACCAGGCTCGGATGCCTTTGTTGGGGAGCGTAGTAATTTCAAAAATTTCCTCGCACACGCAAGACCATGGTGATGGCATAGCAGCGAGAGGGAGAATGTCTGTCCACGTACCCTCGTAGACCAAAAGCGGAGCGTTTTAACAACGCGGTTGATGTAGTCGTCGTCTTCACGATCCGACCGATCCAAGCACCGAGCGACGGCACCTCCGAGTTCTGCACACGTTCAACTCGATGGCGATCCCGGACTCCGATCCAGCAAAGTGTCGAGGATGAGTTCCGTCGACCGACGGCGTGGTGGCGATGATGATGCTCCACCGATGCAGGGCTTTGCCTAAGCTCATGACGATATGACTTCTCGGCGCGATTAGCCGCTAAGCTCATGACGATATGACGAAGTGGAATATGGTGGAGGGGCACCGCTGCGGCTAAGGAGCGATCCGTAGATCAACTTGTGTGTTCTAGGGTGCCCCCGCCCCGTATATAAAGGAGCCAAGGGGAGGGGCGGCCGGCCAGAGGAGGGCGCGAGGAGTCCTACTCCTCCGGGAGTAGGATTCCCCTCAATCCTAGTTGGAATAGGATTCACGGAGGAAAGAGAGAGAGGGGCGGCCCACCTTTCCTAGTCCTAGTAGGACTAGGGGGAGGGGAGGCTTGCGACCACCTAGGGCTGGCCCTTTCTCCTTCCACCAAGGCCCACTATGGCCCATATAGTTCCGGGGGTTCGGTAACCTCCGGTACTCAGTAAATTCGATTTCACTCGGAACATTTCCGATGTCAAATGTAGGCTTCAATATATCAATCTTTATGTCTCGACCATTTGAGACTCCTCGTCATGTCCGTGATCACATCCGGGACTCGAACAACCTTGGTACATCAAAACTTATAAACTCATAATGGCTGTCGCCGAAGCGTTAAGCGTGCGGACCCTACGGGTTCGAGAACTATGTAGACATGACCTAGAACCATTCTCGGTCAATAACCAATAGCGGAACCTGGATGCCCATATTGGTTCCTACATATTCTCGAAGATCTTTATCGGTCAAACCGCATAACGATATCGTTGTTCCTTTGTCATCGGTATGTTACTTACGAGATTCGATCGTCGGTATCCAATACCTAGTTCAATCTAGTTCTTGGTAAATCTCTTTACTCGTTCCGTAATACATCATCTTACAACTAACTCATTAGTTGTAATTCTTGCAAGGCTTATGTGATGTGTATCACCGAGAAGGCCCAGAGATACCTCTCCGACAATCGGAGTGACAAAACCTAATCTCGAAATCGCCAACCCAACAAGTACCTTTGGAGACACCTGTAGTACTCCTTTATAATCACCCGATTACATTGTGACGTTTGGTAGTACCAAAGTGTTCCTCCGTAAGCAGGAGTTGCATAATCTCATAGTTACAGGAACATGTATAGGTCATGAAGAAAGCAATAGCAATATACTAAGCGATCAAGTGCTAAGCTAACGGAATGGGTCATGTCAATCACATCATTCTTCTAATGATGTGATCCCATTAATCAAATGACAACACATGTCTATGGTTAGGAAACATAACCATCTTCGATTAATGAGCTAGTCAAGTAGAGGCATACTAGTGACTATCTGTTTGTCTATGTATTCACACATGTATTATGTTTCCGGTTAATAAAATTCTAGCATGAATAATAAACATTTATCATGATATAAGGAAATAAATAATAACTTTATTATTGCCTCTAGGGCATATTTCCTTCATGTTCGGCCACCTTATGGAGCTCGACCAGCTGCTTCAGCTGGTCGCTCAAGGGCACCAGGTGTCCGGCCTCAGCATACTGAGACCAGAACACCTTCTCCGTCGACCTCCCCTCTTCGGCTTGGTAGAATGCGGCAGCGTCGGACACACTCCGGGGAAGATCTGCGAATGCTCCTGGAGAGCTCTGGACTCGGGTAAGTAACAAGTAATTCACTTTCACGTGCTTGCTTTGCATAAAGAATGCCTTACCCGCCGCTATATTCTTCATCGCCTCAATTTCCTGGAGGGCTTTTTGGGCTTCGGCCTTGGCAGATTTGGCGCTCTCAAGCGCCGAGGCAAGCTCGGACTCTCGAGTCTTTGAGTCAAGCTCCAAACTCTCGTGTTTTTCCATGAGAGCCTGGAGCTCTTGCTGCACCACCGCCACCCGCGCCTCCTGCTTCTCTCGCTGGGTACGCTCCACGACCGCATTTTCTTCGGCCCTGGACAGCGCTTCCTTCAGGGTTGCCACTTGGGTTGTGGCCCCTATAATACCCACGTTGGTCCTGTCATTTTTTGCAACCACATCTTTTTTATATACTTACATAAGGTATTACTTACCTTCCTTGTCCTCGAGCTGCTTCTTGGCAAAGCCGAGCTCGTTCTTGGACCGCTCGAGGCTCTGCTTCAATGCATCGACCTCCGCAGTCAGTGCAGCAGAGGTCAACAGCACAACCTGCATTCCCATATTGAAATACTTATGTTAGGCTCCTGCGTATATCTTTTTGATCCTCAGTTCGGCTTTTCTTTCCGAACACCAAACTGAGCATCAGGGGCTACTGTCTATGCGGTAATATTTTTACATATATTAAATACATACCTCAAAGCCTGTTAGAAGGCTGGCACAGGCTTCGGTCAGCCCGCTCTTGGCGGACTGAACCTTCTGGATCACCACACTCATAATAGTGCGGTGCTCCTCGTCGATGGAGGCGCCGTTAAGCACCTCCAGCAGATTATCCGGTGCCTGCGGTTGGACGGAGGTCACCGGCGTCGTAGGTGTACGTGAAGACTAGGTATTTTAAGCCAATGGGCATGATCACAGGTACACTCTAGTGAAGGGCCTAGAGGCCTCCCTGTCGGCCCTCACATCACTCATGATCACAGCACTCCGGATAAAGAGAGAGACTTTAGTGAATTCAGGATGTCGCCGAAGGGCAAGTGCTGAAAGATGTCCGCGGCCGTGAACTCCATAACGGTTCTAGTGAAGGGCCTAGAGGCCTCCCACGTCGGCCTGCTGAGGACAGGGATGGACTAGGTTACAACGTGGGCCAAAAAGGGACGGCACAGAGTAAGTAATAAACCGCTTCGCTAAACACGCTGAGGTGGAACAATAAAAACAATTTGAGTAAAGGCTTGGCAGTGGTGCGACTTCACGCCACAGAATACGTCAGCAGATTGATCTTGTGTAATATTATTCTCTCTACGGTGGTATGTGGAATTTATTTTTGCAGAGCGGACACTATCCTGGTGTTCACAATCTTCTATAAATTATTGGAGGAAGAACCCGCCTTGCAATGCGAAGACAACATGCGCGCCGGACTAAATGCGTCATTGAAGCCTGGTTCGGGGACTCTTGAGGAGTTCGGACTAAGGGGTGTCCGGATAGCGAACTATCATCATCGGCGGACTCCAAGACTATGAAGATACAAGATTGAAGACTTCGTCCCGTGTCGGATGGGACTTTCCTTGGCATGGAAGGCAAGCTTGGCGTCTGGATATGTAGATCTCCTACCATTGCAACCGACTTTGTGTAACCCTAGCCCTCTCCGGTGCCTATATAAACCGGATGGCTTTAGCCCATAGGACGAACAACAATCATACCATAGGCTAGCTTCTAGGGTTTAGCCTCTTTGATCTCGTGGTAGATCCACTCTTGTAACACACATCATCAATATTAATCAAGCAGGACGTAGGGTTTTACCTCCATCAAGAGGGCCCGAACCTGGGTAAAACATCGTGTCCTTTGTCTCCTGTTACCATCCGCCTAGACGCCAAGGAAAGTCCGGTCATTGAAGCCTGGTTCAGGGGCTACTGAGGGAGTTCCGGACTAGGGGGTGTCCGGATAGCCGAACTATCATCATCGACCAGACTCCAAGACTATGAAGATACAAGATTGAAGACTTCGTCCCGTGTCCGGATGGGACTTTCCTTGGCGTGGAAGGAAAGCTTGGCGATACGGATATGTAGATCTCCTACCATTGTAACCGACTACTGTAACCCTAGCCCTCTCCGGTGCCTATATAAACCGGATGGCTTTAGTCCATAGCACGAACAACAATCATACCATAGGCTAGCTTCTAGGGTTTAGCCTCTTTGATCTCGTGGTATATCCACTCTTGTAACACACATCATCAATATTAATCAAGCAGGACGTAGGGTTTTAACTCCATCAAGAGGGCCCGAACCTGGGTAAAACATCGTGTCCCTTGTCTCCTGTTACCATCCGTCTAGACGCACAGTTCGGGACCCCCTACCCGAGATCCGCCGGTTTTGACACCGACACTTGCCCTTCTTAGTAGGGGGCCGCCTGCCGGATGCCGGAATCGTTGAAGGTTCCAGTGCGGTGTCCGGCCCAGGGCCGGACTTAGAGCCCTTCGGGGTTTTATCCCCTTTGCGCCTGGAGTCTGGGAGGTCACCTTGCGGCGCCTCCAGGACCACCCCATCCTGGCTTGGCCCCTTTTAGGACTCCACCTCGGCATCGTCCATAGGACGAGGGGAGGTAGCAGTCGGAAGTGAGAGGCTATTCACATCCGAGCGAATCCGAGGATCCGCTTCGGCAAGCATCGAGCTGGCCCGTGGCGGATGCATGATTACATTCGTGACGAAGATCTTGTGCGATAAAGGAACGCCATGAGTTATTTTGGTATCCGGATACTTACGATTTTGCCAGGGGCTTGGCCCTGGATGGCCACTCCTCTTCACCGTCGTCGGTGTTGGTGGAGTAGTCCGGAGGAAGGGTCCTTCCCTTCTTGGACCCTCCGCCCCACCCAGTTGGGGCGGCCTTCCTTTTCATTCCTCCCCCAGCTGGAGGGGGATAGGCTTCTTCTTCCTCCTCCTCGTCTTCGGAAGAGGAGTGCGCCTCAGAGTCATCGATCGATGAATCCGGCACCACCGGGCGCCGGGAACTCTTTTATTTCCCGTGGCCTTCTTCTTGGCCTTCTTCTCCGGCACCACGTAGGGTGCCGGGACAAGCAGCCCCGTCAAGTGGGCGTCTGCTGGATCTTCGGGCAAAGGAGCCGGACAGTCGATCTGTCCGGTCTTCTTCTGCCATTCCTGTCAAAGGAACGGGAGCTTAGATCCCGCATAGAGTTAAACTATGAAAAACAAGTATCCCATAAAGGGTAAAATAAGCTTACTACGCTGGCTTGGCGCTTTGTGCGGAATCCTCGATCCTCGATGATGGGAGGGGGAACCTCGGCGCCCTTGAATAGCACCTTCCAGGCATCCTCGTGCGTTGTGTCAAAGATCCTGGTCAGAGTTTGGTGCTGGGCCGGGTTGAACTCCCATAAGTTAAAAGCCCGTCGTTGACACGGGAGGATCCGGCGGATGAGCATGACCTGGACTACGTTGACGAGTTTAACCTCTTTGTCCATCAGGTCTTGGGCGAGGTTTGGAGTCAGTCCGCTCTTCGAATTACCCCACGCAGACCCTTCTCTTTCCGGGAGGTGAGCCGTGTGGGGATGCGGATCGGGCAGGGGCAGCTGCCCATTCAGGGTCCTTGGCTCGGTGATGTAGAACCACCCGATTGCCACCTTTATGGTCTCCACGAAGGAGCCCTCGAGCCATGTAACATTGGGCATCTTGCCCACCATGGCGCTCTCGCACTCCGCTTGCTGGCCGCCCACTACCTTGGCTTGACATTGAAGGTCTTCAGCCATAAGCGAAGTGGGGCTTGATGCGGAGGAAAGCCTCACACACGACGATAAACGCCGAGATGTTGAGGACGAAGTTCGGGGCCAGATCATGGAAATCCAGGCCGTAGTAGAACATGAGCCCCCGGACAAACAAGTGAAGTGGGAAACCTAGTCCACGGAGGAAATGGGTGAGGAACACCACCCTCTCTGCACGTATTGATGAGAATCCCGGAATAAGGGGACACGATCTCTGCTTCAACAAGACGTGCCAAGGAAACCGCCTCGCTAAGTCTTGTTGAGGTGGGACAGTAAAAGCGATTGAATAAAGGCTTGGTCGTGGTGTGATGTCACGCTAAAAATCGTCGCAGATTGGGTTTGTGTAAATATTATTCTCTCTACGGTGGTATGTGGAAATTATTTTGCAGAGCCGGACACTATCCTTGTGTTCAAAATCTTCTATGAAGTATTCGGAGGAGGAACCCGCCTTCCAATGCCGAAGACAATCTGCGTGTCGGACTCGTCGTCATTGAAGCCTAGTTCAGGGGCTACTGGGGGAGTCCTGGATTAGGGGGTGTCCGGATGGCCGGACTATGACCTTTGGCCGGACTCCTGGACTATGAAGATACAAGATTGAAGACTTCGTCCCGTGTCCGGATGGGACTTTCCTTGGCGTGGAAGGCAAGCTTGGCGATACGGATATGTAGATCTCCTCCCATTGTAACCGACTCTATGTAACCCTAACCCTATCCGGTGTCTATATAAATCGGAGGGTTTTGAAGGAAATATGCCCTAGAGGCAATAATAAAGTTATTATTTATTTCCTTATATCATGATAAATGTTTATTATTCATGCTAGAATTGTATTAACCGGAAACATAATACATGTGTGAATATATAGACAAACAGTATGTCACTAGTATGCCTCTACTTGACTAGCTTGTTAATCAAAGATGGTTATGTTTCCTAACCATGAACAAGGAGTTGTTATTTGATTAACAAGGTCACATCATTAGTTGAATGATCTGATTGACATGACCCATTCCGTTAGCTTAACACTTGATCGTTTAGTATGTTAATGCTTTCTTCATGACCCATACATGTTCCTGTAACTATGAGATTATGCAACTCCGTTTACGGAGGAACACTTTGGTACTACCAAGCGTCAGCAACGAATGGGTGATTATAAAGGAGTACTACAGGTGTCTCCAAAGGTACTTGTTGGGTTGGCGTATTTCAAGATTAGGTTTTGTCACTCCGATTGTCGGAGAGGTATCTCTAGGCCTTCTCGGTAATACACATCACCTAAGCCTTGCAAGCATTACAACTAATGAGTTAGTTGTGAGATGATGTATTACGGAGCAGTAAAGAGACTTACGATGCTTGAGATTGAACTAGGTATTGGATACCGACGATCGAATCTCGGGTAAGTAACATACCGATGACAAAGGGAACAACGTATGTCGTTATGCGGTTTGACCGATAAAGATCTTCGTAGAATATGTAGGAACCAATATGGGCATCCAGGTTCCGCTATTGGTTATTGACCGAGAATGGTTCTAGGTCATGTCTACATAGTTCTCGAACCCGTAGGGTCCGCACGCTTAACGTTTCAATGACAGTTCATTATGAGTTTATAAGTATTGATGCACCGAAGGTTGTTCGAGTCCGGATGTGATCACGGACATGACGAGGAGTCTCGAAATGGTCGAGACATAAAGATTGATATATTGGAAGCCTATGTTTGGACTTGGAAGGGTTCGAGTGAAAACAGGAAGTTCTCGGAACACCGGGGTTACGGAACCCCGGGGATATATGGGCCTTATGGGCCATAGGAGAGAAGAGGAAGGGCGGCCAAGGTGGGCTGCGCCCCCTCCCCTCTAGTCCGAATAGGACAAGGAGAGAGGCGGCGCCCTTCCTCTTTCCCTCCTCCAATCCTAGTCCAACTAGGAGGGGGAGTCCTACTCGGTGGGAGTAGGACTCCTCCTTGCGCGCCTCCCCTTGGGCCGCCACCTCCCCTTGCCTCCTTTATATCTGGGGCAGGGGCACCCCATGACACACAAGTTGATCTACGGATCTTTCCTTAGCCGTGTCGGTGCCCCTTCCACCATATTCCACTTGGTCATATCGTCGCGGAGCTTAGGCGAAGCCTGCGCTGGAGAAGTCATATCGTCGCGGAGCTTAGGCGAAGCCCTGCGTCGGTGGAGCATCAACATCGTCACTGCCGCCGTCGTCTTGACGGAACTCATCCCGACACTTTGCTGGATCGAGTCCGGGATCGTCATCGAGCTGAGCGTGTGCAGAACTCGGAGGTGCCGTGACGTTCGGTGCTTGGATCGGTCGGATCGTGAAGGCGCACGACTACATCAACCGCGTTGTTATAACGCTTCGCTTTCGGTCTCGAGGGTGCGTGGGCGGACCTCTCCCTCTCGTTGCTATGCCATCACCATGGTCTTGCGTGATCGTAGGAAATTTTTGAAATTACTCGTTCCCCAACAGATGGCATCCGAGCCTGGTTTTATGCGTTGATGTCATGTGCACGAGTAGAACACAAGTGAGTTGTGGGCGATACAAGTCATACTGCCTACCAGCATGTCATACTTTGGTTCAGCGGTATTGTGAGATGAAGCGGCCCGGACCGACATTACGCAGACGCTTACGCGAGACTGGTTTCACCGCCCGAGCACTTGTTGCTTAAAGGTGACCGGCGGGTGTCTCTCTCTCACTTTAGTTGAATCGAGTGTGGCTCGCCCGGTCCTTGAGAAGGTTAAAACAGAGTCTATTTGACGAAGTATCATTGTGGTTTTGATGCGTAGGTAAGAACGGTTCTTGCTCAGCCCGTAGCAGCCACGTAAAACTTGCAACAACAAAGTAGAGGGCGTCTAACTTGTTTTTGCAGGGCATGTTATGATGTGATATGGTCAAGGCGTGATGCTATATTTTATTGTATGAGATGATCATGTTTTGTAACCGAGTTATCGACAGGCTGGCAGGAGCCATATGGTTGTCGCTTTATTGTATGAAATGCAAGCGCCATGTAATTGCTTTACTTTATCACTAAGGAGTAGCGATAGTCGTAGAAGCAATAGTTGGCGAGGCGACAACGATGCTACGATGGAGATCAAGGTGTCGCGCGGTGGCGATGGTGATCATGGCGGTGCTTGGCGATGGAGATCACAAGCACAAGATGATGATGACCATATCATATCACTTATATTGATTGCATGTGATGTTTATCCTTTATGCATCTTATCTTGCTTTGATTGACGGTAGCATTATAAGATGATCTCTCACTAAAATTATCAAGAAGTGTTCTCCCGAGTATGCACCGTTGCGAAAGTTCTTCGTTTGAGACACCACGTGATGATCGGGTGTGATAGGCTCTACGTTCAAATACAACGGGTGCAAAACAGTTGCGCACGCGAATACTCAGGTTAAACTTGACGAGCCTAGCATATAACAGATATGGCCTCGGAACACGAGACCGAAAGGTCGGCGTGAATCATATAGTAGATATGATCAACATAGTGATGTTCACCATTGAAACTACTCCATCTCACGTGATGATCGGACATGGTTTAGTTGATTTGGATCACGTAATCACTTAGATGACTAGAGAGATGTCTGTCTAAGTGGGAGTTTTTAATATGATTAATTAAACTTAAATTTATCATGAACTTAGTACCGATAGTATTTTGCTTGTCTATGTTTCTGTAGATAGATGGCTCGTGCTGTTGTTCCGTTGAATTTTAATGCGTTCCTTGAGAAAGCAAAGTTGAAAGATGATGGTAGCAATTACACGGACTGGGTCCGTAATTTGAGGATTATCCTCATTGCTGCACGAAAAATTACGTCTGGAAGCACCGCTGGGTGACAGGCTCTGCTGCGAGATCTTGAGCGAGAAGTTATGAGCGTCCGCAAAGCAGAGCTGATGACTACTCTATAGTTCAGTGTGCCATGCTTTACGGCTTAGAACCGGGTCTTCAACGACGTTTTGAGCGTCATGGAGCATATGAGATGTTCCAGGAGTTGAAGTTAATATTTCAAGCAAATGCCCGGATTGAGAGATATGAAGTCTCCAATAAGTTCTATAGCTGCAAGATGGAGGAGAATAGTTCGTCGGTGAGCACATACTCAAAATGTCCGGGTATAACAATCACTTAATTCAGCTGGGAGTTAATCTTCCGGATGATAGTGTCATTGATGAGAATTCTCCAATCACTGCCACCAAGCTACAAGAGCTTCGTGATGAACTATAATATGCAAGGGATGACTAAGACAATTCTGAGCTCTTCGCGATGCTAAAAGCAGCGGAGGTAGAAATCAAGAAAGAGCATCAAGTGTTGATGGTCAACAAGACCACTAGTTTCAAGAAAAGGGCAAAGGGAAGAAGAAGGAAACTTCAAAAGAACAGCAAGAAAGTTGCTGATCAAGAGAAGAAACCCAAGTCTGGACCTAAGCCTGAAACCGAGTGTTTTACTGCAAGCAGACTGGACATCGAAGCGGAACTGCCCCAAGTATTTGGCGGATAAAAAGGATGGCAAGGTGAACAAAGGTATATATGATATACATGTTATTGATGTGTACCTTACTAATACTCGCAGATAGTACTGGTATTTGATACTGGTTACATTGCTAATATTTGCAACTCGAAACAGGAACTACGGATAAGCGAAGATTGGCTAAGGACGAGGTGACGATGCGCGTTGGAAATGGTTCCAAAGTCGATGTGATCGCGGTCGGCACGCTACCTCTACATCTACCTTCAGGATTAGTTTTAGACCTAAATAATTGTTATTTGGTGCCAGCGTTGAGCATGAACATTATATCTGGATCTTGTTTATTGCGAGACGGTTATTCATTAAATCAGAGAATAATGGTTGTTCTATTTATATGAGTAATATCTTTTATGGTCATGCACCCTTGAAGAATGGTCTATTCTTGTTGAATCTCGACAAGTAGTGATACACATATTCATAATGTTGAAGCCAAAAGATGCAGAGTTGATAATGATAGTGCAACTTATTTGTGGCACTCGCCGTTTAGGTCATATCGGTGTAAACGCATGAAGAAACTCCATCTTGATGGGCTTCGGAATCACTTGATTATGAATCACTTGGTACTTGCGAACCGTGCCTCATGGGCAAGATGACCAAAACGCCGTTCTCCGGAACTATGGAGCGAGCAACTGATTTGTTGGAAATCATACATCGATGTTTGTGGTCCAATGAATGTTGAGGCCACGTGGGGTATCGTTATTTTCTCACCTTCACAGATGATTTGAGCAGATATGGGTATATCTACTTAATGAAACACAAATCTGAAACATTTGAAAAGTTCAAAGAATTTCAGAGTGAAGTGGAAAATCATCGTAACAAGAAAATAAAGTTTCTACGATCTGATCGTGGAGGAGAATATTTGAGTTATGAGTTTGGTTTACATTTGAAACAATGTGGAATAGTTTAGAACTCACGCCACCGGAACACCACAGAGAAATGGTGTGTCGAACGTCGAATCGTACTTTACTAGATATGGTGCGATCTATGATGTCTATTTCGATTTACCGCTATCGTTTTGGGGTTATGCTTTAGAGACGGCCGCATTCACGTTGAATAGGACACCGTCAAAATCCGTTGAGACGACGCCTTATGAACTGTGGTTTGGCAAGAAACCAAAGTTGTCGTTTCTTAAAGTTTGGGGCTGCGATGCTTATGTAAAGAAACTTCAACCAGATAAGCTCGAACCCAAATCGAAAAATGTGTCTTCATAGGATACCCAAAGGAGACTGTTGGGTACACCTTCTATCACAGATCTGAAGGCAAGATTTTCGTTGCTAAATTCGGATCCTTTCTAGAGAAGGAGTTTCTCTCGAAAGAAGTGAGTGGGAGGAAAGTAGAACTTGATGAGATAATCTGTATCTGCTCCTTTATTGGAAAGTAGTTCATCACAAGAAATGGTTCTGTGACAACTACACCAATTAGTGAGGAAACTAATGATGATGATCATGAAGTTTCAGATCAAGTTACTACTGAACCGTGAGGTCAACCAGAGTAAAATCGCACAGAGTGGTACGGTAATCTTATTCGGAAGTCATGTTACTTGACCATGGCGAACCTACGAACTATGAAGAAGCGATGGTGAGCCCAGATTCGCAAAATGGCTGGAAGCCATGAAATCTGAGATGGGATCCATGTATGAGAACAAAGTATGGACTTTGGTTGACTTGCCCGATGATCGGCAAGCCATTGAAAATAAATGGATCTTTAAGAAGAAGACTGGCGCCGATGGTAATGTAACTGTCTACAAAGCTCGACTTGTTGCAAAAGGTTTTCGACAAGTTCAAGGGTTGACTACGATGAGACTTTCTCACCAGAAGCGATGCTTAAGTCTGTCCGAATCATGTTAGCAATTGCCGATTTTATGATTATGAAATTTGGCAAATGGATGTAAAACTGCATTCTTGAATGGATTTCTAGAAGAAGAGTTGTATATGATGCAACCAGAAGGTTTTGTCGATCCAAAAGGTGCTAACAAAGTGTGCAAGCTCCAGCGATCAATTTATGGTCAGGTGCAAGCCTCTCGGAGTTGGAATAAACGCTTTGATAGTGTGATCAAAGCATATGGGTTTGTACAGACTTTTGGAGAAGCCTGTATTTACAAGAAAGTGAGTGGGAGCTCTGTAGCATTTCTAATATTATATGTGGACGACATATTATTGATTGGAAATGATATAGAATTTCTGGATAGCATAAAAGGATACTTGAATAAAAGTTTTTCAATGAAAGACCTCGGTGAAGCTGCTTACATATTGGGCATCAAGATCTATAGAGATAGATCAAGACGCTTGATTGGACTTTCACAAAGCACATACCTTGATAAAGTTTTGAAAAAGTTCAAAATGGATCAGGCAAAGAAAGGTTTTTTACCTGTGTTACAAGGTGTAAGATTGAGTCAGACTCAATGCCCGACCACAGCAGAAGATAGAGAGAAAATGAAAGATGTTCCCTATGCTTCAGCCATAGGCTCTATCATGTATGCAATGCTGTGTACCAGACCTGACGTATGCTTAGCTGTAAGCTTGGCAGGAAGGTACCAAAGTAATCCAGGAGTGGATCACTGGACAGCGGTCAAGAACATCCTGAAATACCGAAAAGGACTAAGGATATGTTTCTCGATATGGAGGTGACAAAGAGCTAGTCGTAAATGGTTACGTCGATGCAAGTTTTGACACTGATCCGGACGATTCTAAATCGCAAACCGGATACGTGTTTTTATTAAACGGTGGAGCTGTCGGTTGGTGCAGTTCTAAACAAAGCGCCGTGGCGGGATCTACATGTGAAGCGGAGTACATAGCTGCTTGAAGCAGCAAATGAAGGAGTCTGGATGAAAGAGTTCATTTCCGATCTAGGTGTCATACCTAGTGCATCGGAGCACATCAAGAGACGCTTCAATTCCATTCGGGACCAAGTCCAAGTGGGAGACATAGAGATTTGCAAAATACATACGGATCTGAATGTTGCAGACCCGTTGACTAAGCCTCTTCCACGAGCAAAACATGATCAGCACCAAGACTCCATGGGTGTGAGGATCATTACTTTGTAATCTAGATTATTGACTCTAGTGCAAGTGGGAGACTGAAGGAAATATGCCCTAGAGGCAATAATAAAGTTATTATTTATTTCCTTATATCATGATAAATGTTTATTATTCATGCTAGAATTGTATTAACCGGAAACATAATACATGTGTGAATATATAGACAAACAGTATGTCACTAGTATGCCTCTACTTGACTAGCTTGTTAATCAAAGATGGTTATGTTTCCTAACCATGAACAAGGAGTTGTTATTTGATTAACAAGGTCACATCATTAGTTGAATGATCTGATTGACATGACCCATTCCGTTAGCTTAACACTTGATCGCTTAGTATGTTAATGCTTTCTTCATGACCCATACATGTTCCTATAACTATGAGATTATGCAACTCCGTTTACGGAGGAACACTTTGGTACTACCAAACGTCACAACGAACTGGGTGATTATAAAGGAGTACTACAGGTGTCTCCAAAGGTACTTGTTGGGTTGGCGTATTTCAAGATTAGGTTTTGTCACTCCGATCGTCGGAGAGGTATCTCTAGGCCTTCTCGGTAATACACATCACCTAAGCCTTGCAAGCATTACAACTAATGAGTTAGTTGTGAGATGATGTATTACGGAACGAGTAAAGAGACTTACCGGTAACGAGATTGAACTAGGTATTGGATACCGACGATCGAATCTCGGGTAAGTAACATACCGATGACAAAGGAACAACGATGTCGTTATGCGGTTTGACCGATAAAGATCTTCAGTAGAATATGTAGGAACCAATATGGGCATCCAGGTTCCGCTATTGGTTATTGACCGAGAATGGTTCTAGGTCATGTCTACATAGTTCTCGAACCCGTAGGGTCCGCACGCTTAACGCTTCAATGACAGTTCATTATGAGTTTATAAGTATTGATGCACGAAGGTTGTTCGAGTCCCGGATGTGATCACGGACATGACGAGGAGTCTCAAATGGTCGAGACATAAAGATTGATATATTGGAAGCCTATGTTTGACTTGGAAGGGTTCCGAGTGAAAACAGGAAGTTATCGAACACCGGGGTTACGGAACCCCGGGGGTATATGGGCCTTATGGGCCATAGGAGAGAAGAGGAAGGGCGGCCAGGTGGGCTGCGCCCCCTCCCCTCTAGTCCGAATAGGACAAGAGAGGGGCGGCGCCTTCCTCTTTCCCTCCTCCAATCCTAGTCCAACTAGAGAGGGGGAGTCCTACTCGGTGGGAGTAGGACTCCTCCTGGTGCGCCTCCCCTTGGGCGGCCACCTCCCCTTGCCTCCTTTATATACTGGGGCAGGGGCACCCATGACACACAAGTTGATCTACGGATCTTTCCTTAGCCGTGCAGCGGTGCCCCTTCCACCATATTCCACTTCGTCATATCGTCATGAGCTTAGGCGAAGCCCGCGCGGAGAAGTCATATCGTCATGAGCTTAGGCGAAGCCCTGCGTCGGTGGAGCATCAACATCGTCACCACGCCGTCAGGTTGACGGAACTCATCCCGACACTTTGCTGGATCGAGTCCGGGATCGCCATCGAGCTGAACGTGTGCAGAACTCGGAGGTGCCGACGCTCGGTGCTTGGATCGGTCGGATCGTGAAGACGACGACTACATCAACAGCGTTGTTATAACGCTCCGCTTCCGGTCTCACGAGGGTACGTGGACGGACACTCTCCCTCTCGTTGCTATGCCATCACCATGGTCTTGCGTGATCGTAGGAAATTTTTTGAAATTACTACGTTCCCCAACAGGTTTTAGTCCGTAGGACGAACAATAATCATACCATAGGCTAGCTTCTAGGGTTTAGCCTCTCTGATCTCATGGTAGATCTACTCTTGTACTACCCATATCATCAATATTAATCAAGCAGGAGTAGGGTTTTACCTCCATCGTGAGGGCCCGAACCTGGGTAAAAACATCGTGTCCCCTGTCTCCTGTTACCATCCGCCTAGACGCACAGTTCGGGACCCCCTACCCGAGATCCGCCGGTTTTGACACCGACAGCGCCCCCCCTCCCTAGTCCAATTCGGACTAGTCCATGGGGAGGGGTGCGGCCACCCTTTGGGGCCTTTCTCTCCTTTCCCGTATGGTCCATTAAGGCCCAATACGAATTCCCATAACTCTCCGGTACTCCGAAAAATACCAGAATCACTCGGAACCTTTACGATGTCCGAATATAGTCATCCAATATATCGATATTTACGTCTCGACCATTTCGAGACTCCTCGTCATGTCCCTGATCTCATCCGGGACTCCGAACTCCTTCAGTACATCAAAACACATAAACTCATAATATAACCGTCATCGAACTTTAAGCGTACGGACCCTACAGGTTCGAGAACTATGTAGACATGACCGAGACACATCTCCAGTCAATAACCAATAGCGGAACCTGGATGCTCATATTGGCTCCCACATATTCTACGAAGATCTTTGTCGGTCAAATCGCATAACAACATACGTTGTTCCTTTTGTCATCGGTATGTTACTTGCCTGAGATTCGATCATCGGTATCTCAATACCTAGTTCAATCTCGTTACCGGCAAGTCTCTTTACTCGTTACGTAATGCATCATCCTGTAACTAACTCATTAGCTACATTGCTTGCAAGGCTTATAGTGATGTGCATTACCGAGAGGGCCCAGAGATATCTCTTCGACAATCAGAGTGACAAATCCTAATCTCGAAATACACCAACCCAACAAGTACCTTCGGAGACACCTATAGAGCACATTTATAATCACCCGATTCACGCTAGGACGTTTGGTAGCACACAAAGTGTTCCTCTGGTAAACAGGAGTTGCATAATCTCATAGTTATATGAACATGTATAAGTCATGAAGAAAGCAATAGCAACATACTAAACGATCAAGTGCTAAGCTAACAGAATGGGTCAAGTCAATCACATCATTCTCCTAATGATGTGATCCCGTTAATCAAATGACAACTCATGTCTATGGTTAGGAAACTTAACCATATTTGATTAACGAGCTAGTCAAGTAGAGGTATACTAGTGACACTATGTTTGTCTATGTATTCACACATGCATTATGTTTCCGGTTAATACAATTCTAGCATGAATAATAAACATTTATCATGAAATAAGGAAATAAATAATAACTTTATTATTTCCTCTAGGGCATATTTCCTTCAAGGACTGCTTGTCAAACAATTACATTTGTACTAACAGGAAGATATAGGAACTACGTAACATTTGGTCAGTTAGAACAAATGTGTCGGTGGAAACGACACCTACGGGATCACGGGAATCCCTACTACGGTTGCGGGTCGTGAGAAGAGCGGGATCAGCAGTCAGCACTGTTTCAAGAATAGTGTGCGTCCATTCTAGAAATGTCGCTGTTTCAAGAATTTTTTGAAAAGAAATGTTCACAATTTTTAAGAATTGTTTGCAAATAGTATAAATGTTCATGAATTCCAAACATGTTCAAAAGTTTGTAAATGTGTTCATGAATTTTTAAAAATGTTGATGATTTCAAATATGTCAAAAAATGTTCATGATTTCACAAAATTGAGAGTGATATTGTATCTCGGTGATGTAGCAAAATGTGATCATGGACCTTGAAAAATTATTAAAAAAATCCTCCTATTGCAACGCACGGGCCCTTTTTATAGTTATTAAAAAAACTTAGGTATAGAAGTCTGTTGATGTTGTGCTAAAAAACAGCCCACTTTGATTCAGCTTCGATTCGATCGATCAGCCATAGCCGTTAATTCTTCTCCCTAGACTCCTCTTTTCCTCACTTCTCGTTTCCTGTTCTACTCCTATACCCGAAGCACACAGAATGACTAGCGATTAATGGATATTGCCGTTGTAGCTAATTTCTCTGATCCACTATTAATCTCTCCATCTCACTCCCCTAGGGATTTCCAAGTATTCCTATCCAGATCCAACGGGAGATATCAGGCAACGGTTCATTAGGTCAGGCGCTTTGCAAGTTGCAGTCTGCCTAGACAATGTCTTGGGTCAAAATCTTGCAAACTTCTTGTAATTTCCAAGTCCTTTTCTGCTTGATACTTGTAATATATTTTTTCTGTTTTCTAGCGACTACTTGACCTGCCTTCTCTTTGTGTACAGGTTGCTCATTTTAGGATACAAGGATACTAACAAGATCTGATATGCTTGGGATTGGATAGTTGGATTTCTTCTACTTTTCCTTCGAGAAATTTAGGTGTAGCCACTCCTTCTAAAATATGTTGCCTAAAATGCATTTGTCTAAGTCCACGAAAAGAACAAAGAAAAACTAGCATTAATACTCAAAAAGGTGCCATGCACAAGTTTGTTTCTAGGAAAAGAAGTCATTTTCTTTTATGATTATGTGTCTTTATCTTTTGCTCACTTTGTGTTTTTGAGGTGAGAGACTTGCTGGAAAGAAGGGTGTTCCCCTTTCTGGCATCGGGACATAAAGTAGCATCTTGTTTTCTCCGATATTAGGAATGATATCTTCATCGGTTAAGATTAAGACTTTGTTGGTTATTGCCAAACTTGCATGTGCATTCGTGTTTGTCCATGGTGTATTATGAGACTTTATTTGGTAATGAAATTTGGAGTAGTTCTACTCAGTTTTATGCTTCCAATTAAATCCAAATTAAACTCCGTGCTTTGTATCTATATAATTGCGGTGTTGCCAAAACTTGCATGTGTATTCGTGTTTGTCCATGGTGCCAGATCTAGCGGCCGATTGTCTGCTCCATGTGCCGTGCAGCGTCAAGCTCAGATGAGTCCACAACGACAAACAAGGTGATGGCTTGCCCATGTGGTGGTCGGCCAATAGCCCTACGGTCTATGGATTAGTGGTGCTTAGCTAGATTCGATCGACCGGATGGTGCTCACTGCAAACTGTACTGCAAAAACTTCCTACATCGCCACGATGGTGGTAGTCAACAAAAGGTCATCGGAAGGGTTCATCTCTCTTGATTCGATAGTTGACTTCGGCGGTGAGATAAAATTATGGACGAGGGTTAATGCAGAGGGATGTTAGTTTTGTAATGGCGGCATTCTTGTAGCGACCTGACCCAAATGGGTCGGAGTCTCGTGCTTAAGTGCCATCCCGGATCGGTATGCTAGCACGGACGAGACACGATGAAATATACACTGGTGGAAAAACAGGCTTCCGTCCAGCCCCATAAGTCGCGGTTGTAGGAATCGCGATTAATGGGACCTTTAGTCATGTTCGAGGTGAACCGCGACCAAAGGCCTGGGCCCAGGCGCTCGGTGGCAGTGGCGACGTGAGGTCTTTAGTCGCGGTTGGCCGGGACAACCGCGACTAAAGGTTTTCGGCACTTTTAGTCACGGTTTGCCAGTGCCAACCGCAACTAAAGCCCCTCCCTATATATACCCATCCAGCAGCCAACACTTAGCCATTTGGAGCCATTCTCTTCACAAGTGGGTGTAGGTTTGCTTTTGGTTCCTCTTATGCACATAAGGTGTTTGATGAAATGCCCCAAGAGCATGAAACAAACATGACATGAAGTGTTGGAGCCACACTCCTCGATCGCGGTTAGCAACTTGATGAACCTTTGATGTGTCATTGATAAAATATGCATGTGTGTAGTTCATTGTTTAATTTATATTGTTTGTAGCTAGTTAGTTTAACAAATGCATGATGGTTAATTATATATTTTATATTATAATAATGCAGATGAATCGGCAATGGATGTACGGTAACCGACTCTCCGGCGAGTTCACTACGGGTTTGAAAGATTTCTCGTAGTGGCTAATGCGAACAAGCGGGGGTTTTGTTATCTGTCCATGTGTTATCTGTAAGAATCGGAAGGGTTACTCTTCCTCAAGAGATGTTCACATGCATCCGCTTCGCACGGTTTCATGCCAAGCTATAATTGTTGGACCAAGCATGGAGAAAGAGGGGTTATAATGGAAGAAGATGAAGAAGGGATGATTTCATCGATGAAAGCTATCTTGCTCATTTCGTGATACTTTCATGGAGGATGCTGAAGGTGAAGGGAAGGTGAAGAAGAGGCACGTGATGATCCTGCTGATGATCTTGGTCGGACCATTGCTGATGCACGGAGACGCCTGCTAAACTGAAAAGGAGAGGGAGAATTTGGATCACATGTTAGAGGATCACAGAAAGGCGCTGTACCTTCGGATGCGGCGATGGTCGAAAAAGCTGGGCTGCACAATCGGATTTGCTGAAATGGAAGGCAGAGGCAGGTGTAGCTGACTCGCATTTGAAAACTTGCTGAAAATGTTGAAGAATATGTTTTCAAAGGATAACGAGTTGCCCGCCAAGACGCACGAAGCAAAGAAGGTTGTCGCCCTCTAGGTTTAGAGGTTCGAAGATACATGCATGCATCAACGATCGCATCCTCTACCATGTGAATACGAGAATTTGAATGAATGCCCGGTATGCACTTGCATTGCGTTATAAGATCGAGGCGATGACCCCGGTGACGATGTTGAGGGCCGAAACCCGGAAGAGGGTTCCCGCCAAGGTGATGTGGTATGCTCCTATAATACCACGGTTGAAACGTCTGCTCAGAACAAAGAGCATGCCAAGTTGTTGCGATGGCACAAAGAGGACCGTAAGTCGGACGGGAGTTGAGACACACCGCAGATGGAACGCAATGGAGAAAGATCGACAGATGGTTCAAAGATTTTGCAGGTGACGCAAGGAACATAAGATTTGCTCTAAGCACGGATGGCATGAATCCTTTTGGCGAGCGAGCTCCAGCCATAGCACTGCCCGTGACTCTATGCATCTACAACCTTCCTCCTTGGTTGTGCATGAAGCGGAAGTTCATTATGATGCCAGTGCTCATCCAAGGTCCGGCAACCCGCAACGACATCGATGTGTACCTAAGGCCATTAGTTGATGAACTTTTACAGCTGTGGGGTGGTGTCCGTGTGGGATGAGCACAAACAAGAGGAATTTGACCTACGAGCGTTGCTTTTCGTAACCATCAACGATTGGCCTGCTCTTAGTAACCTTTCGGGACTGTCAAATAAGGGATACAATGCATGCACGCACTGCTTACATGAGACTGAAAGTGTACATTTGCCAAATTGTAAGAAGAACGTGTACCTTGGGCATCGTCGATTTCTTCCGAAAATTCATCCAGTAAGAAAGAAAGGCAAGCATTACAACGGCAAGGCAGATCACCGGCCGAAGCCTGCGGAACGACCGTGCTGAGGTATTTGATATGGTCAAGGATTTGAAAGTCATCTTTGGAAAGGGTCTGGCGGACAATCAGTTCAAGGGAGCCGACGGGCACGCAGCCATGTGGAAGAAGAAATCTATATTCGGGAGCTAGAATATTGAAAGTCCTAGATGTCCGCTCTGCAATCGACGTGATGCATGTTACGAAGAATATTTGCGTGAACCTCCTAAGCTTCTTGGGCGTGTATGGGAAGACAAATGATACAAAGGAAGCACGGCAGGACCAGCAACGTTTGAAAGACCCCGATGACCGCATCCGGAATGGTTTCAAGGTCGTGCAGCTACGCCTCGACCAAAGAAGAGAAGGTCATCTTTTTGAATGCCCGAGCAGTATGAAGGTCCCGTCTCGATTCTCGCCCAATAGAAAGGGAATAATAAACATGGCGGAGAAAAGTTCCAAAACCTGAAGTCTCACGACCGCCACGTGATTATGACGCAATTGCTTCCGATTGCTTTGAGGGGCTCTGCCGGAAAATGTTCGAGTAGCCATTGTGAAGCTATGTGCATTCCTCAATGCAATCTCTCGAAGGTAATCAATCCAGAAGTTCTACCACGGTTACGTAACGATGTGATCCAATGTCTTGTCGGTTTCGAGTTAGTGTTCCCGCCATCCTTCTTCAATATTATGACGCACCTCCTGGTTCACCTAGTCAAGAGATTTTCGCTCGCTCTGTATTTCTACACAATATGTTCCCCTTCGAGAGGTTCATGGGAGTATTAAAGAAATATGTTCAGAATCGTGCTAGGCAGAAGGAAGCATCGCCAAGGGCTATGGAAATGAGGAGGTAATTGAGTTTTGTGTTGACTTTGTTCCTGACCTTAAGCCGATTGGTCTTCCTCGATCATGCACGAGGGGAGACTAAGTGGAAAAAGCACGATCGGAAGGAAATCAACGATATGTATGGACGGCCATTCTCTCGATCAAGCACACCACACTGCAGATCGACCAATTCCAGCTTGGTGGCTCCGTAATTTGAGAAACACAAGAATATTTTACGCTCGACAACCCGGGAAGCCTGAATCCTGGATTAGGAAGGCCCACATGGATACTTTCGGCAGTTGGTTGAGAAAACATTTAATGAATGACAATGATGTTGTAGATCAGCTGTACATGTTGGCCAAGACACCATCTTCGACTATAACGACTTTCCAAGGGTACGAGATAAATGGGAATACATTTTACACGATCGCCCAAGATAAAAGAGCACCAACCAAAACAGTGGTGTCCGCTTTGATGCAGCAACCGAGAATGGGCAAGAGGTCACATATTATGGTTACATAGAGGAGATATGGGAACTTGACTATGGACCCTCCTTTAAGGTCCCTTTGTTCCGTGCAAATGGTTCAAGCTAACAGGAGTGGTTCGTGATGGCCGCCGGCAATGCAGATACGAGAGGGAGGGAGGGAGGGACTGCACGCCACGGCGCTTAGGCTCCAGCCGGTGGGGACGCTGTAGCCCGTGGACAAGGGTAGTTCGAGGCGCAAAGCTCCTCCACCTGCTGGTAGGTTAGAGTGGGTGCGGTGGAAGCCATGAGAGAGTGATGAGAGATTGTAGAGATGTGATAATGCTGGCCAAGCCGGGCTACATATATGTAGTGAGAAATGGCGGGAAAAATGGGAGCGGAAGACAGGAGGCGGAAGAAAGTGGCGGAAGAAAGAGGCGGAAGACAGGAAGAAATGGCGGGAAGAAGAGGAATCAGAGTTGGTCATCTAACCTTTAGTCCCGGCTGGTTGGTGCAACCGGGACTAAAGGTTAGACAGGACGCGTGGGTAGCGCACGATGCCCTGTCGGAGGAACAAGACAAAGCAGAAGCGGCGCCGTGCCTATAAAAGGAGCATCGACGCTGCCAAGATAGAGGCGTGAAGAAATGGCGGAAGACATAGGCGGAAAGAATCAAGGGAAGACTGGCGGGAAGAACTTGTGGGAAGACAGAGGCGGCCGGGAAGAACTTGTGGGAATTCTTTTTGGTTCTAATTTCAAATTTGTTTGAAATTGTACATTCATATGCATGTATGTAGTACCGTAGAATATGTGAAACTCCTTCAAAATTAAAATAAAGCACAAAAGAAATAAAACAATACAAATTAAACAGAAAACAATATAAATTAAAAAGAAAACAATACAAATTAAACAGAAAACAGGTTTGGGGGGCTAAAACCCTAAACTCATGGCGGTTTAGTCGCGGTTGGCAGCACCAACCGCGACTAAAGGTTACCTTTAGTCATGGTCGCCTCCCCAACCATGACGACTAAAGGGGGCGCGGAACGCAAAAACTCGCTAAAACCCTTTAGTCGCGGATGGGCAGGCGACCGCGACTAAAGGGTACCTTTAGTCATGGTCGCGTCGCCAACCGCGACTAAAAAGGGGCTATAAATACAAGGCTCGATTCTCGTCTTCTCCGATTCGATTCTCGCCTCGTCTCTGCCCGCGCCCTCGACGCCGCCGCCGTCGCCCTCGCCCTCGCGCCGCCGCCGTCGCCCTCGCCCTCGGCGCCGCCGTCGCCCCTCGCCCTCGGCGCCGCCCGCCGTCGCCTCGCCTCGGCGACGCCGCCCGTCGCCCTCGCCCATCAGCAGCGCCGCCGGCCGGCCTCGTCTGCCGCCTTGCTCGCCGCCCTCAACGCCCGACCGGCCTCCCCTCGCCCCCAAAGACGTGAGGGGCCTCGCCGCCTCAACGCCGCCGACCGGCCTCGGTTCATCAATTTTTAAAAGTTCACAGAATGAACAATTCTTCAATTTTAAAAATGGTTCAGGAATTACAAAAAGTTCTTCAATTTTAAAATGTTCACAAATTTGAAAAGTTGATCAGCCATGAAAAAGATCATAAATTTTGGAAATAAAAGTTCATCAAGTTTGACATAAATTTGATTTTCTTTCGAAATGTACATCGATTTTTTAAAAAAAGTTCAGGATTTTGAAAAAAAGTTCACGTGTTTTGGAAAAAGAAGTGTCTGGAATCGGAAAAAGTTCACAGCTTGAAATAGTTTGTCAATTTAAGGGAAGTTCAAAAAATTTAGAATTTTATAAGAAAATTTGACGAAATTTGAAAGAGAAATAAAATCAAAAAATACATATAAAGTGAAAAAACAAAAAACAACAGAAAACCGGCCAAAGAAAACCGAACAAAGTAAACAATCGATTGCCCCGCTTATAGTGGAAGCCTTCTGTCCGGATGCCCCCGAGATCATACAAGCTGCTACATATCTTTTTGGTTCTAATTTCAAATTTATTTGAAATTGTACATTCATATGCATGTATGTAGTACCGTAGAATATATGAAACTCCTTCAAAATTAAAATAAAGCACAAAAGAAATAAAACAATACAAATTAAACAGAAAACAGGTTTAGGGGGGCTAAAACCCTAAACCTGTGGCGGCCTTTAGTCGCGGTTGGCCAGAAGAACCGCGACTAAAGGTCCTCCGCCCCGACGGCCGCCTGGCGCCCGTGGGACGGGCCGTTAGTCGCGGTTCTTAAGCAGCCAGCGACTAAAGGTGGGGGGCTTTAGTCGCGCTTATTTGGTCGCGGTTGCCCAACCGCGACTAATGGCAATTGCGAACCGCGACCAAAGGCCTTTTTTCCACCAGTGATAATAGAGTTCAATCACACATCTTATTACATCAGGGTCCTTAAAAGAGTATTTATTACATAAATATGGCTAAAGGCCATCTAAAATAAATAACTGCGGAAGCATCGTAGATAAATGCGTCCATCCAACTCCACGGCAAATGTTGAGTGCGGACAATGACCTATCGCACCATATTCCTCGTTAGAAAACTCTGCAACTTGAGACGTTCCAACCATGTTGGTCAACACATGGAATCTGCTGGCAAAGTCACACCATAGAATAATAACGAAATTTCTACCTCTATATACAGTATGGCTGGTGGAGGCTCTAGGTTTAATTTTTCCGTAAAGCTAATTTTATCCTACATCAAGTTAATTAAATTATTACTACAAAGTTTATGCCTTTAGTGAGATGGTTATATAGATGCGGGGATCACGAAAAAGTGCCGGCTACAACACATGAGTGACTTCAATGGCGCTGCTACCCAAGCACCCCATCTCGAGCTCCGGCGCAAAAGCCTAGGTCACACCCGAGTGGCTATACCTAGCAATGGCGATGTTTTTCTTGCCTCGTTACCTTGTTGAAGGTGTTGCTCGAATATGTTCGGAAAGATTGTTCAGGTTGAAAAACTATATTTTGGCCTTGTGGTTGGATCCGTTGATAGTGGTGCTTGAGTGTCACTCCCTTTCTAAAGGAAAGGTTGGATCCTTTTTTTCAAATTATTTTCAGACATGATAAACCACATGCAATCGCCACATTTGCAAGAACAAGAAGGAATTCAAGCTCTAAAAATCACCAAGCACATGCTAACAAGCTCCAAAAGAACACTTGAAGAGTAAGAAGATGGTACAAAGAAGATATCAATGGGTAATTGCCTAATCTACCGCTCACTCGTTCTCTACTCTCTAGAGCTGACACAAATGGCATATTACGGAAGTTCGTCTGCTGCCTGCAAGAGCAGCACATGGTATACCTACGAGTCTGAATATATTTAAAGCCCAATAATCCATGCTTAATAATAAGGATAACTAACGAACGGTTGCGAATTAACAGACGGAAACATCCCTTGTACTCGTAAATATACCCGAGATCATCAATAAAGGAACTCACACTTGATTCATTTGTTGCTTCTCTATTTCTCTTGATCTCTATTCTTGACGTAACGGAGGAGCGATGACTCCCGGGAACAACGGAGATGAAGAGCACAAGGACACGGAAGACGACGAGTGCCAATATAATCAATGTGGATACGGGCGGGTGGTGGCTGAAAGATTGGAGCACGGGGAGGGTTGGTGGGCCCGGTGTATGGGAGGGTATGAATGTGTGAGGAATCAGATACGTCCAGTGCTTAGCTGGAAAATTGACAGCGGCCATGCAAGCATGAATGTTGTTTGAAAAGGAGGAAGAGAGGACCTTCAATGGTGTGTATTCGTTGCAGCGTGGACGTGGGCAGAGAGCTTTAGAGGAATGCGTTGGCCGGAGCAGGAGATGTTGATGCGTGCATGCCGTCCGGAGGCTGGGACAGAGTTTTGGATTTTTGCCGGAAAAACGAAATTTCAACAAAATCGGTGTGTTCGTTCAGGCCCGGTAGATTTGCTTACCGGCCAAATTTTTTGGCCCAGTTTGAATTTTGTGGCCCAGCTCCGCATTTGGTCCGATCTGCATTGCTCTTTTTAGGATATAAAAGGCCGAAACTGAGCTACGAACCCTAGAAAAATATCGAATTCCTCAACTCTTCTGTAAGCGGCGGTGCCGTCCTCGCGCCAGCTCCTTGTTCTGGAGCCCATCGTCCTCGTGCATGACGTGCTTGCTTCTTTCGTGGCGTGGCGCGCTAGCCGTTGGCTGGGGGCGCAGGTGTGCTTGTCCAGGTGGCCGGAACTGCACCATCCGGCCCGAACTAAACCGGATGTTGCAGCAGGTGCCCTCGCGTGGGCAGCGCGAGACTTGGCCAGTATTTGATTCACCAATTTCATTCTGGGGCGGTATATTTTCAGAAATCCAAAACCTTGGGCGGGGAAGACGGTGGTGTTGCTCCTTAATGGAGTAATTTTCTTAATTCTTTTAGTTAATGGAGTATGGATGGCGTATGTGCTCCTCTGTGTACGTGTAGGCTACGTACTTGCTATGTAAGTTGGTGAAAACAAGGAAAGGAAGGGGTTTTGGTCGGAAGGGCTGTTGGCCCAGTGCCTACGGCGAGACGAGGACAATGGAGTGCTTTCCAATGGAACAAGCTGTACAAGATCAGGAACCAACCTATGGATGTGCGTGTGTGCCTACAGTGACTTCGTAAATTTCAAGATGATATGTCAGCTTAGTCTTCCGGAGATGCTCAGAGGGTGTGCGTGTGTGTGTTTTTAGGGACGAAGAAAAACGACTCACGAGCGCCTGAAGGAAATGAGTCGCGTCCGTTCCGTGCTCTTCCTCGTTTGGTGCGTACGTAGCAGAAACGGTTTTCCTACAAAACGTAGGATCGAAACCCACACGCCGACTCGGACAGGTAGTTCTCGATGGATCAGTGCTAGTTGCTATATAAGTGCAGCCTCCAGCTTGGATCCCTCCATCAAACCAAGGCATCCAACGCAGGTGCTAATTAACCAAGAGTCCAACAACACGTAAGTAGGCCAGATCCATCCAACAGCCAGCGAGAGAAGCTAGCAGATCGACGATATGGGGTGCTCCATGAGCCGCCTCCTCAAGACCACCGTCACGCTGATCATCCTCGTCCTTCTCCTCATGCCCGGGGCCTTAGCAGCCACTAGCTTCGATGCCTCACGAAGCCAACAGCTGCCGCTGCCCCGAGGGACGGTCAAAGGGCCAGAGAGCGTCGCCTTCGACGGCCTGGGCCAGGGCCCCTACAGCGGCGTCTCGGACGGACGGATCCTCAAGTGGAACGGGGAAAAGCTAGGATGGACTACCTATGCATATGGACCCGGGTATGACAGCAAGACCTGCACGCCGTCCAAGTTCAGCCCGGAGACTGAGGCTGCCAGGGAGAGCCGCTGCGGCCGCCCGCTTGGCCTACGCTTCAACCAGAATTCGGGCGACCTCTACGTGGCCGACGCGTACAAGGGGATGATGCGGGTAGCGCCGGGCGGCGGGGAGGCCACCGTGTTGGTCAACCAGGTTGACGGTTTTCCTCTGCGCTTCACCAACGGTGTTGACGTCGATCAAGTTACGGGTCAGGTCTACTTCACAGACAGCTCGATGAACTATCAAAGGTCACAACATGAGATGGTGACTCGCACTGGGGACTCGACCGGCCGCCTCATGCGCTACGACCCACAGACATCGGATGTCACGGTGCTCCAGGCGGGCATGACGCCCCTAACGGCGTCGTGCGTTTCAGCGCCGACCGCACCCACCTCGTGGTTGCATCTACCGCCCGCAAGCTACTGAGGCACTGGATCGAAGGGGTCAACGCAGGCACATCCGAGCCTTTTGCCGACCTGCCCGGCTATCCAGATAACGTGAGGCCCGACACCAAAGGAGGCTATTGGGTGGCGTTGCATCGCGAGAAGAATGAGCTACCCTTTGGTCGTGATAGTCATCGCCTCGCTGTCAGGGTCGGGAACGATGGGAAGATAGTCGAGGAGATGAGAGGGTCAAAGAAGGTGAGGCCCACCAAGATTATGGAGAGAAGCAATGGCAAAATGTATTTGGGTTCGGTAGAGCTTCCTTATGTCGGTGTTGTAAGCGCAAGTAGAGAACTATTGTAGTAGATGCATAGGATGCCTTTTTGTTTCTTGTTTTTACAATCAAATGTAATTTTCCATTTGCTTGATTTTTCGTCGGACAGACTATTGTAATTCACATTTTCTATCAGCAAATTATTATTTGTTCTATCCTCAATATTAACGTGTATAAAAGCTAAATTCTATCTATAGAAGTTGTTCTTGTTATGAGCCAACCTGCTAGCGATCGAGCATGGACGCACCCATTGATTGTTCCCTTTAGGTAAACACGCCAAGTCCATTTTCAAGCATGCTTCAAACACGCAAAGTCCATGTTTGGAATATGTACATGCAGTCGTGGGGGACAGTGTCCCACCAACCTCTCCTGCATGCTTCGATCGGCGCCTTCCGCTACAGTCCCCACCCACCTTCACGTGCATAAGGATCTTACTCGTTGACATCTCCGACCAGCATGCACGGCCCCTGTCGACTTTCCAGCCAAGCACCGTCCGCACGTACTACTTATTTCTCATTCCACGCACCCATACCCTGTTGGGTCAAACCTTGTCTCCGATGCATTCATGGCTATGCATGAATGGCTACAGCGGCAGCAGCAGCAACATGAGCGGTCACAGCTTGCATGCAACGGCAGTAGTAGTTATTACTTAGCTATGAAGTGATAAAAGGTAGTAGTAGCTGCATGTCGACAGTAGTAATTTCCTGAGCAGTAGAGGAGGCGTAGCTTAGTAGCTAAGGTAGCTAATGTTGAGCTGTACCTAGTGTCTAGGCTGGTACACGTATGTGATGAGGTGGGCAGCAGTAGAAATATCTCAGCTGCCATAGTCGGTTGAATCACCTATAGAAGGACATGAGTCCCCCCGGTTGTAACTTAAGGCCATTCAGATTCAATACCAGGCATTTCCTCCTTCTAGTACCACCGTGTGTGCTCCAAAGCCTCAAGAGTTGTGTACTACTACTACGTGTGTGTGATACACTAGTGAGTGTGTGAGTAGTACGTGTGTGTGCTCATCCACCGATCATCTATCAGTGTACTCGAGTGCTAGCGAGTAGTTCTGGGCTAACAATTGGCATCAGAGCCTCAGGTTGTGGTAGCCATGGCCGGTGGTAAAGGAGTGCAGCAGCACACCACCTCGGTGGTTCCCGCCGCGCCATCACAGAGGGGCTCGATCGCCGGCCGGGAGGAGCGGCGAGGGCGCAGCCGCCCAGCGCCGCCATCGCGGTGAGGTCGTGGTTAGGGAGATCGCGCGAGACCGCAATCAGCGGTAGCGTGCCCATCACCTTCCCGATGCTCACGCGCTCGAACTACAGCAGTGGGCGTTGATCATGGAGTGCAACCTTCATGCGGCGAGCCTGGGCTCCCATGGAGGACGACCTGGTCGAGAAAGGAGGACAGGAAAGCCGTGGCGGCGCTCATCCGTGCACGCCGCCGGAGATGCACGGCATGCTCGCGGCGAAGGCAAGCGCCAGGAGGTGGGAAGCCATCCGCACCAGCGCCGGCAGCAACCGCATGCGTGAGGCGAACGCGCGAAGCTGCGGGCGGACTTCGAGAACATCGCCTTCAAGGAGGGCGAGCTCGTCGACGACTTCGCCATGCGGATCTCCAGCCTTGCGTCACAGCTCAAGGGCTCGGCGACACCATGGATGACGCGAGTCGTGCGGAAATTTCTCCGCGTCGTGCCATCTCGCTTCGCTCAGGTAGCGGTCTCCATTGAGACCTTGCTTGACCTGAGTGAGCTCTCCGTCGAGGAGCTCACGGGCCGATTGCGGGTGGTCGAGGACCGCCTTGATGACGGTCGCGAGAGCTTCGGTGGCGGACAACTCCTATTCTCGAAGAAGTGGGAGGCGAGGAAGCGTCAAGGACGTGGTGGAGGTGCCTCGAGCAGCGGAGACAGCACCGGCAGAGGCGGCGGTCGCACCCAGGGTGGAGCCGGACGAGGTGCCGGCAACGACGACCGAGACAAGTGCCGATATTGCAGCATCAAGGGCCACTGGGCCCGTGAGTGCCGCAAGAGGATGGCTGACGAGGATGCCGCGGCCGCGGCGAACCTCGTCCAGTCTGAAGAGGACGGTGGGCCAGCAATGATGATGGCTTGCGTCGAGACCATGCAGGAGGGCATAGCGCCTCCGGAGACCATGGTCCCGACAAGCATCGAAGCCATGCAGGAGGGCATAGCGCCTTCGGAGACCATGGTCCCGACAAGCATCGAAGCCGTGCAGGAGGGCGCAGCACCTCCGGCGACCACGGTGCCGGCAACCGTTAAGTCCGTGCAAGATCTATATATGTTTCTTCTGTCGACCTCTATTTATGACAAAACACTTTTAAGAATGAGAGCTCGAGCAGATGGACCTGTTTTAGTTCAATATCTCCAAACTCTAGAGATTGTACATTCACCTTGCACATAATATGATTTATAGTTGTATATACTCCATAATCCTTGGAACTATGGTCAATAATGGAATTACATTACTGAATTAAATTAGTATATAACTAGAGTAAATCATACCCCATCTCATTATTTGTGGTTCCGTAGCATAGCACGGGCATCTTACTAGTGGTTTCTAAAAAGTTATATTTTTTTGGTGTCAGTTGGGTTTTGGGCTCTGGTATCTTACTAGTGGTTGTGTTGTTGCATGATATCAGTGGGCTCTGGTTCTCGAACAGAGTTTCAGGCTGACATTTTTGGTATGAACTGTGTTGTCCCATGTTGGTCGCATGTATTTAGCTTAGAAACAATGTGTTTCCTTAATATGAGTTGAAATGCAGAAGAAAATAATGTTTATGCAGATGTAAACACATCAAGATTGCAAAGTGAACTGTTTTATCCGTCGACGTGCACCGAGTCTTCGTCTCCGACCAACATGCATGCATGACCCCCGGACGGCCGGCCGACCGTCGAGCAACAGCCGCGCGCCCACAAGCTAAGCTAGCCCTCCATATTTCTTCCTTTTTCTTCACCGATTCCGACGAAGTCGAAAGTTTCAACATCCATGGCAGCCTCTATCGCTTCTTCTTCTTCTTCTTCTTCTTCTTCTTCTTCTTCTTCTTCTTCTTCTTTGTTTTATTGTTTGTCTTCTTCTTCTTCTTCAATGCCGGCAAAGTCCGTGTTTTGAACATGTCGTTGGATGTGCTATCATGACCAAGCCATCTTGATACAGTCGGCCGCAATCAACGGAGTGCACGCCAGTGCTGACGTGACGTCACACGGTGGGATGTGTACATTTTAGCAAGTGGAGGTTATTATAGTAGGAAATACAACTTATATACCCGTTGATTGGGGCGTCTCCCACTGCTGACGTGACGTCACACGGTCGCTCGCGTGTGTGCGGGAACGGAACGACTCATGATCGCAAATGCGCTGCTGCACGCTCCTGCCGACATGACGTGACGTCACACGCTTGCTCGCGTTGTTTCGGTTCTTTTTTCTTTGGCAATTATAAGGGAATTGTCTGTCTCCGTTGCAAACAAATTCCCCGTCGCTAACCAACCTACGGTTGGATTGTTAGAGGGACAACGGTATTCCCAACCCACTGTTCAAGTCCTGGTGCTTGGGCTCGGTCTCTCGAAGGTGCTCATAGGGACAAGATATGCGTGTGTGTGTTCATAAGGATGATTTTATATGCGTATGTATGAGCGCTTGTGTCTGTATCGTGTTGAAAACAAAAACAACAAATCCCCCGTCCATTTCCCACTACATGCTGGTTCATCCATCACACAATTCTTTGACGATCATGCATGCATGCATGCACGCAAATCAACGACAACACAGTTGGTTGATTGATTGGTCGGAGACGACCGGCGGCGCGGTGTCCCCGTGCCTCGCCTCCAGCACTACTAGCTCGAGCGGTGCCTCCGACCGCCGGCCAGTCAACCAATCGGTCGGCACCGACACCCACTGCTTCCAAACCGCGGCTCGATGAGAGGGCATGGCTAAGCATGCACGTTACACTGCTGGGGCTCTGGTTCGGCATCTCCAGCCGTGCCGTGCCGTGCCTCCCATGGATGCCTCTTCCACCGTTGGCTGCGTACCAACTTCCGCACCATGGAGCTCTCAACTCTGGGTTGCCAACGGCAAGGAGCTCGCTTCCGAAGAGAATGTACCATTCCTCCTGTACGCACGCCATCCCGTCGCTACCTGACCTAGTTACATCTTTTTACGCTACCAACGCCGCAAGAAACTGAGCTACCAAGTGGACCGTGTACAACTACATCACACATGGTTCTTTAGTACGTACGTATTTGTTTGTGGAAACAAAACGGCTATGTATGATCTGGAGGCGCGGCTAGAGAATACTAACATCGATCGATCAACAAGAGCATTGGGGCGTCGAGGTCAGACGACGGCCACTTCTCAAGTCCGCAGGACGATGAAGCACAAGTCCACGCGTTACAGCATACATCCCCAGCACTACCAGAAAAACTGTGGTTGCCGACGGCCAAATCTATGCCGACGGCCCCCGTCGGCATCTGTGGACCTATGCCGACGGCCACGGAAAGGCCGTAGGCTTATAAATGCCGTCGGCATACATCAACTTATGCCGACGGGGCCGTCGGCATAGACAAGGCCGTCGGGACCGCCTGAGTTACGCCTACGGGGCCCGTCGGCATAGCGAAGGCCGTCGGCATACCCGTGGCCCACCTGCCCGGTCAGCGCTGACCATTTGACGGCGTTGACCCTACGCCGACGGGCAGTAACGGCGGCCGTCGGCATATCAGTGGCAGAGGTATGCCTACGGCCAGGCCGTCGAGATAGGCCCCTCCGCCACGCCAGCGATCCGTGTGCCACGCCACGCCAACGATCCGTGGGACAACCTCCGTGTGTGCGAGATATGACGACTGGCCCGCCGCCAAGATACACGCTTAATTTACTTTATTTTTTATTTTTATTTTTACTCTGTTTTTTATTTTTACTTTATTTTAATTTTGTTTTGTATATGATAATTATGCCTTATCTAAAAAACATACCCGATGGTATATCGATTGCCCCCTTCTATTTAACATCGCTATCGCCGTGTGAGGGGGGAAACGGTCGACACGGAAGGAATTCGGTTGGTGGGGCGATTCGGGAGTAGCTATGTCACTAAAACATCGCACGGGTCCCGATGCATATGTGAAAGTGTTCATGCATGCACGCCTGTCTTGGGGCTCCGGTGTGGCCCCCTCACGGATGGCGCCGCCCGACACCCCGAGACGCGTGCCGCCTCTTCGGACATGCCACCACACCACCCTGCATGTATGAGGGGGTGGGGACGCTCCGGTGGCATTGCTACCCCAGTGGCCCTCGGCCCCGCCTAACCTCGAGCGGTTGACCACCGGATCTACCCTTTGACTTCCCACGGACGGATTTGACGGTGGGCCTATCCACCCGGCCATGTTAGGTCAGCCCATACGAACACTTTAGAGCAACATCCGGGCCAAACCCACAGCTACATCCACTCCGTGTAGACCCGACGTCCGCTTCCCCCCTCCAAGCTGGCGGCGGCGCCGTCCGTGGGGGGGAGGGGGACACCGGAGACGCGCTGCGGGCATTTGCAACCGCCACAACACTTCCAGACTTGTGAGAGGCCGCCACGCAAGATTTGACGGTATGCTGGCCCGGAGGCCAGCGCCACGGTCGTCAGAGACGCCAAGAGCAATCCGCAGAGAGGGAAGTGTTCAGATACTTCTCCATCACGAAAAATTATGAAAAATTACCATCGGTCCTATAGCACATGTGCCCACGTCATGTAAAAAACTCATGATTTTATCGCGCTCCGAGTATTTAATAATATTCACGCCGCATTGTTTCCGCAGAACGTCTACTACCGTGTGTCATCGCCGTCCGTGAGGGGGGCCACACCCCGGAGACGCGTGCCGCCTCTTCGGACATGCCACCACACCACCCCGCATGTATGAGGGCCCGATGCGACGGTCCGGTGGCATTACTACCCCCCAGGGCCCCCGTCCCGCCTAACCCTGGAGCGGTTGACCACCGGATCTACCCCTTTGACTTCCCACGGACGGGATTTGACCAAGGCCTATCCACCCGGTCATGTTAGGTCAGCCCATACGAACACTTTAGAGCAACATCCGGGCCACACCCACAGAAGATCCCTCCGTAGACCCGACGCGTCTGCTTCTCCCCTCCGGGCGGCGCCGCCGTCTGCAGTGAGGGGGCACACCCGAGACGCGTGCGCCTCTTCGGACATGCCACCACACCACCTGCATGTATGAGGGGGTCTGACGCTCGGTGGCATTACTACCCCTGTGGCCCCTGGCCCCGCTTAACCTCGGAGCGGTTGACCACCGAATCTACCCCTTTGACTTCCCACGGACGGGATTTGACCAGTGGGCCTATCCACCCGGTCATGTTAGGTCAGCCCATACGAACACTTTAGAGCAACATCCGGGCCAAACCCACAGCTACATCCACTCCGTGTAGACCCGACGCGTCCGTTTCCCCCTCCAGTGCGGTGGCGCCCGTGAGGGGGGGGGAGGGGGGACACCCCGGAGACGCGTGCCGGGCATTTGCAACCGCCACAACACTTCCAGACTTGTGAGAGGCCGCCTACGCAAGATTTGACGGTATGCTAGCCCCCGGAGGCCGCCGGCCACAGTCGTAGACAGCAAGAGCAATCCGCGTAGAGGGAAGTGTTCAGATACTTCTCCATCACGAAAAATTATGAAAATTACCATCGGTCCTATAGCACATGTGCCCACGCCATGTAAAAACTCATGATTTTATCGCGCCCGAGTATTTAATAATATTCACGCCGCATCGCTTCCGCAGAACGCCTACTACCGTGTGTCATCGCCGTCCGTGAGGGGGGCCACACCGAGACGCTGCGCCTCTTCGGACATGCCACCACACCACCCCGCATGTATGAGGGCCCGATGCGACGGTCCGGTGGCATTGCTACCCCTGGGCCCCCGCCCCGCCTAACCTCGGAGCGGTTGACCACCGGATCTACCCTTTGACTTCCCACGGACGGGATTTGACGGTGGGCCTATCCACCCGGCCATGTTAGGTCAGCCCATACGAACACTTTAGAGCAACATCCGGCCACACCCACAGCAAGATCCCTCCGTTTAGACCCGACGCGTCTGTTCTCTCCCTCCGCCGTGCGGGCGCGCCGTCCGTGTGAGGGGGCACACCCCGGAGACGCGTGCCGCCTCTTCGGACATGCCACCACACCACCCTGCATGTATGAGGGGCCGGTGCGACGCTCCGGTGGCATTGCTACCCCCCAAGGCCCCCGTCCCGCCTAACCCTGGAGCGGTTGACCACCGGATCTACCCCTTTGACTTCCCACGGACGGGATTTGACTGGTGGGCCTATCCACCCGGTCATGTTAGGTCAGCCCATACGAACACTTTAGAGCAACATCCGGCCAAACCCACAGCTACATCCACTCGTGTAGACCCCGCGTCCGTTTCCCCCCTCCGGTGCCGGCGGCGGCGCCGTCCGTGAGGGGGGAGGGGGACACCCCGGAGACGCGTGCCGGGCATTTGCAACCGCCACAACACTTCCAGACTTGTGAGAGGCCGCCTACGCAAGATTTGACGGTATGCTAGCCCCCGGAGGCCGCCGCCAACGTCGAGACGCAGCGAAGAGCAATCCGCGAGAGGGAAGTGTTGAGATACTTCTCCATCACGAAAAATTATGAAAAATTACCATCGGTCCTATAGCACATGTGCCCACGCCATGTAAAAACTCATGATTTTATCGCTCCGAGTATTTAATAATATTCACGCCGCATTGTTTCCGCAGAACGCCTACTACCGTGTGTCATCGCCGTCCGTGAGGGGGGCCACACCCGAGACGCGTGCGCCTCTTCGGACATGCCACCACACCACCCCGCATGTATGAGGGCCCGACGCGACGGTCCGGTGGCATTGCTACCCCCAGGGCCCCGCCCCGCCTAACCCCAGAGCGGTTGACCACGGATCTACCCTTTGACTTCCCACGGACGGATTTGACCGGTGGGCCTATCCACCCGGTCATGTTAGGTCAGCCCATACGAACACTTTAGAGCAACATCCGGCCACACCCACAGCAAGATCCCTCCGTAGACCCGACGCGTCTGCTTCTCCCCTCCGGGCGGCGTGGCCGTCCGTGTGAGGGGGCACACCCGAGACGCTGCCGCCTCTTCGGACATGCCACCACACCACCCTGCATGTATGAGGGGCGGTGCGGCGCCCGGTGGCATTGCTACCCCAGTGGCCCCGCCCCGCCTAACCTCGAGCGGTTGACCACCGGATCTACCTTTGACTTCCCACGGACGTGATTTGACCAGTGGGCCTATCCACCCGGCCATGTTAGGTCAGCCCATACGAACACTTTAGAGCAACATCCGGGCCAAACCCACAGCTACATCCACTCCGTAGACCCGACGTCTGCTTCCCTCCTCCAGTGCAAGGGTGGCGCCGTCCGTGAGGGGGGGAGGGGGACACCGAGAGACTCGTGCGGGCATTTGCAACCGCCACAACACTTCCAGACTTGTGAGAGGCCGCCACGCAAGATTTGACGGTATGTTAGCCCGGAGGCCGCCGCCACGATCCAGAGACGCGAAGAGCAATCCGCGTAGAGGGAAGTGTTCAGATACTTCTCCATCACGAAAAATTATGAAAAATTACCATCGGTCCTATAGCACATGTGCCCACGGCCAGACCGTCGGCATAGGCACGCCACGTGGCGAGAAGCCGTTGCTCAGCAGTTGACGGCAACCGCCGTTAGGGGATGGCGTTGCCGACGGCCAGTGCCGTCGGCATAGATGTACGGCCACCGTCGGGATAGGGTCTATGCCGACGGCCATTCTATGCCGACGGTCATACGGGCTACGCCGATAGATATGTTGCCGACGGCCCTATGCCGACGGGGGCCGTCGGCATAGGCCTGTCCCGACGGCTAGTCAGGGCTATGCCGACGGCCCGGGCCGTCGGCATAGGGTGCGATTCCAGTAGTGCAGGAACACGATGCAATAAGGCTTTAGTCGACAAGTCTCGTCTTGAGCAAACTCGATCGATCGGTCGGTCGCATGCATGCGTCCTTCCTACTCACGAGCTTGCCTCTACGACTTCATTCGTAGCCACGAGCTCCAAGGCATGTGCCCTGGGATTCACCCAAGGGCGTGTGTCGGCTCCGGCAGGTTGTTGGCTACCCACCACCTACTTGCGCAATATGGAGATCAACGCAAGCATCTTCGTGACCGGACTACGTATGATGAAGCACAAGCTCATATTGGAATAGGCCGCCACCACCGTCAACAATACCGCCGCGTTACCCTAACCCTAGCCGATCTGCAAGCAGACAACGAGGCATGCACCAAGGTTTCCCACCACCCACAATGCCATAGAGATCACCGGAGGAGGGAGGAACACCCACAGACAGGGTCAATTCTGGCCGTGGATGGTGGGGAACGACGGTCCTTCCTTATCGACTCGGGTGAGTGAAGGAGGGAAGAAAAGCTAGGTTGTGATTTACTAACAAACTTCCCCGCACCATGTGTTTGTCACCCTGATTATAAGTGCCACTAGACAAAAAAGGAACTTTAATAAATTTGATTCGCGCCTTTCATTCCACTGATCGCGCCTTCTTTGTTCAAAAATGTTTGGGCCCAAATTTTAGGGGAAAGAAAACCCACCCCCATAACTATCGTCTCTCTCTCTCTCTCTCTCTCTCTCTCTCTCTCTCTCTCTCTCTCTCTCTCCGCCGGGGCACCCACCAGCGACCTTGTCTCCGCCCGCTTCGTCGCCCCCACCGCCGACTCGTCTCCTGCCACCATCGGCGACCTCGCCGCCATGCTCCGCCCTATCCCCTCACCATCTCCTCCTCCAAACACTAGGCCCCAGATGGAGCGGCGGCCATGGTCATCCCAGATCCGATCCGCCATGGATGCAGCGGTGCTTCCGGATCCGGGACGCCAACCGCCTCCTCCATGGGGGCCGCACCAGTATCCGCTCTGACCCTTAATCCGGAGCCGGATTCCCCGATCGAGGACGAGTGGTTGGACACCGCCGGGGCTACAATCTCACGGGCGATCGAGCGAACTCCATCCCTGTCCTTTGCGAAGACCTCGACTGTGGTGCCGGACTCCTCTCCGGACTCGAACCCTCCAGCGCCCGCCAATCGAATCCGATTGGGCGCCGGTCATGGAGTTCACTGCCGCGGACATCTTTCAGCACTCGCCCTTTGGCAATATCCTGAATTCACTAAAGTTTCTCTCTTTATCCGGAGAGCCCTGTCCGTACTACGGTCAGGAAGGTTGGGATGCGGACGATGAGGAAATTCAACGCCCACCCACCACCCACTTCGTAGCCACTGTCAAAAGCTTACACGACGTGCTCAATTTCGACTCCGAATACATCGACGGTATGGACGACGATGTAGGAGACAACAATGAACCAGCACCTATAGGATGCTGGACAACCTCATCCCATGTATACATGGTGGATACACCTAAAGGAAATGAAGACGAGGAACAACGGACGCCACGAAGGATAAATCCTCAAAAGCAGTCAAAACGGCAACGTAAACGCTGAACAAAGTCCCGCCTCAACAAAGACCCAACCATAGAGCAGGGCGAACCGGTGGACAATGAACAAGCTATCGAGCAATCGTCCGAACAAGACAACTTGGATAAACAATCTGTCCCCGTAGAAGACAACAGTCCGGACGATCTCACGCCGGACAAACCATTGGAGCAAAATGACCACCAGAAAAGTCTCGTCGCCACTGCGCGTAGCCTGAAAAAGCAGAAGCGGAAGCTCAAAACAGCGGAAGATGCACTCAGGATCAGATGGAGCAAAGTATTCAGCACCGCAGACAAGTACGTCGACAGTCGCCAAACAAAGAGCTACCCGAAAAGAAAGCTACTGCCCGAATTCGACGAGGAGGCCTTAGAGCCCCCACAATTAAAAACCAAGAAGGCCACCCGGTCGGATGGACGACCTCGCGAAAAAAGAAAGCGGCGAATGGTGCCGCACACAAGCCAATATGCGATCCGCATAAGGATTCACATCAAAAGGATGGCCCAGTTAGGTCCATCTATGGGCCAAGAAAGCATGCTCATCAAAGCAATGCAATATGCCAAAATTCCGAAGACCACGGCACACCCAATATAGGGCGCGACACCCCTATGTTTCACCGATGAGGTGCTGGATCATGAATTTCCAGCGGGATTCAAACCCGTAAACATAGAGGCATACGACGGAACAACAGACCCCGGAGTCTGGATTGAGGATTACATCCTCCACATACACATGGCTAGAGGAGATGATCTCCATGCCATAAAATACTTACCCCTTAAACTCAAAGGGCCAGCTCGGCATTGGCTTAAAAGCCTTCCCGAAAATACCATCGGAAGCTGGGAAGAGCTCGAGGACGCGTTTCGGGCAAATTTTCAGGGGACCTATGTCCGCCCTCCGGATGCAGACGATCTATGTCACATAACCCAACAGCCCGGAGAGTCAGCCCGGAAATTTTGGAACAGGTTCCTTACTAAAAAGAACCAAATAGTCGACTGTCCGGACGCCGAAGCCTTAGCAGCTTTCAAACACAACGTCCGAGACGAATGGCTCGCCAGGCAACTCGGCCAAGAAAACCCAAGAAAAATGGCCGCATTAACAAGCCTCATGGCCCGCTTTTGCGCGGGAGAGGACGGCTGGCTAGCAAGATGCAGTACCAGCGACCCAAGTACATCCGAAGTCAGGGATGGAAACGAGAAACCACGGCGTAACAAGGACCAGCGCCGGATTAAAAGGAACAGTCCAAAGAGCACGTCAGTCAACGCCGGATTCAAAAGCTCGCGGCAGAATAACAAAAAACTGCCCCTTAAGGACAATAGCGATGAGCTATCCAACTTCAACAAAATCTTGGACAAGATATGTCAAATCCACAGTACTCATGGGAGGCCCGCTAACCATACCCACAGAAATTGTTGGGTCTTCAAACAGTCCGGCAGACTGAACATCGAACACAAGGGCCTCGACGCACCAAGTGAAGATGACAATGAGCACCACAAGCAGAGCCTCGAAAAACAAAAAACTTTCCCACAGGAGGTCAAAACAGTAAACTCACTTCACGTGGTCAAAGGGAAAAACAGAGCGGCGCCCACTAAAAGGCGCGCCGCACACTGGTTGTCAAAACCAATCACCTTCGACCATCAGGACTATTCCGAAAATATCCGGAACGCAGGATGGACTGCCTTGATATTGGATCCTATAATCAACGGATTCCAATTTACACATGTCCTCATGGATGGCGGCAGTGACATAAACCTGATATATCAGGACACAATCCGCAGGATGGGGATAAACCCAACCAAAATTCGCCGTAGCAACACCTCCTTTAAAGGAGTAATGCCAGGCCCATATGCCCTTTGTACGGGCTCCATACTGCTGAAAGTTGTGTTTGGTTCATCCGACAACTTCCGTCGCGAAAGGTTACTCTTCCATGTCGCCCCGTTTAAAAGTAGCCATCAAGCACTATTGGGACGCGAAGCTTTCGCCCGCTTTAACGCAATACCGCACTACGCATCTCTAACACTTAAAATGCCCGGTCCACACGGCATCATCTCATTAAAAGGAAGAATTAAGTGTTACTCGAGCACGGAAGAACGGGAGACTGCCTTGATAGCCCCACAGTTATCCGGCTCTGCTAGGCAAAGAACCTGAATTGGTCATTCAAACCCCGGACACGGTTAGACGAGTCCGGCTCCTACTAGCGGCATACCCCCATACGAGGGGCCGCATGCATGTATAACAAGAGACAATAAAGCTCAATTTTATTCAATTATGTACTCTGTTTATTTAATATCAAGTACATCTTTTGCACGATCCTTTTTCTTTCAAACTAAGTTCCTCTCTTTTACAGATGAACAACGTGCTACACCCGTCCAGGATACGGCACAACGGAGACACAGGCGCAGATGTGCAGTAGGGACCCGTTGCAAGGATTCTTTTCAGATTAAGACCCTGCGTAAACCTTTTTTCACTGTCTCTTGTTGATATACATCCCCCCGGTTCCTTAATATAACCGAGGAGGAGGCTGGTGTTTTGGCATTGGCCGCACCAGAATTTTTTATGCTGCACTGGACACCAGGGGCTTAGGGCATTATTCTGCCCATTTTCATAAAGACCGAATACCTTAGGGAGTATTCGGTGTCTCGAGTTAGGCCTTATATGCATCAGCTCCGAATCATGTCTTTGGTCAAATGTTGGGTTGCCCGGCTCCTGTGTTTTGCTGCCTTACGTTCCGTTTTCACGGCTAACGCGGCACCAGGAGAACTACTGCGATTGTGCCCCGGTTCGGCCGGGCGAGCACCTCAGTAGAGAAAGCCGAAAACTGACTGTCATGATATAGCGAGAGACTGGTCAACCACTCGACGACTCACAGGAATGTTTAGGATTCCTCCGCAATAACGAAGGACCGGTTTTTGGTCAGGCACATACGCACCCTGAATTCGGGAGAGTGCGGTGCCCCCAGGGGCTATATAGTAGCCCCACCCTCGAACTCCTATGGCTAAGTGAAAGTGATAAAGCATTATAGTCCGGTTGCCTGGTTTGCTACGCTATCACCTCCTTAACAGGACCAAGACGTTGGATTAAGTGTGAAAAAGCACCTTTTTTGCAAACACCCCCGCACTATGTGCGTGGGGGCTGAAGCCAAGGACTGCCATCTTTCAGGTTATATACACATATACATAAACGGCCGCACAGGGAGTAGTTTACTACTTGAACGCACAAGTATAAAAAGCCCATATATTACATTGAAACATTGTTTTCACAAATCATACATGTCATTTAAACATAATATCCTTCGAGCACTGCGTCTCTATTAAACGAGCGCCCGGCAGGACTTCTTCAAAGTAGTGCTCGGCAGGTACTCGGCTTCTGTCCGAATCTTGGGATGCAACGTCAGTGGCCTTCATCTCTGCCCAGTATGTCTTGACACGGGCAAGAGCCATCCGCGCTCCCTCAATACATGCCGATCGCTTCATTGCGTTGATACGCGGCACCGCACCAAGAAACTGCTGCACTAAACCAAAATAGCTCTTCGGCTGGGGTCCGTCCGGCCACAAGTGAGTCAAGACATGCTTCATGGCAAATCCGGACAATCGATTCAGCTCGGCCTATTCGGCCAACCAATCGGTCAGCGGCAGAGGATGCTCCGGACTATGGAATTGCGACCAATATAGCTCTTCCCTTCTGTGCCCCTTCTGGCCCCGGAAGTGCTCAACCGCGTCCGCAGCGCTCGCCGCCAAGTCCAGATAAGCATCCTCTGAACTCCACAACTGATCCAACTGAGCATACTTTGGATCTGTATATTTCCTCCACAGCAGAAACGGTTTTCCAGCCGCAATTGCCCCGGCCTGACTCAGCTCCTCCTTGGCAGCTCTCAAAGCCGATTGGGCATTCTTGGATTCGGCGGCGACCTTCTTTAGGCCCTCTTGTTCCGCTTGATGGTCTTTTTCAAGAACCTCGCAGCGATCGGTAGTATTCCTTAACTTTTTGGCCATATCGGCCATCTCCTCTTTGCTTCGGCAGTGAGCAGCCCGTTCAGCTTCTAGCTCTTCGGCCGCCTTTAAAGTGGCCGCATGACTAATTCTGGCTTGCTCTTTCGCTCGGGCGAGTTCTGCCCGCAGCTCCTCCACGGCAGCGGCATCATCTGCATTAAGCATACGAATAGTAAGACATGGGCGTCAAGCTCCCTTACAAGGTGTCCGCATAGAGGTCGCATACCTTGTGACTCGTCAAACCGTTTATTGACCAGCGCGATGTCCACATTCGCCTCGTCAAGTTGCCGCTTTAGTTCGGCATATTCATCAGTCCGGCTGGCCTCCGAACGGCCCGCCACCTGTTTAGGAGCGGCGATATGTTATAACTGAGAATTTGATCCTCGGCACGTTGTCAATTTTGACAACATACCGAGTCTCGAGGGCTACTATCTATGCAGGGCGATTTATATGCATAACTGTCGAAGGTACATCATTTTGCGTACCTCAAACCCGTCGAGAAGCTTCGACGGCTTCATGCAATCCGCTCTCGCGGATGCAATTCTTTCAATCACCGCACCCATTAGAGCACGGTGATCTTCTGAAATAGCCGCCGCCGAGCAGATCCTTCACTCCTCCGACCGCACGCCACTTGGCGCCGGACCTTCCGGCCCGCGGACTTGGGAACCCTCTCGACGACACACCTGGGTCGTCCGCTTCATATGAGGGTGCGACAGGTGGAGGCGTTCGCTCTCCATCATCTCGGAAGAAGATCCTCAAGACGAAGCTGTGCTCGAAGGGCTGAGGTCCGAACTACAAGGTACAATTTCGGTTATCCTCATGAATAAACACAGGGATGTTCCTTATTTACAAGACCCCTTCTTTTTACTTACGGCTCACTGGAGGGAAATAATGCGGCTGGGTTACTTCCCAGCGCCGGACTCTCTGCCGAAGATTCCTTTCCCCTCTTTGAGGCCTTGACCTCCGGATCTTCCGGAGCGGTCCTCTTCTCTCCTCGGAAGGTGGGACTCTTAATCCCTCCTTCCTTGATAGCCTCCTTCGTAGAGGCGGTTGCTTCCCTGCTCCCCCTTCGCCTTCTTCAAAAGGCGCGACCTACAACATCTTGGTCAACATGGGATCCAGCGTGGTCTCTGGGAGGGGAGCCGGACACCTTATTTACTTTGCCTTGGCTATCCACTCATGTTCAAGAAATGGCTCCTTTAAAGGGCATATATATATATATATAAATGAATGAACAGCTTGTCCGGTTGCAGGACTACTTACTTGAGTATCTGGGCGATTGCAGCTTAGTCCTGCGTCCTCGGTCAAGTCCGGACACTTCTCTTGTGATCCGAAGAACAGTTTATACATCTCCACGGGCGTCGTGCCCATAAAATTTTGGAGAGCTCGTGGTCCCTCCGGATTGAATTCCCACAGGCGGAGGGGGCGACGTTTGCAAGGCTGAAGGCGCCGGATCACCATAACCTGCGCCACTGCAACCAAATTGATCCCTCTTTCCTGGAGATCTCGAATACAGCCCTGCAGCAGGGGAACGTCCTTGGACGGCCCCCAGTCGAGCCCCTTGTTGACCCATGATGCCAGCCGCTGTGGTGGACCTGAGAGGAAGGCAGGGAGCGCCGCCCATTTGGTGCCCCTGGGAGCGGTGATATAAAACCACTCCCGTTGCCACAAACCAAGCTCCTCTTGAAAAGAGCCCTCGGGCCACGGAGCATCAACACATTTGCTTATGACCGCCCCTCTGCACTCTGCTTGTTGCCCCTTGATCATCTTTGGCTCCACCTTGAAGGTCTTGAGCCACAATCCAAAGTGGGGGGTAATATGGAGGAAGGCCTCACATACGACAATGAATGACGAGATATGGAGGATGGACTCCGGATTCAGGTCATGGAAATCAAGCCCATAATAAAACATGAGCCCCCGCACAAAGGGATCCATCGGGAAGCCTAAACCCCGAAGGAAGTGGGACACGAACACCACGTTCTCGCCGGGCTCAGGAGTGGGAATTACCTACCCTGGAGCAGGCAGCCTATGCGAGATCTCGCCGGTTAGATACCTGGTGTCTCGCAGCTTTAGCACATCTTCTTCTGTGATGGAGGAAGACATCCATCGGCCGTGCTGGTCGGAGCCGGACATCGTCGAAATTCCGAAGCGCCTGAATCTGAAGCTTTGGGTGTTGGAACTCGAAGCGCGAGGCGAACTCGATGGAGGGTGTAAAAAAGAAGAGGGCCTTGGTCTCATTATAAAGAGGTTGAATACCAAGAGCCCACCCCGTGGTCGATTAGGACCCGCCTTTGATAGAGAAGGCAGACCAACGGGCACGGTTGGGTTACCCACATCCGTATTGATGAGAATCCCGGAATAAGGGGGCATGATCTACGCTTTGATAAGACGTGCCAAGGAAACCGCCTCGCTAAACACGCTGAGGTGGAACAATAAAAAACGATTCATATAAAGGCCTGGCCGTGGTGTGATGTCACGCCGCGGAATACGTCAGCAGATCTGTGCAAAAATTATTCTCTCGACGGCGTTATGTGGAACTTGTTTTGCAGAGCCGGACACTATCCTTGTGTTCAAAACCTTCTGTGAAGTATTCGGAGAAGGAACCCGCCTCGCAATGCCGAAGACAATCAACGTGCGGACTCATCGTCATTGAAGCCTGGTTCAGGGCTCTTGAGGAGTCCGGACTAGGGGTGTCCGGATAGCGGACTATCGCCACGGCGGACTCCAAGACTATGAAGATACAAGATTGAAGACTTCGTCCCGTGTCCGGATGGGACTTTCCTTGGCGTGGAAGGCAAGCTTGGTGATACGGATATGTAGATCTCCTACCATTGTAACCGACTCTGTGTAACCCTAACCTATCCGGTGTCTATATAAACAGAGGGTTTTAGTCCGTGGGGACGAACAACAATCATACCATAGGCTAGCTTCTAGGGTTTAGCCTCCTTGATCTCATGGTAGATCTACTCTTGTACTACCCATATCATCAATATTAATCAAGCAGGAGTAGGGTATTACCTCCATCGAGAGGGCCCGAACCTGGGTAAAAACATCGTGTCCCTTGTCTCTTGTTACCATCCGCCTAGACGCACAGTCCGGGACCCCCTACCCGAGATCCGCCGGTTTTGACACCGACAGGAACCCATCTAATAAGTCTAGGTTTAGCATCTTTCTTTTCCATAAGATATTTAATAGCAGCATGATCAGTGTGAATAGTTACTTTAGAATCAACAATATAGGGTCTGAATTTATCACAAGCAAATACAACTGCTAAAAGTTCCTTTTCGGTGGTAGCATAATTTCTTTGAGCATTTTCTAGAGTCTTACTAGCATAATGGATAACATTTAATTTCTTATCAACTCTTTGCCCTAGAACAGCACCTACAGCATAATCACTAGCATCACACATAATTTCAAAGGGTAAATTCCAATCAGGAGGCTGAACAACAGGTGCAGATACTAATGCTTTCTTAAGTATTTCAAATGCTTCTACACAATCATCATCAAAGACAAATGGTACATCTTTTTGTAATAAATTAGTCAGAGGCCGAGAAATTTTTGAGAAGTCCTTAATGAACCTCCTAGAAAATCCGACGTGACCAAGGAAACTTCTTATACCTTTTATGTCCTTGGGACATGGCATCTTTTCAATAGCATCAACCTTGGCTTTATCAACTTCAATACCTCTTTCAGAAACTTTGTGCCCCAAGACAATTCCTTCATTAACCATAAAGTGGCACTTTTCCCAATTCAAGACAAGATTAGTTTCTTCACATCTCTGCAAAACTCGATCAAGATTGCTCAAGCAATCATCAAAAGAGGAACCATAGACAGAAAAGTCATCCATGAAAACCTCACAAATCTTTTCACAAAAATCAGAGAATATAGCCATCATGCATCTTTGAAAGGTAGCAGGTGCATTACATAAACCAAAAGGCATACGTCTATAAGCAAAAGTACCAAAAGGGCATGTAAAAGTAGTCTTTGATTGATCTTTAGCCGACACAGGTATTTGAGAGAAACCAGAATAACCATCTAGAAAGCAATAATGTGTATGTTTGCATAATCTTTCTAGCATTTGATCAATAAAAGGTAAGGGGTAATGATCTTTCTTAGTGGCTTTATTTAATTTGCGAAATCAATTACCATCCTATAACATGTGATAATTCTTTGTGGAATCAATTCATCTTTATCATTAGGGACAACAGTAATACCTCCCTTCTTTGGGACACAATGAACAGGACTTACCCACTGACTATCAGCAACGGGGTAAATTATACCTGCCTCCAGAAGCTTGAGTATTTCTTTTCTTACCACTTCTTTCATTTTAGGATTCAAACGTCGTTGAGGATCACGCACCGGTTTGGCATCCGCTTCCAAATTTATTTTATGTTGACATAGAGTGGGACTAATGCCCTTAAGATCATCAAGAGTATATCCAATAGCGGCACGGTGCTTCTTCAGAGTTTTCAATAATCTTTCTTCTTCATGCTCCGAAAGGTTAGCACTAATAATAACAGGATATATTTTCTTTTCATCAAGATAAGCATATTTAAGATTATCAAGCAACGGTTTAAGCTCAAACACGGGATCACCCTTGGGTGGAGGAGGATCCCCTAGGATTTCAACAGGCAAATTGTGTTGCAGAATAGGTTCCTGTTTAAAGAATACTTCATCTATTTCCCTTCTTTCATTCATGAACATCTCATTTTCATGGTCTAGCAAATAGTGTTCTAAAGGATCACTAGGAGGCACAGCAATAGAAGAAAGACCAATAATTTCATCCTTACTAGGCAATTCTTCCTCACGATGTTGTTTACTAAATTTAGAGAAAATAAACTCATGAACCATATCATCCAAGCCAATAGTAACAACATTCTTTTTGCAATCTATCCTAGCATTAACAGTATTCAAGAAGGGTCTATCAAATATAATGGGACAAAAGCTATCTTGTGGAGAACCAAGAACAAGAAAATCAGCGGGATATTTAGTTTTCCCACACAAGACTTCAACATCTCTAACAATTCCCACTGGTGAAATAGTATCTCTATTGGAAAGCTTAATTGTGACATCAATTTCTACTAACTCAATAGGTGCAATGTCATGCATAATTTCTTTATATAAATCAATGGGTATTGCACTAGCACTAGCACCCATATCACATAAGCCATGATAACAATGATCTCCTATTTTAACAGAAATAACAGGCACGCCTACCACAGGTCTATGTTTATCTTTAGCACACGGTTTAGCAATTCTAGCAGTTTCACCACAGAATTGAATAACATGCCTATCAATATTATCAGACAAGAGATCTTTAACAATAGCAATATTAGGTTCTACTTTGACTTGCTCAGGAGGTGTATAAGTTCTAATATTGCTTTTACGAACAACAGTTGAAGCTTTAGCATGATCCTTTACTCAAACAGGGAAAGGTGGTTTCTCAACATAAGAGGTAGGGACAATAGGATCATTATAAGTGACAGTCTTTTCTTCAACTTTAATAGGTGCAGCTACTTTTACTTCTATGGGACGATGATATTTAAACCACTTCTCCTTAGGGCGATCAACATAAGTAGCAAAAGATTCACAGAAAGAAGCTACTATCTCAGAGTCAAGTCCATATTTAGTGCTAAACTTACGGAAAATGTCGGTATCCATAAAAGATTTAACACAATCAAACTTAGGCGTCATACCTGACTCTTTACCTTCATCGAGGTCCCAATCTTCAGAGTTGCGTTTAATTCTATCCAATAAATTACATTTAAATTCAATAGTCTTCATCATAAAAGAGCCAGCACAAGAAGTATCGAGCATGGTGCGATTATTATCAGAAAGCCGAGCATAAAAACTTTGAATAATTATTTCTCTTGAGAGCTCATGATTGGGGCATGAATATAACATTGATTTAAGCCTCCCCCAAGCTTGAGCGATGCTTTCTCCTTCGCGAGGCCAAAAATTATATATATAATTGCGATCATGATGAACAAGATGCATAGGGTAATACTTTTGACGAAATTCCAATTTCAATCTTTTATAGTTCCATGATCTCGTATCATCACATAGCCTATACCATATCAATGCGTATTCCTTCAAATATAAAGGAAAGACCTTCTTCTTAACAACTTCATCGGGTATACCTGCAAGCTTAAATAATCCACAAACTTCATCCACATAGAGTAGATGTTCATCAGGATGCTTTGTTCCATCTCCTGTAAAAGTATTAGCCAGCAGTTTTTCCATCATACCCGAAGGAACTTCAAAAGGAGTTTCATTTTCAATAGGTTCAGTAGGTTGAGGAGAACTCTTTGCTCTACTAGACGGGGTGAAGATACCCCGAACAAGCCCCTCAGAGAATTACTTTCCATAGTAACAAGTGATAGAAAATTTCAGCACACTAGATAAATTTTTCCTTACCAAATTCCACTTACCAAAGGCGCTACACTCCCTGGCAACGGCGCCTGAAAAGAGTCTTGATGACCCACAAGTATAGGGGATCTATCGTAGTCCTTTCGATAAGTAAGAGTGTCGAACCCAACGAGGAGCAGGAGGAAATGATAAGCGGTTTTCAGCAAGGTATTCTCTGCAAGTACTGAAATAAGTGGTAACAGGTAGTTTTGTGATAAGGTAAATTGTAACGAGCAACAAGTAAAAAAAGTAAATAAGGTGCAGCAAGGTGGCCAAATCCTTTTTGTAGCAAAGGACAAGCCGGAACAAACTCTTATAATAGGAAAATCGCTCCCGAGGACACACGGGAATATCGTCAAGCTAGTTTTCATCACGTTCATATGATTCGCGTTCGGTACTTTGATAATTTGATATGTGGGTGGACCGGTGCTTGGGTGCTGTTCTTACTTGAACAAACATCCCACTTATGATTAACCTCTATTGCAAGCATCCGCAACTACAACAAACGTATTAAGGTAAACCTAACCATAGCATGAAACAAGTGGATCCAAATCAGCCCCTTACGAAGCAACGCATAAACTAGGGTTTAAGCTTCTGTCACTCTAGCAACCCACCATCTACTTATTACTTCCCAATGCCTTCCTCTAGGCCCAAATAATGGTGAAGTGTTATGTAGTCGGCGTTCACATAACACCACTAGAGGCTAGACAACATACATCTCATCAAAATATCGAACGAGTACCAAATTCACCTGACTACTAATAGCAAGACTTCTCCCTTGTCCTCGGGAACAAACGTAACTACTCACAAAGCATATTCATGTTCATAATCAGAGGGGTAATAATACGCATAAAGGATCTGAACATATGATCTTCCACCAAATAAACCAACTAGCATCAACTACAAGGAGTAATCAACACTACTAGCAACCTACTAGCACCAATCCCGGACTTGAAGACAAGAATTGGATACAAGAAATGAACTAGGGTTTGGAGATGAGATGGTGCTGATGAAGATGTTGATGGAGATTGCCCTCTCCCGATGAGAGGAGCGTTGGTGATGATGATGGCGATGATTTCCCCCTCCCGGAGGGAAGTGTCCCCAGCAGAACAGCTCCGCCGGAGCCCTAGATTGGTTCCGCCAAGGTTTCGCCTCGTGGTGGCGGAGTCTCGTCCCAAAAGGTTGCCTCTGGTTTTTTTCTCATCGAAAGACTTCATATAGGAGAAGATGGGCATCGGAGAGCCACCAGGGGGCCCACGAGGTAGGGGGCGCGCCCCAGGGGGGCACCCCCCACCCTCGTGAGCATGGTGTGGGCCCCCTAGCCTTCATCTTTGGCGACGATTTTTCTTTATTTATTTCAAGATATTCCGTGGAGTTTCAGGACTTTTGGAGTTGCACAGAATAGGTCTCCAATATTTGCTCCTTTTCCAGCCCAGAATTCCAGCTGCCGGCATTCTCCCTATTCATGTAAACCTTGTAAAATAAGAGAAAATAGCCATAAGTATTGTGATATAGCATGAAATAACAGCCCATAATGCGATAAATATCGATATAAAAGCATGATGCAAAATGGACGTATCAGGGCACAAAGTGGGTGGCTGCCCCCGACTTCCGTCCGGGCCCTCCTTCTCAACTGGAGTCATGGACAAATGTAGGACGGGATTGGGTATCTGCTAGTGATGTACCAATACTGCAGAGCCGTATTCGGGAGCTTCTTGAGAGGGACATTAGCCTTGTCAGCATAATTCTGGTAATTCTAATCCGACAGATATTGCCGTGCAAACGCCGGCCTCTCCGGATGTGGGAGTTCAATCTGGAAGGTCTGCGGACTATTCTGCACTTCTTCGGCCTGACGCTCGAAGGGATGTGTAAACTATTCTTCGGACCACAAGTAAAGTGTCCGGATACCACCGAAGATGCGGGCCTAAGCTGCAATCGCCCAGATCCCCAGGTAAGCAACCCACAAACCGAACACTTCGTCTATTTTTGTCATAGTCATTATTCTGAAAATCCTTCGTGGCCAGGAATGGCTTAGCAAGGCGGAGAGAATCGGGTGTCCGGAGCCACTTCCCGAAGGCTCGCTAAGTCCCACCGTAGCCAAGATGCTTGGTCGTGTGCTAAGAAAAATGCCCTCAGGGAAAGACGAAGGGAAGAAGAGGGAAGCAAAACTTCACACGTTGTGCATCCAAACCGGGGGAATTGCTACCTCCCCAAAGAAGGATAGCCGGGAAGGGGAATCTAAGGCCTCCTCCTCTCGCGGGAAGAAGAGGGTCTCCGCCTCCGAAGACTTGGAGACGGACGTGCCCAAACAGGGGAAGAAAGCTTCACCAGGGGGCTCTGCCCCGAACGGCGTCCTCACCACGTCATGCCCGCCAACGGGCCAGCCCTCAGCCGAGGTGTAAGTTAATCGTAAATACGAAGGTACTACTTTTCTCTGAGAACAATAACCAGGATCCATTCTTTGCAGTGCGGCTAGCAGCTCTTCTCGATAGAGTTCGTCTTCGGGGAATCTCCTTCCGGAGATGATGGAGAGTGAGACCCCACCAACCTCTCCGTCTCATGAGGCGGGCGACCCTGAGGTGTCATCAAGGAGGAGTCCGGATCTTCCGAAGCCAGTGGCTAATCTTTCAGCCGCCCTGAGCCCGGAGCGTTTGGCTCCCACGGGGGGCAATGAGAAGGGTCCGGTACAATTCGGTGTCCGGCCGGACACGCTGACGGGCTTTCTGGAGCGAGCTGCTCTCTCCGAGGAGCACTGTTCATTAACGAGCACGGTGCTCGAGAAGATTTCCTCCGCCACAAGCGGGTTGAATGAATCCTTTACGAGCCTGCTCAGAGGCTTTGATTTATGTTATGAAAAATACGTAATTTTTGGTTGTGACGCACGCGCTAGGTGTGCTCCATATGGATAGTAGCCCCTGAGACTCTGGTTGCCCGCCCTAGGCGGCAAACGTAGGATCATATTGTTTAAGTAATGATTGTGTTGTATTTGTGCGCAGGTGTCTGAGGATCCGGCAGCCGACTGGTCCGTTGAAGTTACCGAACTAAGGAGGCAGATTGGAGCTATTGATGGCGATATCACACTGGTGAACAAGCGGCTTAACGAGTCACAAGGTATGTGCTCTGCTTTCATTATTTTTTTATAGGAAAAACTGAGAGGGGCATAATGCTAATGTTATATGCTTGGACTGCAGACGGTGCTGCTGCCGTGGAAGCCCTGAGGGCGGAACTTGCCCTGGCCAAGGAACAGGCTCGGGCGAGCAATGCGGCTGCCCTAAAGGCGGCCGAAGAGTTGAGAGCCGAACAGGCTGCTCGTCGCCGGAGCGAAGACAAAATCTTATATTTACTAATCGGAGGCACCATACGAGGCACCACAGTAATCCTTCAAATTAAGAAATTTTAACCATCCGATTAATATACGATGTATGTGGAGCCATTGGATGAAACAAGAGACCTGATTTCCTATCCCACCTACGTGAGGTGTCCTCCCTAATGAAAAAAAAAACTGATAGTCAAGATTAACCATCCGATTAATATACGAAATAAGAGACCTGATTTCCTATCCCACCTACGTGAGGTGTCCTCCCTAATGAAAAAAAACTGATAGTCAAATCCTCCTATAGATTATTAAATGTACGCACAAAATATCTTCCTCGCCATGTAGAAAAGGAAAATCCCTTGCAGACTCCTTCCTCCACCACGGCACCACCAGCCCCTCCGGGCAACAACGCATCAGGCAAATCTGTAGCTTCGTTCGTCCTCCTATGGCGCTCCTCCTCCTGATCCTTCTCCACTCATCACGTGTCAATCATATAAAATCATCTAGGCAGCCTCTCCCTGATCCCTTCTCTGCAATCTTTTAATCTCCATCACCTCAACTATGCTGCAAGCCATCTTGGTTGAGGAGGACGCCCTTCCAAACTTAGCTTCCATGCCCACCCAAGCTTCAATCCAATCCAGTGGAGAAGGCAGTGCATCGAAGGCAGTTTGTATCAGATTGGACAGCTGCCATTGTTGGTGGAGGAACTATGGCACACTGATAGCAGGTATGCAAGGAGCAAGAAGACAGTAGGTTTTCGTTTTTGAGGATTTTTTATATTGTGTTGCACTAATGAAATTTGAGACTCGGTATATAATAAGAAAGTACAGCCTAGAGTTTCGCTTAGGGGAATAATGATGTGCTTTATTTAGTTTCAGACCTCTACTAATTTGTATATAATTAATGAGAAAGTGCAGCCTAGAGTTTCGTTCTGGCGGATGCTGATGTTGTGCTTTCTGTAGTTCCAGGCCTCTCAAGATACGTATTACTTGGACGTGAAGATTTATAGATGCTATAAATCAAATTAGGCGATTCAGTTCACCAAAGGGATGTGAACGTATTACTTGCACATTTTGGAGCACTATTTCTGTAGTTCCAGGCCTCTCAAGATACGTATTACTTGCACAGCGAACTCAAGCACCACTTCTAATTTTGTTTGAAATTGGATAGGTCATTTTGGAGCATTAGACGATTTGTTCAGTATACTTCTCTACGTTTCTTATATGCAAAAGGTACGGGTTTGTTTAATTGGATCTGTTCTTTCAATTTTATGCTCACCCACTGATCCACATCTTAGAAGCAGAAATTTCTCTGTTCTGATGGAATTTATTTGATAGTGTTGTTGCAGACTTGGAGGTATATACATTCAGGAGGTCAAGAAGGTGACACGATAACAGTATCTATTTCAAGTGACACGGGAGATAAAAAAATGATATGCTCAAGTTAACCTCTTAGGTGGTTTTCTTCATTTGTTTCTGCTTGGTTAGTTTTAATTAATGTCCTTCTATTGTCAGATGTACTATATAATTAGAACATATCTGTATTGCTTTTTTAAAAGTTAATGCATCTGTTGTATGGAGCTGGAACTTGCTTAGGAAGAGCTAGCTTTTATGTAATTAAGATCTGATTTTTGTAATTCGTTGACTGGATCCATCATACTAAACTGTAGTTCATATATTAAACTGTAATTCATATACATGTTATACATACACGTGCAGTTACCAGAAAATGAAGCACAAATATGACCTTGCATACATGTATTTCCATTCTCATATAATGGATTATATACTAAAGGAAAGAATCATGTTATATGCTTAAGATTCATGTTGAAAGTGTGTAACCTCTTTGCCGCAATTCCTCCTTTTCACACTATAGGAAAAGAAGGTCTGTATCAAAAGTGGCACTCAATAAGCACATCATTACGGATTACCTGACCGAAGCCCGGGTGATAAAGATGATAAACAAGTTAAGAGCCCTCGGCGACGATGTATAATGGCAGCATGACTTTCTCATCCGCACTTTGCCTGCATCCCGTGTCATCAGGTGGGGGTATTAGCTTCGTACAATTCTATTTTATATACATACATACTGGATTATGGTTTGATTATTAGGACATATGCTGCCACACACAGTTGATAATGGGATGTATGGTATATGATATATGTTTTTATTTTGACCCTATACAAAAGAGAGTAAAATCAGTACGAGCGAAATACGTCTATGCGTTAATCCATGATTTGATGTACATATTGAAAGGGAAACAATTATGCTACATCTTATACATGAGTATGTATACCATAGATATGACATGCGTACATATGCATTTGTTAAGTCTTACAATGGATGTTTCTTCAGAAAACTCTTCAACATAAATGAACTAGAAATCCAGGTTGCCTGCCTCGCGTTATAAAGTGTTAAAAAAAATATAGACAGGAAGGACAGTCATCTCTTTTACGTTATCTAAAAGGAAAAACAAGTTATTTCTTTTGTGTTACCTATATAACATCTCAATGCATTTGCCGTATGTCACAAAACAAAATAAATGTCCTCCTTTTAAGTGTTCATCCCGTATCACAAGAAAAACGCCTCTTTCTGCAATTTCAGTGATCCATGTCCTTCATGCCGATGAGAAAAGATATTAATCATTTATAATGTCCTTGATATATAATAACCATGCAAGATTCCATGTTGTATTTTTGGGAATATATTTTTAGCCAAACTAACTAGGTACAAAATCTCATGACCTTGAATATGTATCTCTCTTTCTCCTTAATTAATTAAGCATGTGGTCCCTTCTAACTATTCCTTCAAATAATTTGTTTTGAGTTACCAGTTTTATCGTCCCAAAGCGGCCATCTTTTTTTTCGAATCCATGACATATCAAGATCAGTTGAGAGATTTTCAAAATTTAATTTCACGTTCTCTAATTGCAACTACATTACCATAAAGTTATGCCAGGTTTTAGAAAATGTTGGTTTTCCAAAATCACTAGCCCGTGCAAACGCACGGGTTTGGTGACTAGTAGTCGAAATGGCTGTGGACCTAGAAAATGCCGCCAACCGGTATGAGCTTCTTAAAAAAGAAAATCATGCGAATAAGGCTGACCTGAAGAAGGCCCTTGATGCGGCCAAGGAGTCGCGTTCCGACATTAGGGATGTGCGGGGGGAGCTTCAACAGGCCGGAGCGATCGCGGCTAGAAACCCCTATTTGTTGCGGATGAAGTTTTTAGATCCGAAGTACGCTCCTCTGGATTGACGCTGGAGTCCTGTAGACGCCTATGCAGATTTGGCGAAGAGTGCGGCTGATGCACCCAAGTTTTTTGAGGATCAAAAAGATGATGAAGTGGAAAAGCTGTTCTGGTCGATGTTCAGCGCTCCAACGCGCACATTGCCTTTGAGTGAGAAGATGGCTGCTGTGGCCGAGCTCCACAGGCTGTCCGCTCTTGCAATGCGGTCTGTAATAGACCATCTATGGCCGAAGGGGCCTAAGCCGGACAGTTATTTTGGCTTGGTGCAACAATTCCTTGGTGTCGTAGCGCGGATTGATGCCCTAAAGAGGTCGGCGTGCATAGAGGGTGCACGGATGGATCTTGCCCGTGTTAAAGCATACTAGACAGATATGGAGGCCACCATCGTTGCGACCCAGAATCGGCGGGCAGCCAGGATCTGGTCGAGCACATCTTGGAGCAAGTAGTAGAAGGCGCTCGCTAAATAGAGGCTCCGTGCTCGAAGAATGTCATGTTCGAGTGACAAATTGTAAAACAATGTTATTTTGATTATGAAGGCTATATTTATACTTTGTGCATGAAAGTATTGTTGGGCCTCCTGTGCGGCCGTTTTTATGTATATGTGTAATCTGAAAATTAGCAGTCGTTGGCTTCACCCCCACGCATACATGCGGGGGTGTTCGCGAAAAATATGCATAATCACACTTGATCCAACGTCTTGGTCCATTAAGGAGGTGATCGCACGTCGAACTAGGCAACCGGACTATATAGCTGTAACACTTTCACTTAGCCATAGGAGTTTGACGGTGGGGCTACTATGTAGCACCTGGTACCTTTGCGTGCATCCGAATACGGGCGCGTGTGTACATGACCGGGAAACGGTTCTTCATTAATGCGGAGGAATCCTAGAGATTCCGATAAGTCTTCGAGTGGTTGAACAGTCTCGCGCTATATCATGACAGACAGTTTTCGGCTTTCTCTACTGAGGTGCTCATCCGGAATAACCAGGGCACAATCGTAGTAGTTCTCCTTTGGCCGGCTTAGCTGATAAGAATGGAACGTAAGGCGGCGAACCCAGGAGCCGGACAAACCCAACATTTGACAAAAGACATGATTCGGAGCTGATGCATATAAGGCCAAACTCGCGACGCCGAACACTCCCGAAGGTATTCGGACTTTATAACGTATATTGGGCTGAGTAACGCCCTTTATTATGAACCCTGTATTCCTAGGTACGTGCATTAGTCTGTCGTGGCGAAATGCCAATGACGGCAGTATCCTCTGTGGGTGTAGTACCCATGGAACGTGTAAGCAACAAGAGATTATAAAGAAGGTTTACACAGGGGCTTAATCTAAAGATAAACCTTTGAGTGGGGCCCTGTTGCACGTCTGCGCCTTTGTCCCCGTTGTGTCATGCCCTGGGAGGGTGTCGCACGAGTGGTGTCTGGAAAAAGAAAAACTCATGTAGAAGAGTATGACGTAAGCGTGCGAAAAGTTGGCTATCACTAATGGATAGTAAAAGTGTAAGACATTGGCCTGTTAATAAGGTCAGGCCGAGAATTGGGCTTTATTAATTATCTATAGCCCCTGGTGTCCTCTATGGGATTACATGTGTGGTGCCTAGATCAGGTTGATCTGGGCTGCCGGACTCATCTAACCGTGTCCGTGGTCTTAACGACCAATCATGCTTTCTGGTATTAGAGGCCGCTTAGAGTCCGGCTGCCGGAGCCGTCGCGTATTCCTCCGCGCGTAAAGAACGCTCTGTGTTATCGTTAACGGTGATGACGCCACGTGGACCGGGCATTTTGAGTTTAAGGTAGGCATAATGCGGTACTGCGTTGAAGCGGGCGAAGGCCGTTCTCCCAAGCAATGCATGATAGCCGCTTTGGATGGGGGCGATGGTGAAGAGTAGTGCTTCGCTTCTGGAGTTGCCTGGGGAACCGAATGTTACCTCCAGTACGAGGGAGCCCCTGCCGTAGGCTTCAACGCCTGGTATCACCCCTTCAAAGGTGGCATTACTTTGGCTGATTCTGGATGGGTCTATCCCCATCCTGCGGACAGTGTCCTGGTATATTAGATTAAGACTACTGCCGCCGTCCATGAGGACGTGAGTAAGATGGTATCCGTCTATTATTGGGTCGAGCACCAAGGCATCTGATCCTCCGTGCCGAATACTAGTCGGGCAGTCCCTGTGATCGAAAGTGATCGGGCAAGCCAACCAGTGGTTAAGTTTGGGTGCGACGGGCTCTATAGCGTATGCGTCTCTGAGCGCACATTCGCGCCTTCTCGTGGATGTGTGAGTCGCGTGGATCATGTTTACCGTTTTTACCTCTGGGGGGAATTTTTTCTGTCCCCCAGTGTTCGGCTGGCGAGGCTCATCTTCGTCTTCACTTGGTGTTTCTCTTTCCTTGTGTTCGGCGTTTAATTTGCCGGCCTGCTTGAAGACCCAGCATTCTCTGTGAGTGTGGTTCGTAGGTTTTTTTGGGGTGCCATGGATTTGGCACAGTCTGTCCAGGACTTTGTTTAGGCTGGATGGTCCCTCTTTGTTGCCTTTAAATGGCTTCTTTTGTTGACCGGGTCGAGAGCCCCTGAATCCGGCGTTGACCGTTGTGTTGTCCGGACTTTCTTCCTTGTTTTGATGTTTATTTTTATTGCATCGTGGCTTCCCGTTGTCATTCCTGATTTCGGATGTACTTGGGTCGCTGGTGCCTTTACGGGCCAACCAGCTATCTTCGCCTACGCAAAAGCGGGTCATAAGGCTTGTTAAGGCTGCCATTGTCCTTGGCTTTTCTTGGCCGAGGTGTCTGGCGAGCCATTCGTCCCGGATACTGTGCTTGAAAGCCGCTAGGGCTTCGGCATCCGGACAGTCGACGATTTGATTCTTCTTAGTGAGGAATCTGTTCCAAAGCTTGTGTGCGGACTCTCCGGGCTATTGAATTATGTGACTTATATCGTCTGCGTCCGGAGGTCGGACATAGGTCCCTTGAAAATTGGCCCTGAAAGCATCCTCGAGTTCCTCCCAACTTCTGATTGAATTTTCGAGGAGGCTTTTCAACCAGTGTCGAGATGGTCCCTTCAATTTCAGGGGAAGGTATTTGATGGCGTGGAGGTCGTCCCCACGAGCCATGTGGATATGCAGGATAAAATCCTCAATCCAAACCCCGGGGTCCGTTGTTCCATCATATGCCTCTATGTACACAGGTTTAAAAACTTGTGGAAATTCGTGGGCCAGTACCTCTTCGGTGAAGCATAGAGGGTGAGCAGCCCCTCTGTATCTGGACGTTTTGTGGCATGACGTTGGCTGTTGTTGTGTCCGGTGCTGAGTCCGAACTTGTATCCGATCAGTCTGATCGTTTTGGTGACCATAGTCCCGCGCCGGGGCGTGTCCTCTAGGTCCATAGACGGACCTGTTCGCGCCGGCCTTTTTATCCAGGAGCTCACGTAAATCGTGTGCGGCGTCGGTAGCTGCTTTATTGCGGTTATGAAGTGGTTTGTTCGGCCTACTGGCCGTATTGCTATTTAGTGGAACAGCCTCGTCGTCGAATTCTGGTAGCAGCTTGCGCTTTGGATAGCTCTTTGTTTAGCGATCGTCGCCGTGCTTTTCTTCAGTGTCTAGCACTTTATTCCATCTGCGATTGAGCGTTTCCTGTGCAGCTTTAAGCCTTTGCTTTTGCTTCTTTAGACTTCTCGCAGTGGCCATAAGCCTTCTGTGGAGGTTATCTCGTTCCAAGCGTGTTTCCAGGATGATGAATGCATCGTCGTCCGGACTGTGCTCTTGTCCCGGGGCGGTTTGATAAGTTCGTCCCTCGGGATCATTGTGATCGGGCGTCTGCTCCGAGCTGTGTTCGGCGTGACCTGGCTCATCCTGCTCCATTGCTGGGTCCATATGGTCGTTGTTGCCTTCGGAGTTGACTGGGGTGTCGATCTTTCTAGCGCTGTTATCGCTATTTTTACTGTTGCTGGACTTGGAGCGGCGTCTGCGCCGTCGTTTTGGCTTTTGTTTGGGGGTTTTATCCTCCGGTTTGTCGCCGTCGTCTTCTTTAGGCGTATCCACCATGTATATATCATATGACGAGGTGGCAGTCCAGCGCCCTGTTGGTTCTGAATCGTCTCCTGCGCCGACGTCCATACCGTCGGTATCATTAGAGTCGAAGTCAAGCATGTCTGATACATCGTCGACAGTGGCTACGAAGTGGGTGGTGGGTGGGCAATGGATTTTTTCGTCGCCTTCTTCCCCTCTGAGCCGGACATAGTTAGGCCAAGAGTCTCCTGACAAAGAGAGAGACTTTAATGAGTTCAGCATGTCGCCAAAGGGAAAGTACTGGAAGATATCCGTGAAGGAAATATGCCCTAGAGGCAATAATAAAGTTATTATTTATTTCCTTATATCATGATAAATGTTTATTATTCATGCTAGAATTGTATTAACCGGAAACATAATACATGTGTGAATATATAGACAAACAGTATGTCACTAGTATGCCTCTACTTGACTAGCTTGTTAATCAAAGATGGTTATGTTTCCTAACCATGAACAAGGGGTTGTTATTTGATTAACAAGGTCACATCATTAGTTGAATGATCTGATTGACATGACCCATTCCGTTAGCTTAACACTTGATCGCTTAGTATGTTAATGCTTTCTTCATGACCCATACATGTTCCTGTAACTATGAGATTATGCAACTCCGTTTACGGAGGAACACTTTGGTACTACCAAACGTCACAACGAATCGGGTGATTATAAAGGAGTACTACAGGTGTCTCCAAAGGTACTTGTTGGGTTGGCGATTTGAGATTAGGTTTTGTCACTCCGATCGTCGGAGAGGTATCTCTAGGCCTTCTCGGTAATACACATCACCTAAGCCTTGCAAGCATTACAACTAATGAGTTAGTTGTGAGATGATGTATTACGGAACGAGTAAAGAAACTTACCGGTAACGAGATTGAACTAGGTATTGGATATCGACGATCGAATCTCGGGTAAGTAACATACCGATGACAAAGGGAACAACGTATGTCGTTATGCGGTTTGACCGATAAAGATCTTCGTAGAATATGTAGGAACCAATATGGGCATCCAGGTTCCGCTATTGGTTATTGACCGAGAATGGTTCTAGGTCATGTCTACATAGTTCTCGAACCCGTAGGGTCCGCACGCTTAACGTTTCGATGACAGTTCATAATGAGTTTATAAGTATTGATGCACCGAAGGTTGTTCGGAGTCCCGGATGTGATCACGGACATGACGAGGAGTCTCGAAATGGTCGAGACATAAAGATTGATATATTGGAAGCCTACATTTGGACATCGGAAGTGTTCCGGGTGAAATCGGGATTTTACCGGAGTACCGGGAGGTTACCGGAACCCCCCGGGAAGTCCATGGGCCTTAATGGGCCATGGGAGAAGAGGAAGGGCAGGCCAAGGTGGGCTGCGCGCCCCCCTCCCCCCTCTAGTCCGAATAGGACAAGGAAGGGGGGCGCCCCTTCCCTCTTCCCCCTCCTCCAATCCTAGTCCAACTAGGAGAGGGGGGGGAGTCCTACTCCCGGTGGGAGTAGGACTCCTCCTTGGTGCGCCTCCCCCTAGGGCCGGCCACCTCCCCCTTGGCTCCTTCATATACGGGGGCAGGGGGCACCCCAAAATACACAAGTTGATCTACGGATCTTTCCTTAGCCGTGTGCGGTGCCCCCTTCCACCATATTCCACTTCGGTCATATCGTCGCGGAGCTTAGGCGAAGCCCTGCGCCGGAGAAGTCATATCATCGCGGAGCTTAGGCGAAGCTCTGCGTCGGTGGAGCATCAACATCGTCACCACGCCGTCAGGTTGTGGAACTCATCCCGACACTTTGCTGGATCGGAGTCCGGGATCGCCATCGAGCTGAACGTGTGCAGAACTCGGAGGTGCCGACGTTCGGTGCTTGGATCGGTCGGATCGTGGAGGCGCACGACTACATCAACAGCGTTGTTATAACGCTTCCGCTTTCGGTCTACGAGGGTACGTGGACGGACACTCTCCCCTCGTTGCTATGCCATCACCATGGTCTTGCGTGATCGTAGGAAATTTTTGAAATTACTACGTTCCCCAACAGTGGCATCCGAGCCTGGTTTTATGCGTTGATGTCATGTGCACGAGTAGAACACAAGTGAGTTGTGGGCGATACAAGTCATACTGCCTACCAGCATGTCATACTTTGGTTCAGCGGTATTGTGAGATGAAGCGGCCCGGACCGACATTACGCTTACGCGAGACTGGTTTCACCGCTCCGAGCACTCGTTGCTTAAAGGTGACCGGCGGGTGTCTGTCTCTCTCACTTTAGTTGAACCGAGTATGACTACGCCCGGTCCTTGAGAAGGTTAAAACGGAGTCTATTTGACAAACTATCGTTGTGGTTTTGATGCGTAGGTAAGAACGGTTCTTGCTCAGCCCGTAGCAGCCACGTAAAACTTGCAACAACAAAGTAGAGGACGTCTAACTTGTTTTGCAGGGCATGATGTGATGTGATGTGGTCAAGACGTGATGCTATATTTTATTGTATGAGATGATCATGTTTTGTAACGAGTTATCGGCAATCGGCAGGAGCCATATGGTTGTCGCTTATTGTATGAAATGCAAGCGCCATGTAATTGCTTTACTTTATCACTAAGGAGTAGCGATAGTCGTAGAAGCAATAGTTGGCGAGACGACAACGATGCTACGATGGAGATCAAGGTGTCGCGCCGGTGGCGATGGTGATCATGGCGGTGCTTGGCGATGGAGATCACAAGCACAAGATGATGATGACCATATCATATCACTTATATTGATTGCATGTGATGTTTATCCTTTATGCATCTTATCTTGCTTTGATTGACGGTAGCATTATAAGATGATCTCTCACTAAAATTATCAAGACGTGTTCTCCTGAGTATGCACCGTTGCCAAAGTTCAGTAGTACCCAGACACCACGTGATGATCGGGTGTGATAAGTTCTCGTCCATCTACAACGGTGCAAAACAGTTGCGCACGCGAATACTCAAGTTAAACTTGACGAGCCTAGCATATAACAGATATGGCCTCGAACACGGAGACCGAAAGGTCGAACGTGAATCATATAGTAGATATGATCAACATAGTGATGTTCACCATTGAAACTACTCCATCTCACGTGATGATCGGACATGGTTTAGTTGATTTGGATCACGTAATCACTTAGATGACTAGAGAGATGTCTATCTAAGTGGGAGTTCTTAAGTAATATGATTAATTGAACTTTAATTTATCATGAACTTAGTCTGGTAGTATTTTGCAAATTATGTTGTAGATCAATAGCTCGCGTTGTTGCTTCCCTATGCTTTTATATGTTTGTTTTGATATGTTCCTAGAGAAAAATTATGTTGAAAAATGTTAGTAGCAATGATGCGGATTAGATCCGTGATCTGAGGTTTATCCTCATTGCTGCGCAGAAGAATTATGTCCTTAATGCACCTCTAGGTGACAGACCTATTGCAGGAGCAGATGCAGGCGTTATGAGCGTTTGGCTAGCTCAATATGAGCAGATCTGAGGCGTTATGAGCGTTTGGCTAGCTCAATATGATGACTACTTGATAGTTTAGTGCACCATGCTTAACGGCTTAGAATCGGGACTTCAAAGGCGTTTTGAGCGTCATGGACCATATGAGATGTTCCAGGAATTGAAGTTAATATTTCAAGAAAATACCCGAGTTGAGAGATATGAAGTCTCCAACAAGTTCTATAGCTAAAAGATGGAGGAGAATCGCTCAACTAGTGAGCATGTGCTCAGATTGTCTGAGTACTTCAATCGCTTGAATCAAAGTGGGAGTTAATCTTCCAGATAAGATAGTGATTGACAGAATTCTCTAGTCACCATCACTAAGTTACTAGAACTTCGTGATGAACTATAGTATGCGAGGGATGACAAAAGTATTTCCCAAGCTCTTCGTGATGCTGAAATCGACGAAGGTAGAAATCAAGAAAAGAACATCAAGTGTTGATGATTAACAAGACCACTAGTTTCAAGGAAAAGGGCAAAGGGAAGAAGGGGAACTTCAAGAAGAACGGCAAGCAAGTTGTTGTTCGAGTGAAGAAGCCCAAGTCTGGACCTAAGCCTGAGACTAAGTGCTTTTGCTGCAATGGAACTGGTCACTGGAAGCGGAACTACCCCTGAATATTTGGTGGATAAGAAGGATGGCAAAGTGAACAAGGTTATATTTGATATACAGGTTATTGATGTGTGCCTTACTAGTGTTTATAGTAGCCCCTGAGTATTTGATACTTGTTCGGTTGCTAAGATTAGTAACTCGAAACAGGAGTTACAGAATAAACAGAGACTAGTTGAAGGGGAAGTGACGATGAGTGTTGGAAGTAGTTCCAAGATTGATATGATCATCATCGCACACTCCCTATACTTCCGGGATTAGTGTGGAACCTAAATAAGTGTTATTTAGTGTTGAGCATAAATATGATTTGATCATGTTTATTGCAATACGGTTATTCATTTAAGTAAGAGAATAAATTGTTGTTCTGTTTACATGAATAAAACCTTATATGGTTACACACCCAATGAAAATGGTTCATTGGATCTCGATCATAGTGATACACATATTCATAATATTGATGCCAAAAATGCAAAGTTAATAATGATAGTGCAACCTATTTGTGGCACTGCCGTTTAGGTCATATTGGTGTAAAGCGCATGAAGAAACTCCATGCTGATGGGATTTTGGAATCACTTGATTATGAATCACTTGATGCTTGCGAACCATGCCTTATGGGCAAGATGACTAAAGACTCTGTTCTCCGGAACAATGGAGCGAGCAAATGACTTATTGGAAATAATACATACTGATGTATGCGGTCCGATGAGTGTTAAAGCTCACGGCAAGTATCGTTATTTTCTGACCTTCACAAGATGATTTGAGTAGATATGGGAATATCTACTTGATGAAACATAAGTCTGAAATAGTTGAAAGGTTCAAAGAATTTCAGAGTGAAGTGGAAAATCATCGTAACAAGAAAATCAAGTTTCTGCGATCTGATCGTGGAGATGAATATTTGAGTTACGAGTTTGGTCTTCAATTAAAACAATGTGGAATAGTTTCACAGCTCACGCCACCTGGAACACCATAACGTTATGGTGTGTCCGAACGTCGTAACCGTACTTTATTTTGATATGGTGCGATCTATGATGTCTCTTACAGATTTACCAATATAGTTTTGGGGTTATGCATTAGAGACAGCTGCATTCACATTAAAAGGGCACCATCTAAATCCGTTGATACGACAACATATGAACTGTGGTTTAGCAAGAAACCCAAGTTGACGTTTCTTAAAGTTTGGGGCTGCGATGCTTATGTGAAAAAGTTTCATCCTGACAAGCTCGAACCCAATCGGAGAAGTGCGTCTTCATAGAATACCCAAAGGAAATAGTTGGGTACACCTTCTAACACAGATCCGAAGGCAAGTTTTTCGTTGCTAAGATGGATCCTTTCTAGAGAAGAAGTTTCTCTCGAAAGAAGTGAGTGGGAGGAAAGTAGAACTTGATGAGGTAATTGTACCTTCTCCCTTATTGGAAAGTAGTTCATCACAGGAATCAGTTCCAGTGATTCCTACACCAATTAGTGAGGAAGTTAATGATGATGATCATGAAACTTCAGATCAAGTTGCTACCAAACCTCGTAGGTCTTCGAGTAAGATCCGCACTGAGTGGTACGGTAATCCTATTCTAGAAGTCATGTTACTAGACCATGATGAACCTACGAACTATGAGGAAGCGATGATGAGCCCAGATTCCGTGAAATGGTTTGAGACCATGAAATCTGAGATAGGATCCATGTATGAGAACAAAGTATGGACTTTGATAGACTTGCTCAATGATCAGCAAGCCATGTTAAATAAATGGATTTTCAAGAGGAAGACGGACACTGATAGTAGTGTTACTATCTACAAAGCTCGACTTGTCACAAAAAGGTTTTCGACAAGTTCAAGGTGTTGACTACAATGAGACTTTCTCAACTGTAGCGATGCTTAAGTCTGTCCGAATCATGTTAGCAATTGCCACATTTTATAAAATCTGGCAAATGGATGTCAAAACTACATTCTTTAATGGATTTATTAAAGAATAGTTGTATATGATGCAACCAGAAGGTTTTGTCAATCCTAAAGGAGCTAACAAAATGTGCAAGCTCCAGCGATCCATCTATGGACTGGTGCAAGCATCTCGGAGTTGGAATAAACGCTTTGATAGTGTGATCAAAGCATATGGTTTTATACAGACTTTTGGAGAAGCCTGTATTTACAAGAAAGTGAGTGGGAGCACTACAGCATTTCTGATAAGTATATGTGAATGACATATTGTTGATCGGAATAATGTAGAATTATTCTGCAAAGCATAAAGGAGTATTTGAAAGGAGTTTTTCAAAGAAGGACCTCGGTGAAGCTGCTTACATATTGAGCATCAAGATCTATAGAGATAGATCAAAGACGCTTGATAAGTTTTTCAATGAATACATACCTTGACAAGATTTTTGAAGTAGTTCAAAATGGAACAGTCAAAGAAAGAGTTCTTGCCTGTGTTACAAGGTGTGAGATTGAGTAAGACTCAAAACCCGACCACGGCAGAAGATAGAAAGAGAATGAAAGTCATTCCCTATGCATCAGCCATAGGTTCTATAAAGTATGTCATGCTTGTGTACAGATCTATTGCATACCCTACCACTAAAGCTTGGCAAGGAGTGCAATAGTGATCTAGGAGTAGATCAATGGACAGCAGTCAAAATTATCCTTAGTAGAATAAGGATATGTTTCTCGATTATGGAAGTGAAAAAGGTTAAATACGTAAAGGGTTACGTCGATACAAGTTTTAACACTAATCTAGATGACTCTGAGTCTCAATCTGGATACATATTGAAAGTGGGAGCAATTAGCTAGAGTAGCTCCGTGCAGAGCATTGTAGACATAGAAATTTGCAAAATACTTACGGCTCTGAATGTGACAGACCCGTTGACTAAAATTATCTCACAAGCAAAACATGATCACACCTTAGTACTCTTTGGGTGTTAATCACATAGAGATGTGAACTAGATTACTGACTCTAGTAAACCCTTTGGGTGTTGGTCACATGTCGATGTGAACTATGGGTGTTAAACACATATAGTTGTGAACTATTAATGTTAAATCACATGGCGATGTGAACTAGATTATTGACTCTAGTGCAAGTGGGAGACTGAAGGAAATATGCCCTAGAGGCAATAATAAAGTTATTATTTATTTCCTTATATCATGATAAATGTTTATTATTCATGCTAGAATTGTATTAACCGGAAACATAATACATGTGTGAATATATAGACAAACAGTATGTCACTAGTATGCCTCTACTTGACTAGCTTGTTAATCAAAGATGGTTATGTTTCCTAACCATGAACAAGGGGTTGTTATTTGATTAACAAGGTCACATCATTAGTTGAATAATCTGATTGACATGACCCATTCCGTTAGCTTAACACTTGATCGTTTAGTATGTTAATGCTTTCTTCATGACCCATACATGTTCCTGTAACTATGAGATTATGCAACTCCGTTTACGGAGGAACACTTTGGTACTACCAAACGTCACAACGAATCGGGTGATTATAAAGGAGTACTACAGGTGTCTCCAAAGGTACTTGTTGGGTTGGCGATTTGAGATTAGGTTTTGTCACTCCGATCGTCGGAGAGGTATCTCTAGGCCTTCTCGGTAATACACATCACCTAAGCCTTGCAAGCATTACAACTAATGAGTTAGTTGTGAGATGATGTATTATGGAACGAGTAAAGAAACTTACGTAACGAGATTGAACTAGGTATTGGATACCGACGATCGAATCTCGGGTAAGTAACATACCGATGACAAAGGGAACAACGTATGTCGTTATGCGGTTTGACCGATAAAGATCTTCAGTAGAATATGTAGGAACCAATATGGGCATCCAGGTTCCGCTATTGGTTATTGACCGAGAATGGTTCTAGGTCATGTCTACATAGTTCTCGAACCCGTAGGGTCCGCACGCTTAACGCTTCGATGACAGTTCATAATGAGCTTATAAGTATTGATGCACGAAGGTTGTTCGAGTCCCGGATGTGATCACGGACATGACGAGGAGTCTCGAAATGGTCGAGACATAAAGATTGATATATTGAAGCCTACATTTGGACATCGGAAGTGTTCCGGTGAAATCGGGATTTTATCGAGTACCGGAGGTTACGGAACCCCGGGAAGTCCATGGGCCTTAATGGGCCATGGGAGAAGAGGAAGGGCAGGCCAAGGTGGGCTGCGCCCCCTCCCCTCTAGTACGAATAGGACAAGGAAGGGGCGCCTTCCTCTTCCCTCCTCCAATCCTAGTCCAACTAGGAGGGGGAGTCCTACTCGGTGGGAGTAGGACTCCTTGGTGCGCCTCCCCTAGGGCCGGCCACCTCCCCTTGGCTCCTTTATATACGGGGCAGGGGGCACCCCAAAATACACAAGTTGATCTACGGATCTTTCCTTAGCCGTGTGCGGTGCCCCTTCCACCATATTCCACTTGGTCATATCGTCGTGAGCTTAGGCGAAGCCCTGCGCCGGAGAAGTCATATCATCGCGGAGCTTAGGCGAAGCTCTGCGTCGGTGGAGCATCAACATCGTCACCACGCCGTCGTGCTGACGGAACTCATCCCCGACACTTTGCTGGATCGGAGTCCGGGGATCGTCATCGAGCTGAACGTGTGCAGAACTCGGAGGTGCCGTTACGTTCGGTGCTTGGATCGGTCGGATCGTGGAGACGTCGACTACATCAACCGCGTTGTTATAACGCTTCGCTTTCGGTCTCACGAGGGTACGTGGACGGACACTCTCCCCTCTCGTTGCTATGCCATCACCATGGTCTTGCGTGATCGTAGGAAATTTTTTGAAATTACTACGTTCCCCAACAATCCGCAGCGGTAAACTCCATTATCGGAGCCCAACCAGATTCGGCGGGCTCGGGAGTGCGCGGACTGGAACCTACACCCGGATATGAGTCCAGGGGTCCGGTGTCACAGGCCTCCTTGGGGGTGAAGCCTGTGTTCGGCTCTACTGCCGGTGAGTGTGTGGCCTCCGGGGCGGGGTCCATCCACCCGTCCTCGGGCGACGCAATCTGCTCCGGATTTAGGTCTGGGGCTCCTGCAGGGGCGATATCTCGAGCATTGTCCGACAGCAGGTCTAAGCAATGCTCATCGTGACTGTCCGACGCTCCTGGCGCAGGCCCGAACCCGTTGAAGATCAAGTCTCCGCGGATATCAGCCGCGTAGTTCAGGTTTCCGGACCTGATCTGGTGGCCAGGGGTGTAGCTGTCGATCTGCTCCAGATGGCCAAGCGAATTGGCCCGCAGTGCGAATCCGCCGAACACGAAAATCTGTCCGGGGAGAAAAGTCTCGCCCTGGACCGTGTTGTTGTTGATGATTGAAGGAGCCATCAAGCCTTTCAGCGACGACACAGAGGAACTCTCAATGAAAGCACCAATGTCGGTGTCAAAACCGGCAGATCTCGGGTAGGGGGTCCCGATCTGTGCGTCTAAGGCTGATGGTAACAGGAGGCAAGGGACACGATGTTTTACCCAGGTTCGGGCCCTCTCGATGGAGGTAAAACCCTACTTCCTGCTTGATTGATATTGATGATATGAGTGTTACAAGAGTTGATCTACCACGAGATCGTAGAGGCTAAACCCTAGAAGCTAGCCTATGATGATTATGATTATGTCTCTAAGGACTAAACTCTCTAGTTTATATAGACACCGGAGAGGGCTAGGGTTTACATGGAGTCGGTTACAAAGAAGGAAATATAATATTCGGATCGCCAAGCTTGTCTTCCACGCAAAGGAGAGTCCCATCCGGACACGGGACGAAGTCTTGAGTCTTGTATCTTCACGGTCCAATAGTCCGGCCAAAGTATATAGTCCGGCTGTCCGGATACCCCCTAATCCAGGACTCCTCAGTGAGGGCGTTGCTGAGGAAGTTGGTTTTCGAGTAGGCTTCTTGGGCATAGCCTTCTTGCTCGTGGTGGCCTCAGCAGCGGCAGCAGCAGAATCTTCGTTGAATTTCTTCACTACTTCTTTGGCCTGCTTGGCCAAATTAGCTTGCCGCCTGGCCCATTCATTAGCATAATCCTCACCACGTTTAAGGCTTGTTGGATCAGCTCTTTGGCCAGGTGCCAATCGAGGTCTTGAGCATGGAGGGTGAAGAGCGAATTTCTTCATATATTTAGGAGTGACATATCTGTACTCTCTCCATTATCGTGCCCATCTTCGTTCAATCCTCTGTATGCGCACTTTGCGCTCATTCTTGGTTTCTTTCCCATGAGTTGCCTTATCAGGCGTGCGGTACCCTGCGTAAATGTCATCGGGGATCTGAAACACTGTGTTGACTTCCAGTTTCTTTCCTCCCTTCTGAGGTCTTTTACCATCCGCCATTTTCTTCAGCTGAGGAATTTGCACTATTGAGTTCTCTGAGGAAGTATGCAGCTTTTCTTCGAGGAACGCTGCAAATGAGTTATGTTGATGACAACCTAGTGATTCAGCAGCAGACATGTGTACCTGTGAACATAGTATAGGTGCGAAGAATTTGGAGAGGTCATATGCGTTCTCAAAAGTTTTTGCAAAACGGAACAAGTTTTAGGAAATTGACAAGTTGTGTCTTGAAGAATTTCACTAAGCGTTCTTTGACATAGGTTCCAGAGTTGTGCGGATTGTGAGATTCACACAATTGAGGAATCATGAAGAAAAACGTCACTTAGAGAAACAGATCAAGAGCAGAAGATTTGTACTAGGTGTTTAGAGTGTGGAAGTTGAAGAATATGAAGGAAATATGCCCTAGAGGCAATAATAAAGTTATTATTTATTTCCTCATATCATGATAAATGTTTATTATTCATGCTAGAATTGTATTACCCAGAAACATAATACATGTGTGAATACATAGACAAACATAGTGTCACTAGTATGCCTCTACTTGACTAGCTCGTAAATCAAAGATGGTTAAGTTTCCTAACCATTATCATGAGTTGTCATTTAATTAACGGGATCACATCATTAGGAGAATGATATGATTGACTTGACCCATTCCGTTAGCTTAGCACTTGATCGTTTAGTATGTTGCTATTGCTTTCTTCCTGACTTATACATGTTCCTATGACTATGAGATTATGTAACTCCCGCTTACCAGAGGAACACTTTGTGTGCTACCAAACGTCACAACGTAACTGGGTGATTATAAAGGTGCTCTACAGGTGTCTCTCAAGGTACTTGTTGAGTTGACGTATTTCGAGATTAGGATTTGTCACTCCGATTGTCGGAGAGGTATCTGTGGGCCCTCTCGTTAATGCACATCACTATAAGCCTTGCAAGCAATGTAGCTAACGAGTTAGTTACGAGATGATGCATTACGTAACGAGTAAAGAGACTTGCCGGTAACGAGATTGAGCTAGGTATTGGATACCGACGATCGAATCTCGGGCAAGTAACATACCGATGACAAAGGGAAGAACGTATGTTGTTATGCGGTTTGAACAATAAAGATCTTCGTAGAATATGTAGGAGCCAATATGAGCATCCAGGTTCCGCTATTGGTTATTGACCAGAAATGTGTCTCGGTCATGTCTACATAGTTCTCGAACCCGTAGGGTCCGCACGCTTAAGGTTTCGTTGAAAGTTTTATTATGAGTTTATGAGTTTTGATGTACCGAAGGTTGTTCGGAGTCCCGGATGTGATCACGGACTTGAAGAGGAGTCTCGAAATGGTCGAGACATAAAGATCGATATATTGTACGACTATATTTGGACACCGGAAAGGTTCCGAGTGAGATTGGGACAATACCGGAGCTCCGGGAGGTTATCGGAACCCCCCCGGGAGGTATATGGGCCTTATTGGGCATTAGTGGAAAGGAGGGGAAAGGAGCAAGGGAGGGGCGCCCCCAAGCCCAATCTGAATTGGGAAGGGGGCCGCCCCCCCTTCCTTCCTCCCTCCTTCCTCTTCCTTCCCTCTCCTATTCCTAATAGGAAAGGGGGGAGTCCTACTCCCGGTGGGAGTTGGACTCCCCCCCCTAGGGCGCGCCACCCCCCTTGGCCGGCCCCCTCCTCCACTCCTTTATATACGGAGGAGGGGGGCACCCCATAGACACAACAATTGATCTCTTGATCTCTTAGCCGTGTGCGGTGCCCCCCTCCACCATAGTTCTCCTTGATAATATTGTAGCGGTGCTTAGGCGAAGCCCTACGACGGTAGAGCATCAAGATCGTCACCACGCCGTCATGCTGACGGAACTCTTCCCCGACATTCTGCTGGATCGGAGTCTGGGGTACGTCATCGAGCTGAACGTGTACAAGAACTCGGAGGTGCCGTAGTTTCGGTGCTTGATCGGTCGGGCCGTGAAGACGTACGACTACATCAACGCGTTGTGCTAGCGCTTCGCTTCGGTCTCACGAGGGTGCGTGGACACACTCTCCCCTCTCATTGCTATGCATCACCATGATCTTGCGTGTGCGTAGGAATTTTTTTGAAATTACTACATTCCCCAACAGTGGCATCCAAGCCTAGGTTTTATGCGTTCATGTTATATGCACGAGTAGAACACAAGTGAGTTGTGGGCGATACAAGTCATACTGCTTACCAGCATGTCATACTTTGGTTCGGCGGTATTGTTGGATGAAGCGGCCCGGACCGACATTACGCGTACGCTTACGCGAGACTGGTTCTATCGACGTGCTTTGCACACAAGTGGCTGGCGGGTGTCAGTTTCTCCAACTTCAGTTGAACCGAGTGTGGCTACGCCCGGTCCGTGAGAAGGTTAAAACAACACTAACTTGACGAACTATCGCTGTGGTTTTGATGCGTAGGTAAGAACGGTTCTTGCTCAGCCCGTAGCAGCCACGTAAAACTTGCAACAACAAAGTAGAGGACATCTAACTTGTTTTTGCAGGGCATGTTGTGATGTGATATGGTCAAGACGTGATGCTATATTTTATTGTATGAGATGATCATGTTTTGTAACCGAGTTATCTACAGCTGGCAGTAGCCATATGGTTGTCGCTTTATTGTATGCAATGCAATCGCCCTATAATTGCTTTACTTTATCACTAAGCGGTAGCGATAGTCATAGAAGCAATAGTTGGCAAGACGACAACGATGCTACGATGGAGATCAAGGTGTCGCGCCAGTGACGATGATGATCACGACGGTGCTTCGGAGATGGAGATCACAAGCACAAGATGATGATGGCCATATCATATCACTTATATTGATTGCATGTGATGTTTATCTTTTATGCATCTTATCTTGCTTTGATTGACGGTAGCATTATAAGATGATCTCTCACTAAATTTCAAGATAAAAGTGTTCTCCCTGAGTATGCACCGTTGCCAAAGTTCGTCGTGCCCAGACACCACGTGATGATCGGGTGTGATAAGCTCTACGTCCATCTACAACGGGTGCAAGCCAGTTTTGCACACGCAGAATACTCAGGTTAAACTTGACGAGCCTAGCATATGCAGATATGGCCTCGGAACACTAAGACCGAAAGGTCGAGCGTGAATCATATAGTAGATATGATCAACATAGTGATGTTCACCATTGAAAGCTACTCCATTTCACGTGATGATCGGTTATGGTTTAGTTGATTTGGATCACGTGATCACTTAGATGATTAGAGGGATGTCTGTCTAAGTGGGAGTTCTTAAGTAATATGATTAATTGAACTTAAATTTATCATGAACTTAGTACCTGATAGTATTTTGCTTGTCTATGTTTGTTGTAGATAGATGGCTCGTGCTGTTGTTCCGTTGAATTTTAATGCGTTCCTTGAGAAAGCAAAGTTGAAAGATGATGGTAGCAATTACACGGACTGGGTACGTAACATGAGGATTATCCTCATTGCTGCACAGAAGAATTACTTCTTGGAAGCACCGCTGGGTGCCAAACCTGCTGCAGGAGCAACACCAGATGTTGTGAACGTCTGGCAGAGCAAAGATGATGACTACTCGATAGTTCAGTGTGCCATGCTTTACGGCTTAGAACCGGGTCTTCAACGACGTTTTGAATGTCATGGAGCATATGAGATGTTCCAGGAGTTGAAGTTAATATTTCAAGCAAATGCCCGGATTGAGAGATATGAAGTCTCCAATAAGTTCTATAGCTGCAAGATGGAGGAGAATAGTTCTGTTAGTGAGCATATACTTAGAATGTCTGGATATAACAATCACTTGATTCAACTGGGAGTTAATCTTACGGATGATAGCGTCATTGACGGAATTCTTCAATCACTGCCACCAAGCAACAAAAGCTTCGTGATGAACTATAATATGCAAGGGATGGAAAAGACAATTCCCGAGCTCTTCACAATGCTAAAGGCTGCGGAGGTAGAAATCAAGAAGGAGCATCAAGTGTTGATGGTCAATAAGACCACCAGTTTCAAGAAGAAGGGCAAAGGGAAAAAGAAGGGGAACTTCAAGAAGAATAGCAAACAAGTTGCTGCTCAAGAGAAGAAACCCAAGTTTGGACCTAAGCATGAGACTGAGTGCTTCTACTGCAAGCAGACTGGTCACTGGAAGGGAAACTGCCCCAAGTATTTGGCGGATAAGAAGGATGGCAAGGTGCACAAAGGTATATGTGATATACATATTATTGATGTGTACCTTACCAGAGCTCGCAGTAGCACCTGGGTATTTGATATTGGTTCTGTTGCTAATATTTGCAACTCGAAACAGGGACTACGGATTAAGTGGACACTGGCTAAGGACGAGGTGACGATGCGCATGGGAAATGGTTCCAAAGTCGATGTGATCTCCGTCGGCACGCTACCTCTACATCTACCTTCGGGATTAGTTTTAGACCTAAATAATTGTTATTTGGTGCCAGCGTTGAGCATGAACATTATATCTGGATCTTGTTTGATGCGAGACGGATATTCATTTAAATCTGAAAATAATGGTTGTTCTATTTATATGAGTAATATCTTTTATGGTCATGCACCTTTAAAGAGTGGTCTATTTTTTATGAATCTCGATAGTAGTGATACACATATTCATAATGTTGATGCCAAAAGATGCAGAGTTGATAATGATAGTGCAACTTATTTGTGGCATTGCCGTTTAGGTCATATTGGTGTAAAGCGCATGAAGAAACTCCATACTGATGGACTTTTGGAATCACTTGATTATGAATCACTTGGTACTTGCGAACCATGCCTCATGGGCAAGATGACTAAAACGCCGTTCTCCGGAACTATGGAGCGAGCAACAGATTTGTTGGAAATCATACATACTGATGTATGTGGTCCAATGAATGTTGAGGCTCGCGGCGGATATCGTTATTTTCTCACCTTCACAGATGATTTGAGCAGATATGGGTATACCTACTTAATGAAACATAAGTCTGAAACATTTGAAAAGTTCAAAGAATTTCAGAGTGAAGTTGAAAATCATCGTAACAAGAAAATAAATTTTCTACGATCTGATCGTGGAGGAGAATATTTGAGTTACGAGTTTGGTTTACATTTGAAACAATGCGGAATAGTTTCACAACTCACGCCACCCGGAACACCACAGCGTAATAGTGTGTCCGAACGTCGTAATCGTACTTTACTAGATATGGTGCGATCTATGATGTTTCTTACTGATTTACCGCTATCGTTTTGGGGTTATGCTTTAGAGACGGCCGCATTCACGTTAAATAGGGCACCATCAAAATTCGTTGAGACGACGCCTTATGAACTGTGGTTTGGCAAGAAACCAAAGTTGTCATTTCTTAAAGTTTGGGGCTGCAATGCTTTTGTGAAAAAGCTTCAACCTGATAAGCTCGAACCCAAATCGGAGAAATGTGTATTCATAGGATACCCAAAGGAAACTGTTGGGTACACCTTCTATCACAGATCCGAAGGCAAGACATTTTTTGCAAAGAATGGATCCTTTCTAGAGAAGGAGTTTCTCTCAAAAGAAGTGAGTGGGAGGAAAGTAGAACTTGATGAGGTAACTGTACCTGCTCCTTTATTGGAAAATAGTTCATCACAGAAACCGGTTCCTGTGACGACTACACCAATAAGTGAGGAAGCTAATGATGATGATCATGAAACTTCAGATCAAGTTACTACAGAACCTCGTAGGTCAACCAGAGTAAGATCCGCAGCAGAGTGGTACGGTAATCCTATTCTGGAAGTCATGTTACTTGACCATGGCGAACCTACGAACTATGAGGAAGCGATGATGAGCCCAGATTCCGCAAAGTGGCTTGAGGCCATGAAATCTGAGATGGGATCCATGTATGAGAACAAAGTATGGAGTTTGGTTGACTTGCCCGATGATCAGCAAGCCATCGAGAATAAATGGATCTTCAAGAAGAAGACTGACGCTGATGGTAATGTAACTGTCTACAAAGCTTGACTTGTTGTGAAAGGTTTTCGACAAGTTCAAGGGGTTGACTACGATGAGACTTTCTCACTCATAGCGATGCTTAAGTCTGTCCGAATCATGTTAGCAATTGCCACATTTTATGATTATGAAATATGGCAAATGGATGTCAAAACTGCATTCCTGAATGGATTTCTAGAAGAAGAGTTGTATATGATGCAACCGGAAGGTTTTGTCGATCCAAAAGGTGCTAACAAAGTGTGCAAGCTCCAGCGATCCATTTATGGACTGGTGCAAGCCTCTCGGAGTTGGAATAAATGTTTTCATAGTGTGATCAAAGCATATGGTTTTTTACAGACTTTCGGGGAAGCCTGTATTTACAAGAAAGTGAGTGGGAGCTCTGTAGCATTTCTAATATTATATGTGGACGACATATTATTGATTGGAAATGATATAGAATTTCTGGATAGCATAAAAGGATACTTGAATAAAAGTTTTTCAATGAAAGACCTCGGTGAAGCTGCTTACATATTAGGCATCAAGATCTATAGAGATAGATCGAGACGTTTAATTGGACTTTCACAAAGCACATACCTTGATAAAGTTTTGAAAAAGTTCAAAATGGATCAAGCAAAGAAAGGGTTCTTGCATGTAATACAAGGTGTGAAATTGAGTCAGACTCAATGCCTGACCACTGCAGAAGATAGAGATAAAATTAAAGAAGTTCCCTATGCTTCAGCCATAGGCTCGATCATGTATGCAATGCTTTGTACCAGACCTGATGTGTGCCTTGCTATTAGTTTAGCAGGGAGGTACCAAAGCAATCCAGGAGTGGATCACTGGACAGCGGTCAAGAACATCCTGAAATACCTGAAAAGGACTAAGGATATGTTTCTCGTTTATGGAGGTGACAAAGAGCTAGTCGTAAATGGTTACGTCGATGCAAGCTTTGACACTAATCCGAACGATTCTAAATCGCAAACCGGATACGTGTTTTTATTAAACGGTGGAGCTGTCAGTTGGTGCAGTTCTAAACAAAGCGTCGTAGCGGGATCTACATGTGAAGCGGAGTACATAGCTGCTTCGGAAGCAGCAAATGAAGGAGTCTGGATGAAGGAGTTCATATCCGATCTAGGTGTCGTACCTAGTGCATCGGGTCCAATGAAAATCTTTTGTGACAATACTGGTGCAATTGCCTTGGCAAAGGAATCCAGATTTCACAAGAGAACCAAGCACATCAAGAGACGCTTCAATTCCATCCGGGACCAAGTCCAGGTGGGAGACATAGAGATTTGCAAGATACATACGGATCTGAATGTTGCAGACCCGTTGACTAAGCCTCTTCCACGAGCAAAACATGATCAACACCAAGGCTCCATGAGTGTTAGAATCATTACCGTGTAATCTAGATTATTGACTCTAGTGCAAGTGGGAGACTGAAGGAAATATGCCCTAGAGGCAATAATAAAGTTATTATTTATTTCCTCATATCATGATAAATGTTTATTATTCATGCTAGAATTGTATTACCCGAAAACATAATACATGTGTGAATACATAGACAAACATAGTGTCACTAGTATGCCTCTACTTGACTAGCTCGTAACCATAGACATGAGTTGTCATTTGATTAACGGGATCACATCATTAGGAGAATGATATGATTGACTTGACCCATTCCGTTAGCTTAGCACTTGATCGTTTAGTATGTTGCTATTGCTTTCTTCATGACTTATACATGTTCCTATGACTATGAGATTATGTAACTCCCACTTACCAGAGGAACACTTTGTGTGCTACCAAACGTCACAACGTAACTGGGTGATTATAAAGGTGCTCTACAGGTGTCTCCAAAGGTACTTGTTGAGTTGACGTACTTGCCGGTAATGAGATTGAACTAGGTATTGGATACCGACGATTGAATCTCGGGCAAGTAACATACCGATGACAAAGGGAACAACGTATGTTGTTATGCGGTTTGACCGATAAAGATCTTCGTAGAATATGTAGGAGCCAATATGAGCATCCAGGTTCCGCTATTGGTTATTGACCGGAAATGTGTCTCGGTCATGTCTACATAGTTCTCGAACCCGTAGGGTCCGCACGCTTAAGGTTTCATTGATAGTTTTATTATGATTTTATGAGTTTTGATGTATCGAAGGTTGTTGGGAGTCCCAGATGTGATCACGGACATGACGAGGAGTCTCGAAATGGTCGAGACATAAAGATCGATATATTGGATGACTATATTTGGACACCGGAAAGGTTCCGGGTGAGATTGGGACAATACCGGAGCTCCGGGAGGTTATCGGAACCCCCCGGGAGGTATATGGGCCTTATTGGGCCTTAGTGGAAAGGAGGGGAAAGGAGCAAGGGAGGGGGAGCCCCCCCCCCCAAGCCCAATCTGAATTGGGAAGGGGGCCGGCCCCCCCTTTCCTTCCTCCCTCCTTCCTCTTCCTTCCCTCTCCTACTCCTAATAGGAAAGGGGGGAGTCCTACTCCCGGTGGGAGTTGGACTCCCCCCTAGGGCGCGCCACCCGCCTTGGCCGGCCCCCTCCTCCGCTCCTTTATATACGGAGGAGGGGGGCACCCCATAGACACAACAATTGGTCTCTTGATCTCTTAGCCATGTGCGGTGCCCCCTCCACCATAGTTCTCCTTGATAATATTGTAGCGGTGCTTAGGCGAAGCCCTGCGACGGTAGAACATCAAGATCGTCACCACGCCGTCGTGCTGACGGAACTCTTCCCCGACATTCTACTGGATCAGAGTCCGGGGAACGTCATCGAGCTGAATGTGTGCAAGAACTCGGAGGTGCCGTAGTTTCGGTGCTTGATCGGCCGGGCCGTGAAGACGTACGACTACATCAACCGCGTTGTGCTAACGCTTCCGCTTTCAATCTACGAGGGTACATGGACACACTCTCCCCTCTCGTTGCTATGCATCACCATGATCTTGCGTGTGCGTAGGAAATTTTTTGAAATTACTACGTTCCCCAACAGAATAAACACCTTTTGAAGATTTGATGAAAATCATCAGTAGAAACAAAGGCAGTAAAAGGTAACTTTTAATTACCATTGACAAAGAACACGACGAACATGAAGTGTAGATTGAGTAGTTCGTCAGTCCAGATCTTCCACGCCCTAACTTGGCGGAGGAAGACGGCTACGGCGGCGGCGGAGAGATGATGTTTGCGGCCAGCGCAAGTACGACGACGACGAGGTCGAGGCAGTGAAGCTCTTCCTCACCGGCGACGATGAATGTAGCGGCAGCGCTAGGGCTTGAGAGCTCGAGCGAGGGGAGTGAGATCGAGCGGGATAAATGCATTCTGAGGAGGGTGAGGGGTATTTATATCCGCAGTGAAAAACCGCTCGCCCGAGGAAAATGGACGAACGTGCCTCTGGCCCTTCTCATCCTAGCGGCATGTGTCACCCACGTACAGTGTGGTGGAGATCGTGTAAGATCGTGGGTGAATAGATAACTCTTATCATGGGATGTGTAATGGTTTGAGCGGCAAAAGCCGAAAATTCAGATAAGAATATTTTAAAGTTTCGTTCGCAAATTCTGACAAGGACACAGTGAAGATTTTGAACAGGTTTCAAATAGAACGCACATGAAGAATTTATGAACAGACTGGGTTGAGTTTAGCATAGAGGGGGAAAGGGTCCGATCACATTCACTTAGTAGAAAAATCAACTTGAAGAATTAGCAATAAGTGAATGCTGTAGAGGACATAAACTCAAGTATATATATATATAGTCAATGAAGAACAATGACGGAAAGAGTGAAGACAATGCAAAGTTGAAGAATTTGAAAAACTAAGGAATTTGAAAAATGAAGAAAAATTCAAATTGAAGATTTTGAACTTTGGTTGGTGGCGTAACCCATCGTATAAGAATGATGATTTCAGACACCGCGTACAATTCTCGTAGGGTTCTGAGAATCAAATTCTTCATTAATTTCTTCACACTTAGAGGGTTAGTCTTCATTGATTGAAGAAAAACGTCACTTCGTGTGTTGCACATCTAAGTCATCAAGTCAGCGTAAGTCTTAGGATGTGTGTCCTTTTCAAAGAACATTCTAAGATTCTAGGATACTTAGCTCACACCGCAACTTGCTAAATCTCTTCTCATCCAAGGGCTTTTTGAAGATATAGGCTAGCTGGTCTTCAGTATTTGCGTAGTCGATGGAGATGTCGCCCTTCAACACATGGTCATGAAGAAAATGATGACGAATCTGGATATGCTTTGTCTTCGAGCGCTGAACTAGGTTGTGTGCAATCTTGATAGCACTCTCATTGTTGCAGTAGAGTGGCACATTCTCCACATTGATGCCATAGTCCTTGAGGGTTTGCTTCATCCATAGCCAGCAAGATCCAGCAGCAATGTATTCAGCTTTAGTAGTGGAGAGTGATACGCAGTTCTGCTTCTTCGAGGACCAACATACCAAGGATCGTCCGAGAAAATGACATGTGCCTGACGTTGACTTGCGGTCCACCCGTTCACCAGCATAGTCAGAGTCTGAATATCCAATGAGATCAAAGGAAGAGCCATTGGGATACCATAATCCAAGTGTTGGTGTGTGAGCTAGATATCGACGGATATGCTTCACAACCTTATGGTGTGATTCCTTCGGTGTAGCTTGAAAACGGGCACACATGCAAACACTAAGCATAATATCCGGCCTAGATGCACATAGGTACAATAAAGAGCCAATCATGGAGCGGTATACTTTTTGATCGAAGTCTTTACCATTTTCATCAGTGCATAGATGGCCATTAGTGGGCATAGGAATTTTGACGCCTTTGCAATCTTGCACACCGAATTTCCTCAACACATCCTTGAGGTATTTCTCCTGAGATATGAATATGCCATTATATTGTTGACGAATTTGAAGACCTAAGAAGAATTTCAATTCTCCCATCATAGACATTTGATATTCTTCACTCATCATATAGGCAAATTCATCAATGTATCGTTGGTTAGTACAGCCAAAGATAATATCATCAACATATATTTGGTAGACGAATAATTCATCATCATATGCTTTGGTGAAAAGAGTTGGGTCAAGTGAACCAGGTTTGAAGCCTTTCTTCATGAGGAATTCCTTCAGTGTGTCATACCACGCCCGAGGTGCTTGCTTGAGGCCATAGAGGGCCTTGTTGAGTCTGTAGACGTGATCTGGAAATTTTGGATCCTCAAAACCTGGCGGTTGAGCAACATATACTTCTTCCTCAAGCTTACCACTGAGGAATGCACTGTTCACATCCATTTGATGTAATATGATATTATGATGGTTAGCATAAGCAAGCAATATGCGAATAGCCTCAAGTCTAGCAACAGGTGCAAACGTTTCATCGAAATCAATTCCTTCAACCTGTGTGTAGCCTTGAGCTACAAGACGAGCCTTATTCCTCGCCACGAGGCCATTTTCATCTTGTTTGTTGCGGTAGATCCATTTGGTACCGATGATGTTGTTCTTGCGTGCGTTTGGTCGCTTGACAAGCTCCCACACATTGTTGAGCTCGAATTGATGCAATTCATATTGCATGGCTTGAATCCACTCAGATTCCATGAATGCTTCATCAACTTTAGTGGGCTCTTTTATAGAGACAAAAGCAAAATGCCCACAAAAGTTTGATAAATGTGAAGCTTTTGAGCGCGTGAGAGGACCTGGTGCGTTGATGTCATCGATGATCTTCTCGATCTGCATTTCGTTTGCAGCGCGAGGATGTGCGGGTTGACGACTTCGCTGAGGCCCAGCAATTTCTTCAGGACCAGTTTCTTCAGAAGTACCAGTGTGATTTTCTTCACGGTCCGGGATGACTTCTTCAGCAGATTCTTCGGCAGGGATGATATGCTCAGTAGCTTTGAACTTGATGGATTCCTCAGGTGACATTTCATCTAGCACAGGAGGTAGGTGCTCTCTTTGCGAGCCATTAGTTTCATCGAACCGCAGATCTACAGTTTCAACAATCTTGTGATGATTGATGTTGAAGACTCTGTAGGTGTGCGAGTCCTTTCCGTAACCAAGCATAAAACCCTCATGTGCTTTCGGTGCAAATTTAGAGTGATGGTGAGGATCTCTAATCCAGCATTTAGCACCGAAGACTTTAAAATAACTTACATTGGGTTTCTTGTCAGTGAGGAGTTCATATGAGGTCTTTTTGAAGAATTTGTGAAGATATACCGTGTTGATGATGTGGCACACAATATCAATTGCTTCAGGCCAAAAGTGCTGAGGTGTCTTGTATTCATCAAACATGGTGCGAGCCATCTCAACAAGAGTTCTATTCTTGCGCTCCATGATGCCATTCTGCTGAGAAGTATAAGGAGCAGATAACTCGTGAGTAATACCAAGTATATCAAGATATTCATCGAGGCTAGTGTTCTTGAACTCTGTTCCATTATCACTCCTGATATGCTTGATCTTCACACCGAAGTTAGTAGAAGCCCTTGAGGAAAATCGTCTGAAGACTTCCTGCACTTCATTTTTGTAAGTGATGATATGCACCCATGTGTAATGAGAATAGTCATCAACTATGACAAAGCCATATAATGATGCAGAACTAGAGAACGTGGCATAATGAGTAGGGCCAAAGAGATCCATATGAAGTCATTCAAAGGGACAAGAAGTGGTCATGATAGTCTTCGAGGGATGCTTGGCTCTGGTGATCTTCCCAGCCTCACAAGCCCCCACAAAGATGATCTTTGAGGAATTTGACACCCTTGATGCCAATGACATGCTTCTTCTTTGTGAGTGTATGCAAGTTCCTCATCCTAGCATGACCAAGTCGACGATGCTATAGCCAACATTCTGAAGCTTTTGCAAGTAAACATGTGGCAGACTGTGGTCCTTCAGAGAAATCAACAATATACAAGTCTCCTTTCCTAAATCCTTCGAAGACTTTGGAGTTGTCAGATTCCATTAGCACAATGCAACGATATTTGCCAAAGACAACAACCATATCAAGATCACAAAGCATTGAGACAGACATGAGGTTGAATCCTAAGGACTCGACAAGCATGACTTTGTCCATGTGTCTATCCTTTGAGATTGCAACCTTACCTAGACCCAATACCTTGCTTTTGCCTTTGTCAGTGTAGGTGATATGCTTCAGATGAGATGGTGACAAATCAGTGTCCATCAACAGGTTCCTGTCACTGGTCATGTGATTTGTACATCCACTGTCGAGGACCCACTCAGTAGCTTTGGGTTGTTCATCCTGCAGATGAATTAGTGCAACTTACGAACCCATATACTTCATCAGTGAAGAATATGATATCAATTTCATCAACAGTAATAGATATAGCAGTATGAGGACGTGAGAAATGAATGATTCATTTCTTCATGATTAGCTTGCGTCCTTTCAAGCACATTCAGGTCTCCAGCAATTTCTTCAGACGATCAAGTTCATCTGGAGACCTGACCCTGCATAAGAGATTAGTTCTTTTTCTTCACTACCCACATCTGAAGGGGTGGCAAAGAGTTCATCATTCTACGAGCTCCATAGGAAAAAGATGGCATAGAAGATAGTGCACTTTGTTTCACAGAAGAGTGGTTAGGATAAGCATATGAATAAGCAGAGAAATTCTTCGAGGACTTATGAACATAATGGTTTGAAGAATAATGCACATATTCATAGCCTTTAGACTTTTCTTGCAGAACAGAAGTGTTAGCATGATGATGTTCATATGAGGATTTTGATCCACGTGAAGAATTTGATCCATAAGAAGAATTTGGTCCATATGAGGACTTGGATCCATATGAAGAATTTGATCTGAGGTTCCTATTCTTCATGGGTGGTATCATGATGACATTCACCTGAAGATTTTCAAGGCACCTTTTAGGAACCCAGATTTTCTTCATAGGGGGACCGCTGCAGCTAGTTCCAACATATCGAGCAAATACTTCACTATTCTGATTCTTAAACAGTTTATAGTTGGAGTCAAATGACTCATTAGAGGAATATGAAGAATCACAGGCAAAGCCAGCTAAAGTGCATGGATCTACAGGAGGTCCTTTCGCAGCAACCCATGAGGTTTTGGGATACTGCTCAGGTTTCCAGTAGGTCCCATCAGCATTGAGTTTTCTCTCAAAGGCAATACCATCTTTCCTAGGGTTCCTGTTCAAGATCTGCTTTTTGAGCACATCACATAGAGTCTGATGCCCTTTGTAAATGCCTGTCACATACAATTCCTTTAGCCCTGCATTATCCTCGGTGATACATGTGGTATCCTCAGATGAGGAATTTGTGACCACAAAGACAGTTGAAGAATTTGCAGCAATAGAAGCATTTGAACATTCAGGTGATGAATTAGCAGATTCAAACTCAATGCATTTCAGACATGGTGGAATAAATTCTTCATGAGCGGAACTGATCTGTTGAGCAAGCAATGAATCGTTTTCCTTCTGAAGATCTTCATAACTCACTTTTAACTCCTCAAGATCTTGCTTTCTCTGAAGAAATTCATAAGAAAGCTTCTCATGATCAGTTAAGAGAGTGTTATGATGATTTTGAAGGTTGTCAAACTTAGACTGAAGTTTTTTAAGACTATCAGTCAAAGCCTTAGTTCGATCCAATTCCTCACCCAACATATCATCGCTTTCATCAAGCATGTTTTGAACTTTTTCAAGAGCTCTTTGGTTGTTTAGTGGCAAGGGAAGCAAGTTTGACATAGCTGGGTCCAAATTCATCACCCGATTCATCATCACTAGATTCGGAGAGGTAGCATTCAGTTACCTTGGCACCCTTTGCCATAAGGCATGGTGCTATGGATGATGAATCAGGTGCGAAAGCCATCTCCTTGAGTGATTCCTTGAAATCCTCAAACCAAGGATCATGACGAGTACGATGACCTTCATATACTTCAGAGAGTCGGTCCCAGATAAGCTTCGCATGGTTAAGATGCATGTTGTTCCTGAACTGATTTTGGGACAAACAGGAGCAGATGACATCCTTTGCCTTGAGGTTGAGTAGAGTGTACTTGCGAATATCATCAGCCTCCGCCGTCTTGCATAGATCGGTAAGGCCGATCTCAGTGACGGTCCACAGTTCACTGTTCATCACCATGAGTCGCTTCTTCATCATGGCCTTCCACTTGGGATACTCATGACCGTCAAAGATGGGGCATGTCACTTTCTTCATTCCTGCGGTCGACATAACTAAAACTCCAGGCGGTTAAACCAAAATCACACAGAACAAGGGAGTACCTTGCTCTGATACCAATTGAAAGTGTGTTACGTCGACTAGAGGGGGGTGAATAGTCGATTTTTATGAATTCTTCACTGAGGAATTTCAGGGTAAGGAAATTCCTAAGCGAAGAACTACTTGCAGCGGAATAAGTACTCAGGCATAAGCATAACAGAGAAACAACATAGTCATCATGATGAAATGAAATACTAACACAGAGTACAGAAAGCGTAAACACAGGATAAGCAGGATGAAGACAATGTGACTGAAGAATTAGGATTGAGGAATTAGAGAAAGTCTTCAGTCAAAGTCTTCAAACAGTAATGATCATGTTCATCAACACATAACTTAGGAAATGAAAGGGTTGAGGAAATAGAACCAATAGGCTAGGTGAAGACAATGATTTGGTAGACCGGTTCCAACTGTTGTAACAGTTGTACGTCTGGTTGGAGCCGCTGAGTATTTAAACTCGAGGACACACAGCCCTCACTGTACTTTCCTTGACCTAAGATCACACAAACCTCGCCCAACAGTAGTGGTAAGTCTTCATAGGTGACTTCCAAACCTTCATAGACTAGGTCACTCGACGATCCACAATTCCTCTTGGATGCTCAGACCATGACGCCTAACCGTCTGGAGGATACACAGTCCTCAAAGGTAACAAGTGTCGGTTCCACACAGGAACAATCTCTTAAGTGATGCTCAATCACTTTGGGTTTGTAGGTTTGGGTTTGGGATTTGGGTTTTCCTCACTTGATGATTTTCTCTCAAAGTCCTCGGAGGATGGGATGCTCTCAAATGACAAGTGTCAGTTTCTCTCGGAGCAGCCAACCAGCTAATGGTTGTAGGGGGCGGCTATTTATAGCCTAGGGAGCAGCCTGACATGATAAGACATAAATGCCCTTCAATGATATGACCGTTAGTTGGTAGATATTTTGGAACGGCTAGCGCGCGGCTCAGCAACGGTCGGATATTTTGAGGTTCGAATTCCTCAGGGCTATCATGTTCCTCACTGTGTAGGCAATCCGCACTGGCGAATTCCTAACTCCTCAGTCAGAACAAATTCCTCAGAGACCAGAAGATCTTCGTCTCTATCACTGAAGAAATTGACTGAACTGATATGAGATTTCCAACGGCTTCATCGAAGGATTGGGTAGGTGTAGGATTTGAGATGAGCATCACTTGGAAATCAGTTTTCTTAGTATTACCTCGACCCCCTTTAACAGTACGGTGTTTCCTATGACTCAAGAAGAAGAAAATGGAACTACGAAAACAAAAGTCTTCACGCTTCATAGTCCTCACATGAATATCCAAGTCTTCACGATCACACCAATTTCTTCACTTTCAAAGTCTTCAGGAGAACCAAAGTCTTCAGCCGAAGACATTCATTTTTAGGGGTCGACTTTCACTGTAAATATCAAACTCCTCATCGACTTATAGAACCTGTGTACACTCACAAACATATTAGTCCCTTAACCTATAAGTCTTCAATACACCAAAATCACTAAGGGGTACTGAATGCACTTACACTTAGTGTAGAGTCCGATGACATGCTTATTAGTGTACAATCCAAGGAATTGTTAATAGTATAGATAATCCATACTTATTAGTAGAATTCATGCTTCGTAGAAATGTATATAGTCCATGAAATTAATTTGTAAGTATGCTACATTGTGTTTTAAGCAACAAGATGAGATTCTCTAATAGGTTTTCCGTCATCTGACTGAACTTTGCACTATAATTGTTATGGGTGCTTGATTTTCTAATGATAGTGGAGTCATGGTTGAGCTCCTTTGAAAATAAAAATGGCAGGTGAAAAAGACCATTGGCGTATAAATTTCTTGTTGTGTTTAACTATTCGAGTTATGTCAATGTTATAAAAAGCTGACAATTTTTTGGAAAGTGAGATTTGCGCTTACAACAAGATGAACAAGGGCATTGAAGTGAATATGTAGATAATATCCCATTTTTGGCTTTAAAGATGAGCTAAAACTCAAATGAACTAAAAATAACCATTTGTCCAGTAAACAAAAATATTCAGTAACCAAATACAGCATGAAGTATTTCTTGATGACATAGGAAGGAAATTCAATCCCAGTCCTTCCTAGTTGCCTCTCAATTTTAGGTAACTGTTATAGGACAATTAACTATGCCACACTAGAGACAAATGATGCAGACATGACTGTTGCTTCTTTATTTCTTTTAAGATCTTTTGATAGTGTAGAAATCTATATTTAGTACAAATATATTTGCAAGAGTATGTGTGAGGCTCCTTATTAATTGATATGTTTTTCTTATTCAGAAATTGCCAAAGAGCCCATCTGTGAGTTGTGGTATCGATCCTGATGAAGAAGGCTCAACTGGAATACGCCTTACCGCAAGAGGCTCCGTCACCATCTGTGCGTATGGTGTGGACACCGACGGTCGCACACACTTAAGCTCGGTTGGGTGAAGAGTCTCCTCGCTGGCAAAAATCTTCGTGTTGGACAGGCCATCCTAATTACTATCAGGAACACCCACCGCCAAGGCTTGAGGATGATGATCGTCGTCGATATCATCTAAAACTATATATGTGTGTGGCTGCATGACTACCTAGTAGACTGCTATATACGAGTGGTTGTGCGACTACCTAGTACTGCTTATCATATATGCTACTGTATGAACCATATATGTATGTGAGGATGCATGTTGACTATATATGAGTACCTATAATGTTTAGTGATACTAGTCGTCAACCCGTGCTACTGCACGGGCTAGAAATTTTTTAAAATCTATAATATTATACATAAAAAGTTGCAATAATTACTTGAAATCTCATGCAAATCAAAAGTAAAAAATATTTATAATTATTTTTATTGCTTATTACGTATAAAATATTATATTTCCATATGCCCTATACTTAAAACATAGTTAATCATCATAAATCTTTGAAATATCTCTATTAATGTTTGTGCCACAAAAAAATATGGCCATTATACATATTTAACTGTTCTCGAATTCAGAGTATCATTCATGTTTCTCCATGCATGCATGTAACCAACAACCATCCTCTCAACAATTAGTTATGCCGATCACTTTCAGACCCATGCATGTGTGCTCTCTGTGTGTGTGTTACACACGTGCATGTGGAGACACACACATCCCTATCTAACCCTCGTCGCACACACCGGTCAAATGCGCATCAGTTCAACATACGGATGAGTTACTTGCTTCACTATGGTCCGTGGCCCAACGATCCGTGGCCCAGTTCAACCATAATATTTGGAAGACCGTCGAACTTCTTAAAGTTCGCTTTTAAATTCATGGATGCCTTATATGTATTTTAAGAAATTCACTATATTTCTGGTTTTCTGACCAGATCATTTTTTTTTCACTTGAACTTCTATGGCAATCCTTGCATTTTTTAAATTTCAACACTAAAAATGTGAAGTCTGCTAGTGATAAATAACATCAAGAAATTAGTAATGCATCCTGTCGGAACACCCGGTGATAGTTTAACCGTTGGTTATATTTTAGCAAAATGAGCACGTCAAAATCCACACATGAGGAGCAACATAACATCGTGTTGAGATAAAATTCAGGAGTAACACCTACCTTTGCAATAAATTTCCTGAGAAATCTAAGATACTTGTTCCAATTCTTTTAGGCTTCTAAGGTTTGGCATATAACTACATATAAGTAACTAACTTGTATAGCTTTGCCACATCCACACGCGCCTGAGTGCCTGAGTATAGTTTATAAGTTCCGGCCGTGATGACGACAACGACTTTCACGCAATAATGCTAACTTCTGTTCGTGGATGGTGGCCGATGTTTTTTCTTCGGAAAATAAAAAAAAAGCTGGCCGGACGATTGCCTAAACAGCACCAACACGATCCCCTAGTCAATCCTCCTTGAACGTATATACTGGCTAATCGATTGTTCTGAGCCGGACACAAACACAGGCACGCACATGTGAAGAAAGCACCAATCTAGTTTATTCTGCCAATCTTCTTTGAACAACAGGAGAGCCTACATGACGGCAAACATATGCATACTATCACATGCTGCTAAGGCGCTGCCCTGCTCCTTTCTGAAGCATTCCACGGATTGCGTTGACGACTACAACCAATATGGCATTCAGTTCTTTCCTGGAGGATCTGTGTACAAATCTCTGTACGGAAGGGACTCCTGGTGCTAGGATGAGGTCGCCGCTGTAGGCGGGCGGTGAATCAAAAGAAACCGCAGCGAGCGATCAGTGTTTTTTAAGGGAAGAGATAGATTGATGTTTTTTTGGGGTGGATAGATAGATGTTTAAGCGCTATAGGAAGAAGATAAATCTTGTAGATCAATCCTGCGCGTAGAGAAGGCAGAGACGTGTGCAGAATAGGGCCACTCAATTCAAGGGCTATTAACTTCTAGTATGAGATCTATCAAACGCATATATTTTCTTTCTTAATTAATGGGATGTGTCACAGGACTTTCCTTCTGTGTGTTTTTTCACGTGAGGATTTCTTAGTTTTTTTACATGAGCCTTTCCTTTTTTCAGTTTCATTAACATTGCACGTGTCATGTGCGTTTTGTATAGGACTGGATCATTTGCGTTACGCAAGTTTTATTTTAATCCTGGCCGTATATTTTCTAATCTAACGATTTAATTAATTTTGATAATGTGGATTAATGAGAGATCATTAACGGTGCCTCCAATTAGTAAATATAAGATATAAGATATAAGATTGTATGACTACTATATGACTATATATGAGTATCTGATATTGTGGTTAATGATATTGAAACGGGTACTATTCTACGTCAATAGAAAGCATGGAAAAATGTTGAAAGATACAGCAGCAGCGTGGGGAAAGGAAAAGCGCTACAGCTAATTAATGTTATCAGTAGGGCTGGTTTCATCAGCGCGCTACTGCTAACTATGCATATCAGTAGCATTGGAAAATCAGCGCTAGTGCTACCGGTTAGCTGTAGCGCCTTAGTGTAGCGCTTGCACAAGCGCTACTGATGGCTCTAATTCCAGCGCTACTATTAGGGTTTTCCCTAGTAGTGTATGATGGTCCGAGATGAACGGTAAATTTGAAAAAAATAGGTAAAAAAATTCAAAACATTCTCAATTTTTTGCACACCAAAGATGACCAAATTTTATATGTGCGTACAACTTTTACGCCAATATTACACTGGGAAGCTTGGGGTTGAAAAAACAAAATCAGTGCTCCAAAATCGATTTTGAGTCTTTCTCAAAACTCTGAATTTTGCTTTATTTTCCTAGAGCTCCTCTGATGTCATATCATTTAGAGTATTTTTTCAGATTTGTTTGAAATTTTTCAGTTATTTTTTCCCATTTATTGTTCATGTGCTGGGGCATCTGATCTCGTGTGTCGAAACACTGTCCTCTTATTTTCTCTTGTCTTCTATCCCTTCCGTCCGGAAATACTTGCCGAAAAAATAAATAAAAATGAATGTATGTAAAACTAAAATACGTATAGATACATCCATTTCTCTAATAAGTATTTCCGGACGAAGGAAGTACTTGAAAAAACTTAGGGCATCTCCAGCGCAGACCCTTAAAACAAACACACTATTTGCCCACGGACCAGCCCCGAGTGATGTACGGACACAGATACATGATCTGATCATACAACCCAGTCCCTAAATGTCCGCCTATATAAGAGCATCTCCAACAGCCACGCCAAAAGGCGCGCGCGGTAAAATGGTTTTTTAGCGTGTGCGGCCCGGTTTCGGGCACTCCAGCGGTGGCGGTAAACTAGCACCTGGGGGAAGCGTTTGCGCGCGCGGGAGAAAGCGGCAGCTGGCGCGGTAGATTTGGCGCGCCGCTTCGCGCGCGCCTATAAAATCCGGCGCTCGCCACACGCTCCACCATACTGCCACGCGCCCTTCCCCTCGCCACCTTGCCGCTTCTAGTCTTTCTCGCCGCTTTCATAGCGCCCCGCCACCACCGCGCCACCATGTCGCCGCGCCGACGGGGTTCTTCGGGCTACCGCGGCGTCCGCGAGCGCCCCAACGGCTGATACTCCGCCGAGATCCAGTCTGGCGACGTCCGGCTCGGCCTCGGCTCGTTCCGGACTGCGCACGAGGCGACCCACGCGTACGACGCGGCGGCGTGGCGCTTGGAGCGGCCCCCGTCGCAGATGAACTTCCGGAACATCTACACGCGCGAGCAGGCACAGCGCGTCGCCCCTCCGCCTCGTCTGATCATGGACAGGACCGTGCAGTCCACGTTCGGCTGCAGCGCCGCCTTCTCTTCGCCGAGGAGGACGAGCGAGCCATGGCGGAGTGGCGCCGGCGCCACCCGGAGGACGTCGCCAACGAGCGCGCCTACTGGGCGGAGAGGACGGCAAGGCGCCGCACGGAGCGGACGGACCGGCGTCGGCAGAAGGCATTGGCGATATCGCAGTGCGATATCGTTGAAGCAGGTGGGAGGTCCATCTTCACGTCAGATGATGAACGTTGGCACGACATATGGTTCGATACCTCGGACAACACCTCTGAGGATGAGGATGATGATGATGATGATGATGACGGCTGGGAGTAGGTTTCTTTTAGTTGCACCGTAGTTTTTATATCTAGTTGCACCGTAGTTCTATCTATCTATGCTTCAGGAACTATGTAAAATATCTTTGTATCCTTTTTTATCTATGCTATGAACTATGTATCTTTTTTACTATGCAAAGTTATTAAAAAAATGTTTGTGCGAGAGCGTGTGTGCTGCATTTTAGCGCGTCTGCTGGAGCTACGCGCGCGCTGCATTTTAGTGCGGCTGCTGGAGCCAGCGCTGCGCGCCGCGTCAAACCTGGCGATGGGCGCGCCATAAACCAGATTTTAGCGCGTCGCGCGTTCATCGCCTGTTGAAGATGCTCTAAACTTAAAAAGGTACTTAGATAAATAGGAACGGAAAGGCTTTCGCTAGCAATCACAAAGGCGCACAATAGTAAAGCCTTCTACCAAATTCTAGCAATTAGCACAAGGCCTTCGGCCAAATTAATTAGTTTAGTCAGCTTTGGCCAAAGTAATGCCTTCAGCCAAATCAACTACTCCCTCCGTCCCACAAATGTAAGATCGGTTTTCAAATTAGCTTGAAAAGATCGTTTTCTAAGTTAGCTTGAAAAACGATCTTATATTGCGGGGTGAAGGGAGTAGTGATTAGTTCGGGCTGCTTTGGTGCCTTCCGTCAAATCAACTAGTGATTTACAACCACCTTCCGCAGCATGCATGCAAAATATCATTTCGCCAAACAAAGAATCACCTTCTGCCAAAAGAATGCATAATCCTTCCACCAAATCAAATAGCAGGCTTTCGCCTTCCATCATCCGGACGAAGATGTGAGGTGCACGTGCATTTGATCTTAACCCACACTTCAATTCTAACTTAGATCACTAGTCGTCAACCCGTGCTCCTGCACGGGCTAGCTTCTTCTACATTCATTATTTAAAGTTTGATAGAAACTACAACTCACATAATAGTAATTGTATATTTTTTATTCGTTTCCATTGATGTGATAGTTCCTACATACTCCATGTTTGTCTCAAAATCATATGCAGTATCCTAAAGCCCAAAAGAATCACTTCTAGCATGAAACTATTATTTCCTAATGGCCAAGAGGACATTCATTTATGTTTATATTGGGTAACAAAACTTTCTTTTCTGATTTATTGGGTAAGAGAAATTGACAGTACTAAACATAAGCCCATCAATTGGTGGTGTACTTATACCCACCACTAATTGCTTTCCTATGTTATTGAATAAGAGAGGAGATAGTAACGAATGCTGAAATCCCATGGTGACTGTGGAGCTATTTTTTTGTTGCTATATTCGTGCTCCAAGCGATGTAAGGTTATTGTGTGAAGCTCACTGTTCTTAGGTTAGAGTATTTAGGCATCCATTTAAGGTGAAAACAATCACACTATATGCCTTTTCACCTACTTCTCTTGCACACTGAGCATGGAAGTTTGTGCTTTTTTTTCTGAAAAAAATAAACTTAATAGAATTTCAGAAATATGTGGTAAGTTTCTATATGGATATGAAGCACAACTCTTGCAAAACAAACATTGTCAGAACATACATAATCTCCAGGGAAAGGTACTGCTAAACACGATGTAGGACATGCCAACATGATTTGTTCATATGCATACCTAGCAGATCGCTGATAGAAGTAAAAGATACTGGTCCAGTCTCAATCCCTATATTTATTGGGATAGAAAAGTCGACAATTGCTGATATGCTGAGGACATCACGATGCTATCAGCATATGGCATCCAATTCAAATACAAATTGAGATAATTTCTGTTCGTAGTTGGCGCAATAAACAAATAATAATGCTTATTAATTATCGTCTTCGTACGTACATTTTACGGAATTAAGAGAAGGTTTCCATACACATGAACAAAAAGAAAAATGTAACAGAAGTTCCCACAATAATATTCACTAATTCTAGTTAATTATGTGCACCACTTTGTAGCAGGCATGACCGCCTGGAAGAATTCAAGGGCCATGGGAGGACGAAAGAATTTAATTAAAAATTTGTTATATATTTGATTAGAAGTAGAACAAACTTTTCTATGCTCTAATTCATACTAAACCATATAGAAAATACTCAGCATTATCTAGTGTAAGTAATTCTGGAAGAGAACTCTGAACCTAAACAACATGCTATCCCAGGAATTGAGGTACAACCATCTAGCTAATAGAAACTCTCGGCATAAGCGTAATTATGTATTCTGGAGAAGAACTTACCTTTTTCTCAAGCGATACATATCCTTGCAACATTCCAAACATATATATTTATCTCCTCAAGCGTCATAGTCGACCATTGCTATTTCTCTATTCCTGCACTCAACGATCATTTTATCCAAACAGTTCTTGCTCTCATCATCTAATACAATATATATGATCCAATTAGGGAAGTGAGAGTTAGAATAAGCAGCGCTGAGCCTCCAACACCTACTTGGGAACAATACAGTTTTTTTACTATTTTAAATTCATACACAATGAAGTAATGAATGGCTGGGACAACCATCGCTGATTGAATCAACAATTTTTGTGTGACTTTCTCATGTGAAAATAGGATAACTAAGGTGTATCAAGAAAATAAGGATACAATATATCAAAAATTGTCCACGTCTCTACTGCAAATGCCTACTTAGAAATAAAGGACATCTTGCTATCTATGCAACAGATGTACCCAGAAATAAAGGATGATGTTTTAAGCTACCAATCTAGCACCTCCGAGGCAATAGGTTGCAACATGCATGGATTATGTTGAAGCGACCTAGGCTAGCTAGTGGTAATGATTGTATGCTTGATCCATGCGAAATTTTGAAGTCTTACTGTAAACTCTGAGGTTGGCGCTGACACTATTATTCAGAGGTGTAAAAGAAGGAAGTAAATAATAAAAAGTGTGAGGTTGGAGTTCTTGCATCAAACCATATCATTCTAATGACGACATATAGGAAATCAAGGCCTTCAAAGTCAATTTGTCTGTAATCTGAAAAAAAATCTTGAGAGGCAAGGAAAATAAAGACGGGAAGAATTGTGCACTTGTGGAAGGCGGTGGAAAAAATTGGAGATGCGAGAGAGATATATGTATATCCAAACAAAACATTTGAGGACCTCTTTGCCTACTACTGGGCATGCTGCATTGCCATGCTTCCCCTTCGTGACCTTGTCCGTCCGGGCCGCCGGACCGGACGCCTGCTCCTTCTTTGCCGGTGTGGGGTTGTGCTTTCCTTGCTGATTGGGTGGTCTTCGACGCTCCAGCGACGCCTGAAAGCTCCAGCCTCCTTCAAAAGATCTCACAATTAGTCTGTCATGCCTAGTCCGAGGTGATGGAGGACAGACATGATGCATGCAGGGGAGATGATCCAATTAAATTTGGTTGACGTGAATCTTGTTTCCTGGATTGCATGCACGGTGTTGGGACGTGTGTGTGGTAGAGTAGACCTCAAGCGTGCATGCTTAATCTCACAATGCTTGATGATTAAATGATTAATCAGATGGATACAATTTCTTAGATGCATGGGGAAGGGATTTGTGCCTCGGCCGGTTGGATCGGTGGAAGAAGTCTGCAAGGAGATGTTTTTTTCCTCTAAAAGATTTGCACATGGGACAGCAACCTAGGTTTTGTTTTCCTAAAATGTTATATACGTGGGAGGTGGGACGTCAGCCTAGGACTCCAGCCTAGGTTTCCTTTTCCTAAAAGTGCTATGTACATGGGACATCAGCTTAGGACTCCTAAGTTGCCTCATCTGACGGCTCTGAATGATTAACTTAGAGATCCTATGGACAATTTGTTTAGTTTTGAGGTTAAACGTGGAGCTTCGTATGGTGCCTCCAATTAGTAAATATAAGATTTGCCCCCCAAATCCCCGCGTCCCCTGAGATTAACGGATAGGGCCGGGGCCACTAGTCGTTGAGACAACCCTGGGGCAAACCATCAAACCCCATATAAAGTGCGGCAAATGATCCAAATCCCTGTGGTTTGGAGATGCCCTTAGTATTTTTTTTTTGTGGGGAATATGCCCTTAGTGTGTTGTCCTCATTTTTCTAACCTTAAGTATGTTCCCTCCTCGTCTTTTTTGTTTTGATTTTGTCCTCCCATCTCTGATTTTCTCCACCAGTTTTCTTTGATAAACCAATAAGTGCTTAGCAAACAAAGTTCTAGAATTTATTTTGATTGGTAAATCACAGACATGATTTTATTTGGTAAACACTTATTTATAAAGCCCTGTAAAAACACTTATATTTATACAACACAATTAATATGGGTTGGTAAATCACATGCTTTTTTGAGCATCAGTACAGACACAAGATTTACGAAGTCACCGTAGGCGCCTCGTCGTCGACGGGAACATCTCCTCCCACTGAAAGCGCATCGCCGAAAATCCTGAAATAAATCCAGGAATAATGCGATCACCAGGATTTGAACCCTGGTGGATTGGGGATACCACTGTTCACCTAACCAACTCAACCAACCACAGGTTGATTCGCGGTAAATCACATGCTAACACAATAGAATACTTACGCCCTGTTGCAGCACACATACAATTATTTATTGTAGTGATAGGACACGCTATTATCTAGTTTAGCGAAAAATATGAGCTTTCCCTGACACCTCGGGCTAATTGCTTGGACCGACAGAAAAGCAAACTATATGTTCGCTATGCAGGGCTGGGCCCATAGATGTGCAAACTGTGCGGCCCGCACAGGGCCCATACGTTTTGGGGGCCCCAAAAATTTTATAGGCCTATGTATTTATTCTTCCTGAGATGTGTTAGCATATCAGGATTCATGGAATGGGCGAAGGCTTGGCTCGAACTACAAGCCAGGTACAAGCACAAGTTGAAGGGGAGCTCCTACTCCGCGCCTTCAGCGCCAACTAACCAACTTGGGGCTCGCAGCAGCGCTTCGCTGCGCCGGCCAACGAACAAGTTGCACCAGCGAACAAAAAATCGTATAAATAGAAGATGCCACGCTCAGGATCGAACTTACGTGTGTGCTTTCTAAACGCGCACCGCTAACCACTAAAGCTATCCAGTAGGTGTGGCCATTAGTACCTCGATAGTAATTATGGACAAGAAGAGCTCCGCGGTTCCAAAAATTGAAAGTTCTTATATTTTACAAAAGTTTGCAGATTTTTTTCAAAAAGAATAGGTCACGTATTCACAAATAATGAAAAATGTCATGAAATTTCAAAAAGATCACAAATTTAAGAAAAATTCGTGAGTTTGAAAAAGTTCACGTGAAACAAAAATAGTTCAAGAAAATTGAATAAAGTTCACTAATTTGAGAAAAAAGTTCACGAATTTCAAAAAAAAAGTCATCAATGTTTTTAAAAAGTTAATTGTTTTTGAAAAAAAAAGTAGGCAGCGATGTGAAAAAAATAAGGAAGCACGCGGATCTTGCTAGGTTTTGAACTCTGGACCTCCATGTTGTGTACCACAGGAGCTAACCAATCAGAACATCCGTTTGTGTAAAAACTGGAGTGTGCTAGTATAATAACTAATACCACTGCAGAATCCGGACAGTTTTTAATTTTTTTTTGAACTTTCCATGGAAATTGTGATTCTTTTTTAACCAATGAGCAATATTTGAAAAAAAAAGGAGCAATGTTTAGAAATCCGATAATTTTTTGAACAACTGGACAAATATTCACATTTCAAAAAATAAAAGAAACGCGTGAACATTTTTCGACAGATAGAAAATTTGAAATTCCTGAACATTTGCCGAAAACGCGAACATTTATTGAGTTTTGAGAACGAAAAATTTGGTAATGGGAACAATTTTTAAAAAGTTCAAACATTTTTTGTAATCCCCGGACATTTTTGAAAAACTCGAACATTTATTGAATTTCGAGAACAAAATTAGATAATGGGAACATTTATTGAATTGTTGAATAATTTTTGAAAAGCACGATCATTTTTTGAAAAAATGAACAATATCTGCATTTGTGAGATAGTTTGAAATATTATGAACAGTGTCGGGGAAGCTGATCCACGAACACCTATGGGACCGGCGAACCGAGCCCCTTTTGGTTCGGCGGGGGGCGGAGATCGCACGAAGAGCGGATCGAGGCGAAGCACACGAGCAGTTTACCCAGCTTCGGAGCTCTCCGGAGAGATAACACTCCTACTGCTGCATGTCTGAGTGTATTGAGTTCTTGCTTGGGAGCGCTGAGTGCTACAGTACACACCAGCCGCTAACGAGGCCTAGCGTGAGTGTTTTCTGCCCTCGAACCCCCCTCTACATTGCGCATGGGCCTCCTTTTATATGCTTAAGGGGTCTCCGACAGGTGGCAACGTAGACAAGGGTAAAAATGAAAAAGGAATTGCGGTTGGTACAACTACTTGTATAGTGTATCATACCTAACCCTGACGGCAGGGGACAAAGGCATTAAATGCCCGTCTGCGTCGCCCAAATAGTGCAAACAGGGACCGTCAGGGACGCCACCGCTTGCCACGATGGCAATCTTGTCAGTGTCGCTTGCCACCGCGCTCCGCTGGCCGCACAGCCTCTTGCCACGCGCGCTTGGAAAGGTCCCAGGGCGACACGTTGGTGGATGTGCTGGAGCGCAGGTACAGAGTGGTAGTTTGTCGCGGCAAGCGCCTTGCCGCGGTCGTCGTCTTGTCGCGTCCGGAAGCTTGTCGCTCGCCGGGCCTTGCCGGGACGCGTGGCGCGTCGCGGCAAGTTCCTTGAGATGCCTTGGTTGGCCTTCCCGGCAAGCTCCTCTTGCCGGGGCCTTGTCTCCTAGATGCCTTGGGTGGCCTTCCCGGCAAGCTCCTCTTGTCGGGGCCTTGTCTCCTTGGCTTGAATACTTTGTTCTTGAATGGCTCCAAAGGAACCACGGAGGACCTTGGCGGTCACCCGGCAAGCCTTGCCGCGGGGTGCTGCAACTGCCCGTGCACAAGTTCGGGATACTAGGGTACCCCTACTCTAGTACACCGACAGGAGCCCCCGGGCCTGGGCCACACACGGTGTCGAGCGCTGTTGGTCCAGGCCCAAAACAGGGCACGGGCACGCGCGGCCTGGGTTACGCCGTAACTCACTCCGGACCCACCACGCCCTCCACGAACGGCACGCGTCGAATGCGACATCGTGGGAGAGATCGTGGGTGGTTTCTTTATTCGGAAAGATGGAACGTCTGCCCCCTCCCTCTTTATAAGCAGGGGAAACAGGGGCAGTTCGCCCATCTCGCCGATTCTTGTTCCAATCTCCAAAACCTCCGCCGCTCCCCTTCTTCCCAAAGCTGAAGAGAGCAGCGCTCACTTCATCGCCACCAGCATCACCAACGCCGTCGATCTCCCCCACCACCTCTGTCATGGCTCCGAAAGCCGACAAGGGGAAGGTCGTGAAGTCGGCCGAGGCGCAGTGGCTTGCGGCGCTGCGAAAGGAGCGGGCAATCTTCCCCTCTCAGCTCGTCGCGAAGGATCTGAGGGAGTAATACTACCTCTTCTGGTCGACGGAGACGCGAGCGCATCCGCGCACGAAGGTACTCCCAGCTGCCGCTTCGGAACTGGCTCCGAATGGATACCCTTTATTCGCGTTGTTCTTCTACTGCGGGCTCTGCCCGCCTTTCTCTGAATTCTTCTGTGATATCATGAACACCTACAGGTTCCGCCTCCTTGACTTCACTCCCAATGCCGTTCTGACCATGGCAGTTTTTCGCACATCTCTGCGAAAACTTTGTCGGAGTCTATCCAAACGTAGCTCTTTTCCGCCACTTCTTTATGCCCCGAGTTGAGAGAGGGAGCCTCTTGCCGCGGAATCGCTTGGATCTCGAGGATTGGCAAGAAGGAAGCTTATCTGGAGGAGAGCTCCGCAGCAAGTGGGAGGAATGGAGGCGGACTGGTGCTGGATTGTCGAGGAGAACCCGAGCCATTTACCCAGCGCCAAACCCCAATAGTCTTGGCAACGATTGGAGCAGCGTAGCCGAAGACGCTAGGCTGCATATTGTCGTCACCCGGATCCTACGCCTTAGGCTTGCCGGGCTCACTGTAGGTGCTGTTGGCGCGGATTTTCTTCGTCGCCGCATCGCCCCCCTGCAGGAGAGGAGGAGACCCGCCTGGGAGTTCCAGAATGCGGCGGATATCATGAGGCTGCGCCCGGGCCTCAACTTCAACTTCACTGTCTTGGAACTGGACGCGATGCTCTTGGAACTGTTCAAGCACGATCCTGATCATCCCGAACTGTTCATGTTGCCGAGGGGTGTCGTTCCGCTGTGCAACAATTCCTCGCTCGACCGCATCCGTGCAATGATGCCGCTGTGCGACTCGCATGGAATTGTCCCAACTTGGCAAGAGCCTGCAGATGACGTCGTGCGGGAGTTCTTTGACGGCCTGGTAGAAGTGCCGGTCCGCCCCGATGAACAGAGGAGCCTCACCCGCGACACCACTGACGATGAGATGCAGCGCATCGCCACCAGGCTGGAAGAGGCGGCAGCAGCCGCTGCCGCGGGCGAGTTTGGATTCACCGTGGAGGAGGCAGAGGCAGCAGAGGTAGCAAGCCTTGTCGAGCGAGGGGAGCTTGTCGGCGAGGAAGAGCCTGTCGGGCCCGAAGCTGAGTCGAGCGAGCCCGCCGAGGGCGCCTCCTCCCCACCTTCAGACAGCTTGCCGCAAGCGGAGCCCCCGGCTGAAGGAAATATGCCCTAGAGGCAATAATAAAGTTATTATTTATTTCCTTATTTCATGATAAATGTTTATTATTCATGCTAGAATTGTATTAACCGGAAACATAATACATGTGTGAATACATAGACAAACATATAGTCACTAGTATGCCTCTACTTGACTAGCTCATTAATCAAAGATGGTTATGTTTCCTAACCATAGACATGTGTTGTTATTTGATTAATGGGATCACATCATTAGGAGAATGATGTGATTGACATGACCCATTCCGTTAGCCTAGCACTTGATCGTTTAGTATATTGCTATTGCTTTCTTCATGACTTATATATGTTCCTGTAACTATGAGATTATGCAACTCCGTTTACGGAGGAACACTTTGGTGCTACCAAAGCGTCACTGGCGTAACTGGGTGATTATAAAGGAGTACTACAGGTGTCTCCAAAGGTACATGTTGGGTTGGCGTATTTCGAGATTAGGTTTTGTCACTCCGATTGTCGGAGAGGTATCTCTGGGCCCTCTCGGTAATGCACATCACTATAAGCCTTGCAAGCAATGTAGCTAATGAGTTAGTTACGGAATGATGCATTACGTAACGAGTAAAGAGACTTGCCATTAACGAGATTGAACTAGGTATTGGATACCGACGATCGAATCTCGGGCAAGTAACATACCGATGACAAAGGGAACAAAGTATGTTGTTATGCGGTTTGACCGATAAAGATCTTCGTAGAATATGTAGGAGCCAATATGAGCATCCAGGTTCCGCTATTGGTTATTGACCAAGAATAGTTCTAGGTCATGTCTACATAGTTCTCGAACCCGTAGGGTCCGCACGCTTAAGGTTTCGATGACAGTTATATTATGAGTTTATGAGTTTTGATGTACCGAAGGAGTTCGGAGTCCCGGATGAGATCGGGGACATGACGAGGAGTCTCGAAATGGTCGAGACGTAAAGATCGATATATTGGACGACTATATTCGGAGATCGGAAAGGTTCCGAGTGATTCGGGTATTTTTCGGAGTACCGGGTAGTTACGGGAGAAGCAATGGGCCTTGATGGGCTTTAGTGGGAAGAGGAGAAAGGGCCAAGGGGCTGCTGCGCCCCCCCTCCCCTCTAGTCCGAATTGGACTAGGGTAAAGGGGGCCGGCCACCTTTCCTTCTCCTCCACTTCCTTCTCCCTTCCTCTCCTCTTGGTGGACTCCTACTAGGACTTGGAGTCCTAGTAGGACTCCACATCCTGGCCGCACCTATTGCCTTGGCCGGCCTCCTCCTCCTCCATCCTTTATATACTGAGGCAGGGGGGCACCCCACAGAACACAAGTTGATCTACGGATCGTTCCTTAGCCGTGTGTGGTGCCCCCCTCCACCATATTCCACCTCGGTCATATCGTCGCGGAGTTTAGGCGAAGCCTGCGCCGATAGAGCATCATCATCGCCACCACGCCGTCGTCGACGGAACTCATCCCGACACTTTGCTGGATCGGAGTCCGGGATCGTCATCGAGCTGAGCGTGTGCTGAACTCGGAGGTGCCGACGTTCGGTACTTGGATCGGTCGGATCGTGAAGGCGTCGACTACATCAACAGCGTTGTCATAACGCTTCCGCCACGGTCTCACGAGGGTGCGTGGACAATACTCTCCCTCTCGTTGCTATGCCATCACCATGATCTTGCGTGTGCGTAGGAAATTTTTAAAATTACTACGTTCCCCAACATGGCATCCGAGCCTGGTTTTATGCGTTGATGTTATATGCACGAGTAGAACACAAGTGAGTTGTGGGCGATACAAGTCATACTGCTTACCAGCATGTCATACTTTGGTTCGGCGGTATTGTGAGATGAAGCGGCCCGGACCGACATTACGCGTACGCTTACGCGAGACTGGTTTCACCGCTGCGAGCACTCGTTGCTTAAAGGTGACTGGCGGGTGTCTGTCTCTCTCACTTTAGTTGAACTGAAAGTGCGGCTCGCCCGGTCCTTGCGAAGGTTAAAACAACACCAACTTGACAAACTATCGTTGTGGTTTTGATGCGTAGGTAAGAACGGTTCTTGCTCAGCCCGTAGCAGCCACGTAAAATTTGCAACAACAAAGTAGAGGACGTCTAACTTGTTTTTGCAGGGCATGTTGTGATGTGATATGGTCAAGACGTGATGCTATATTTTATTGTATGAGATGATCATGTTTTGTAACCGAGTTATTGGCAACTGGCAGGAGCCATATGGTTGTCGCTTTATTGTATGAAATGCAAACGCCATGTAATTGCTTTACTTTATCACTAATCGGTAGCGATAGTCGTAGAAGCAATAGTTGGCGAGAAGACAACGATGCTACGATGGAGATCAAGGTGTCGCGCCGGTGACGATGATGATCACGACGGTGCTTCGGAGATGGAGATCACAAGCACAAGATGATGATGGCCATATCATATCACTTATATTGATTGCATGTGATGTTTATCCTTTATGCATCTTATCTTCTTTGATTGACGGTAGCATTATAAGATGATCTCTCACTAAATATCAAGAAGTGTTCTCCCTGAGTATGCACCGTTGCGAAAGTTCTTCGTGCTGAGACACCACGTGATGATCGGGTGTGATAGGCTCTACGTTCAAATACAACGGGTGCAAAACAGTTGCACACGCGGAATACTCAGGTTAAACTTGACGAGCCTAGCATATACAGATATGGCCTCGAACACGGAGACCGAAAGGTCGGCGTGAATCATATAGTAGATATGATCAACATAGTGATGTTCACCATTGAAACTACTCCATCTCACGTGATGATCGGACATGGTTTAGTTGATATGGATCACGTGATCACTTAGAAGATTAGAGGGATGTCTATCTAAGTGGGAGTTCTTAAGTAATATGATTAATTGAACTTAAATTTATCACGAACTTAGTCCTGGTAGTATTTTGCAAATTATGTTGTAGATCAATAGCTCGCATTGTTGCTTCCCTATGTTTGTTGCTTTCATATGTTTATTTTAATATGTTCCTAGAAAACTGTGTTGAAAGATGTTAGTAGCAATGATGCGGATTGGATCCGTGATCTGAGGTTTATCCTCATTGCTGCTGAAGAATTATGTCCTTGATGCACCGCTAGGTGACATACTTATTGCAGGAGCAGATGCAGACGTTATGAACGTTTGGCTAGCTCAATATGATGACTACTTGATAGTTTAATGCACCATGCTTAACGGCTTAGAATCGGGACTTCAAAGGCGTTTTGAGCGTCATGGACCATATGAGATGTTCCAGGAATTGAAGTTAATATTTCAAGCAAATACCGAGTTGAGAGATATGAAGTCTCCAACAAGTTCTATAGCTAAAAGATGGAGGAGAATCGCTCAACTAGTGAGCATGTGCTCAGATTGTCTGGGTACTTCAATCGCTTGAATCAAGTGGGAATTAATCTTCCAGATAAGATAGTGATTGACAGAATTCTCTAGTCACCATCACTAAGTTACTAGAACTTTGTGATGAACTATAGTATGCAAGGGATGACGAAAAAGATTCCCGAGCTCTTCGTGATGTTGAAATCGACGAAGGTAGAAATCAAGAAAGAGCATCAAGTGTTGATGATTGACAAGACCACTAGTTTCAAGAAAAGGGCAAAAGGAAAGAAAGGGAACTTCAAGTAGAATGACAAGCAAGTTGTCGCTCCCGCGAAGAAGCCCAAAGCTGGACCAAAGCCTGAAACTGAGTGCTTCTACTGCAAAGGAAATGATCACTGGGAGCAGAAATGCCCTGAATATTTGGTAGATAAGAAGGGTGGCAAAGTGAACAAGGGTATATTTGATATACAGGTGTTTGATGTGTGCCTTACTAGTGTTTATAGTAGCCCCTGAGTATTTGATACTTGTTCGGTTGCTAAGATTAGTAACTCGAAACAGGAGTTACATAATGAACAGAGACTAGTTGAGGGGAGTGACGATGAGTGTTGGAAATAGTTCCAAGATTGATATGATCATCATCGCACACTCCCTATACCTTCGGGATTAGTGTTAAACCTAAATAAATGTTATTTGGCGTTTGCGTTGAGCATGAATATGATTTGATCATGTTTATTGCAATACGGTTATTCATGTAAGTTAGAGAATAATTATTGTCATGTTTACATGAATAAAACCTTCTATGGTCATACACCCAATGAAAATGGTTTGTTGGATCTCGATCGTGTGATACACATATTCATAATATTGAAACGCAACTTATTTGTGGCACTGCCGTTTAGGTCATATCGGTGTAAAGCGCATGAAGAAACTCCATACTGATGGGCTTTTGGAATCACTTGATTATGAATCACTTGGTACTTGCGAACTGTGCCTCATGGGCAAGATGACTAAAACGCCGTTCTCCGGAACTATGGAGCGAGCAACTTATTTGTTGGAAATCATACATACTGATGTTTGTGGTCCGATGAATGTTGAGGCTCGCGGCGGGTATCGTTATTTTCTCACCTTCACAGATGATTTGAGCAGATATGGGTATATCTACTTGATGAAACATAAGTCTGAAACATTTGAAAAGTTCAAAGAATTTCAGAGTGAAGTGGAAAATCATCGTAACAAGAAAAATAAAGTTTCTACGATCTGATTGTGGAGATGAATTTTTGAGTTACGAGTTTGATCTTCATTTGAAACAATGTGAAATAGTTTCGCAACTCACGCCACCTGGAACACCACAATGTAATGGTGTGTCTGAACATCGTAATCGTACTTTACTAGATATGGTGCGATCTATGATGTCTCTTATCGGTTTACCACTATCGTTTTGGGGTTATGCATTAGAGACAGCTGCATTCACGTGCATTAGAGACAGCTGCATTCACGTTTAATAGGGCACCATCTAAATCCGTTGAGACGACACCATATGAACTATGGTTTAACAGTAAACCTAAGCTGTCGTTTCTTAAAGTTTGGAGTTGTGATGCTTATGTGAAAAAGTTTTCACCTGATAAGCTCGAAACCAAATCGGAGAAGTGCGTCTTCATAGAATACCCAAAGGTAACTATTGGGTACACCTTCTATCACAGATCCGAAGGCAAGTTATTCGTTGCTAAGATGGATCCTTTCTAGAGAAGAAGTTTCTCTCGAAATAAGTGAGTGAGAGGAAAGTAGAACTTGATGAGGTAATTGTACCTTCTCCCTTATTGGAAAGTAGTTCATCACAGAAATCAGTTCCAGTGATTCCTACACCAATTAGTGAGGAAGTTAATGATGATGATCATGAAACTTCAGATCAAGTTGCTACCAAACCTCGTGAGGTCTTCAGAGTAAGATCCGCACAGAGTGAATACGGTAATCATGTTCGGAAGTCATGTTACTAGACCATGATGAACCTACGAACTATGAGGAAGCGATGATGAGCCCAGATTCCGCGAAATGGCTTGAGGCCATGAAATCTGAGATAGGATCCATGTATGAGAACAAAGTATGGACTTTGATTGACTTGCTCGATGATCAGCAAGCCATGTTAAATAAATGGATCTTCAAGAGGAAGGCGGACAACGATAGTAGTGTTACTATCTACAAAGCTCGACTTGTCACAAAAAGGTTTTCGACAAGTTCAAGGTGTTGACTACAATGAGATTTTCTCAACTGTAGCGATGCTTAAGTCTGTCCGAATCATGTTAGCAATTGCCACATTTTATTAAATCTGGCAAATGGATGTCAAAACTACATTCTTTAATGGATTTATTAAAGAAGAGTTGTATATGATGCAACCAGAAGGTTTTGTCAATCCTAAAGGAGCTAACAAAATGTGCAAGCTTCAGCGATCCATCTATGGACTGGTGCAAGCATCTCGGAGTTGGAATAAACGCTTTGATAGTGTGATCAAAACATATGGTTTTATACAGACTTTTGGAGAAGCCTGTATTTACAATAAAGTGAGTGGGAGCACTACCGCCTTTTTGATAAATATATGTGAGTAACATATTGTTTATCAGAAATAATGTAGAATTATTCTGCAAAGCATAAAGGAGTATTTGAAAGGAGTATTTTCAAAGAAGGACCTCGGTGAAGTTGCTTACATATTGAGCATCAAGATCTATTGAGATAGATCAAGACGCTTGATAAGTTTTTCAATAAGTACATACCTTGTCAAGATTTTGAAATAGTTCAAAATGGAACAGTCAAAGAAAGAGTTCTTGCCTGTGTTGCAAAGGTGTGAAATTGAGTAAAGACTCAAATCCCGACCACGGCAGAAAATAGAAAAGAGAATGAAAGTCATTCCCTATAACTCAGTCATAGGTTCTATAAAGTATGCTATGCTATTTACCAGACCTATTGTATACCTTGCTCTGAATTTGCCAAGGGAGTACAATAGTGATCTAGGAGTAGATCACTGAACATTGGTCAAGAACATCCTTAGTGAGGACTAAGGAAATATTTCTCGATTATGGAGGTGATAAAAAGGCCCGTCGTAAAGAGTTACATCGATGCAAGCTTTTTACACTGATCCAGATGACTCTAAGTCTCAATCTGGATACATATTGAAAGTGGGAGCAATTAGCTAGAGTAGCTCCGTGCAGAGCATTGTAGACATAGAATATTTGCAAAATACATACGGCTCTGAATGTGACAGACCCGTTGACTAAACTTCTCTCATGAGCAAAACATGATCATACCTTAGTACTCTTTGGGTGTTAATCACATAGCGATGTGAACTATATTATTGACTCTAGTAAACCCTTTGGGTGTTGGTCACATGACGATGTGAACTATGGGTGTTAATCACATACATATGTGAATATTAGTGTTGAATCACATGATGATGTGAACTAGATTATTGACTCTAGTGCAAGTGGGAGACTGAAGGAAATATGCCCTAGAGGCAATAATAAAGTTATTATTTATTTCCTTATTTCATGATAAATGTTTATTATTCATGCTAGAATTGTATTAACCGGAAACATAATACATGTGTGAATACATAGACAAACATATAGTCGCTAGTATGCCTCTACTTGACTAGCTCATTAATCAAAGATGGTTATGTTTCCTAACCATAGACATGTGTTGTTATTTGATTAATGGGATCACATCATTAGGAGAATGATGTGATTGACATGACCCATTCCGTTAGCCTAGCACTTGATCGTTTAGTATATTGCTATTGCTTTCTTCATGACTTATATATGTTCCTGTAACTATGAGATTATGCAACTCCCGTTTACAGGAGGAACACTTTGGGTGCTGCCAAACGTCACAACGTAACTGGGTGATTATAAAGGAGTACTACAGGTGTCTCCAAAGGTACATGTTGGGTTGGCGTATTTCGAGATTAGGTTTTGTCACTCCGATTGTCGGAGAGGTATCTCTGGGCCCTCTCGGTAATGCACATCACTATAAGCCTTGCAAGCAATGTAGCTAATGAGTTAGTTACGGAATGATGCATTACGTAACGAGTAAAGAGACTTGCCATTAACGAGATTGAACTAGGTATTGGATACCGACGATCGAATCTCGGGCAAGTAACATACCGATGACAAAGGGAACAAAGTATGTTGTTATGCGGCTTGACCGATAAAGATCTTCGTAGAATATGTAGGAGCCAATATGAGCATCCAGGTTCCGCTATTGGTTATTGACCAAGAATAGTTCTAGGTCATGTCTACATAGTTCTCGAACCCGTAGGGTCCGCACGCAACAAGGTTTCGATGACAGTTATATTATGAGTTTATGAGTTTTGATGTACCGAAGGAGTTCGGAGTCCCGGATGAGATCGGGGACATGACGAGGAGTCTCGAAATGGTCGAGACGTAAAGATCGATATATTGGACGACTATATTCGGAGATCGGAAAGGTTCCGAGTGATTCGGGTATTTTTCGGAGTACCGGGTAGTTACGGGAGAAGCAATGGGCCTTGATGGGCTTTAGTGGGAAGAGGAGAAAGGGCCAAGGGGCTGCTGCGCCCCCCCTCCCCTCTAGTCCGAATTGGACTAGGGAAAAGGGGGCCGGCCACCTTTCCTTCTCCTCCACTTCCTTCTCCCTTCCTCTCCTCTTGGTGGACTCCTACTAGGACTTGGAGTCCTAGTAGGACTCCACATCCTGGCCGCACCTATTGCCTTGGCCGGCCTTCTCCTCCTCCATCCTTTATATACTGAGGCAGGGGGGCACCCCACAGAACACAAGTTGATCTACGGATCGTTCCTTAGCCGTGTGCGGTGCCCCCCTCCACCATATTCCACCTCGGTCATATCGTCGCGGAGTTTAGGCGAAGCCCTGCGCCGGTAGAGCATCATCATCGTCACCACGCCGTCGTCTTCGACGGAACTCATCCCGACACTTTGCTGGATCGAGTCCGGGATCGTCATCGAGCTGAATGTGTGCTGAACTCGGAGGTGCCGTGACGTTCGGTACTTGGATCGGTCGGATCGTGAAGACGACGACTACATCAACAGCGTTGTCGCCGCGCTTCGCCACGGTCTCACGAGGGTGCGTGGACAATACTCTCCCTCTCGTTGCTATGCCATCACCATGATCTTGCGTGTGCGAGGAATTTTTTGAAATTACTCGTTCCCCAACACCGCTCCACCAAGAAGGCATCTCCGCAAGGCGGAGCGAAGCGGGGACGGCAGACGGGCCAACAGCCGCCCGCGCATGACGTTGCTCCACCGCTGCAAGCATTGTTGCCGCTGGAGCACCTCACGCCGCTGCGACAATCTGGGAGCGGGCCCTCCCGGCCACCGCTACTGCCCCCCGCCAAGCGCCAAGGGAACCTACTCCTCCGCCTCGTCGCGCGGGAGGCGAGCCGAATCGATCTCTCGCGCTCAGCTCCGGCGAGGAAGAAGAAGAGTAAGATTCTTCGTTGTACTTGTAGTTCTTCAATTTGTTGCTTTGTCTTGTATCTGATTTGCTTCACTCTGAACCCATTCCTTTCGGACGCTGGTCGAGAGCGTCGAAGAGAGCCAAGGCCCGGTGATTGTCATCGAGGGCGAACCCACCATGACAGCAGGAGGCGCATCCGAGACCTCCTTGCCGGACCCGGCAACTCTTCCTCCAAGCAGCCCCCAGCGCAGCCCCCATCGTAAGTATATGGTTTACTTCCTGCTGTTAGGCGTGCATGGGTGCTCTTTCTTTGCTGATATCTGACTGCTGGTTTGTGTAGGAGCAGAGCAGCCCCACCAGGAGTGCCCTGAAGCCGCTCCTGACATGCCATCTGCTTCGACTACACCGCCAAGGGAGGATCCCCCGGCAAGGGAGTGTTCTCCGGCAAGGGACAGTTCTCCGGCAAGGGATAGCACCAGCGACCCTCCGGTGGTTGAGACCACGGCTGCAGATCCTAGCGCAGGTAATCCTCTTGCTGGAAAACTTCCCTTGTGTTCTTCTTCTTCTGATTTTCTTTTTGGATATTTTCTTGACTTTTCTTTCTTTTCCGGTCGTCAGATCCATCTGCCACAGAGCCGATGGAGATCGAGGTCGCCGGCGAGGAAGACGCGCGCGGCAATACTAACGACGCAGCTGTCGCCGAAGAAGAAAACGGCGCTGATGATCCCGCCGGCGAAGAGGCCGCCAAAGCTGCCGCCGCAGAAGCTGGCGAGGGGTCCGGCAATCGCACTGACGGCCCCGAGGCCGCAGGAGCGCCAGGCGCTACGCCGACCGCCGATCCCTCCGCCGCCGCTGCAGCGTCAGGCTCCGAAGAGCCCCAGCCCGGCGCCTATTTGAAGGCCGGCGATGGCGTCTTCATCAAGCTCCCCTGGGCGTCGAGCTCCAGGGCGCCGGTCGAAGGAGAGACCTTTGATGAAGAGTTGCTCGCCTCCGCTGGGCTGACGCTGGTCGACACGCCGAGCAGCAGCAGCGGCGAGCCTGAGGAGGAGCAGCTGCTGAGGAAACTGTTGTCGCTCTACCGCACCCGACAAGCCAAGCTGGTGTCCCGAAGCGCTTATCGCAAGGCGGAGCAGACATGTCGAAGCGCGGAGGAGCTCGGGGCCTCAACCAAGAAGCTCTCCGGTCCACAGCAAAGGGCGGGAGCAAATCGCCGAGGAGCGTAAAGCCTTCCTCCTCGAGAAGGCTGAGGTTGAAGAGCAACAGCGGCTTGCCGCCGAGAAGCTGTCTGCGCAGGAAGGCGAATTGGCGCAGCGGAAGGTTAACCTTGACAGCCACGAGGAGGATCTTGCCATGCGCGAGCAAACATTTGGCGGGGCTCTCAAGGAAGCAAAGGATGCTGCCGCAGCTGCCGAGGCCGCCAAGAAGGAGCTGGAGACGAAGGTGACGCAGCTGGAGGCCAATCTCAAGGTGAGCGGCGAGGAGCTTGCTGCGCTCAAGCGTGAGCGCGAGAAGGACGCGTACACTCTTGGCGAGCTGCAGGGTCGTCTCACCGAGAGGAGCAAGGAGCTTAGCGCCGCCAAGGACTCCAACGCAGATCTTGAGTTGAAGTTGTCTACTTTGACTCAGACGCTGGACGGCGCCAGGGAGCAGGAGGTGGCCTTGAAGGAGAAGATCAAGGCCGACGAGGCGCTGCTGGCGAGTGCTGCTGCCGCCCAGAACACTTTCAGGGAGAATGTGGAGCACTGGACCGAGGGTCTCGTGGATGTTGCCGCAGCCATCGACAGGGAGCTGGCGCAGCTGGGGATGGAAGATCTCGAGTACTCCTCCAATGAGCACCTCCAACCCAGCGCCAAGCTCAGCTTGTTCTTCAAAGGCGTGGCGACGGCCCTCCAGCGACTCCGGGAAGAGATCCCAAAGCAGCTGGCCGACGAGTCGCGCCAGATCTGCGCGGGAGCTCTTCAAAAGGTGCTGATGAAGGTGGCCTTCCACAATCCAGGCCTCAACCTCACCAACGTCCTCAAGACCTTGCCGCCGGATGCTGATGTGGAAGCGCTCAAGACCCTTGTCGCACCCATTGTGGACAGGGTGAGCGGGATCAAGAGGGTTGAGGGCGATCGCGTAGATTAGGCCGCCCGTTTTCTCTTTTCCTTGTCGCTGCTGGTCATGTTATGAGAACAATCTATTAGAGCTGCGACAAGCTATCTTGTAATATAACTCTATTTCGGGTAGTGATTGCTATGTTATTTCCTTTACTTGATTCCTTCCTTTGTATGTTTTTGCCCCACGCTTTAGGGAACTTGTCGGTATGAGCACCTTAGCCATGAAGGCTGAGTGCGGGGACGTCGGCAACTTCTTTGGCGGTGCCGCCACCGACAAGAAACCTTGTCGCAACTAGTTGCAGCTCACTTAAGTTGTTGAGCAGACTCGAAACAAAGTAAGGCGCAACTAGCTACGAGTTAGTTCCTCCGCGCACAGGTTTTCCATACAAAGCACGGTCGTTCGAGGAAGATAACTTAAAACTGATTGCTCAAACTTTAGCAACTTAGCTTTTCTGTCGTTTGCTTCGGTAAGGCGAAACTTCCTCGGCGGCGCTTGGTCCACACCATCATCTTCTCCTTTCCCCCCGGCAAACTTGTGGGCGAGGGAACCTTCCTTTCTTTGAGAAAGAGAAAGAAGAGAAAATAAAGATATGGAGCCTTGCGGCTCGTTATTGCTTACTAGGGTAGGTGCTGCACAAAGTGTCAGATAACGCATGCAATACAAAGTAGAAAGCATGAAATTGACAAGATGTGCGGAGCACATGAGCTTTACTTATGCACGGGGTCTGCGCCCGGCTTTGTACAAAGGATTACATGCAACATCGGCAAGACTTGTACAAAAGGTGGTTGTCGGAACAGGTTCCGGTAACCGCGCCCTATGGGTAAAACTTACGAAGATGCTCAATGTTCCAGGAGTTGCTCACCGGAATGCCATCTTCGGTCTCAAGGCGGACAACGCCAGGCCTAGTGACTCGTTTCACCCGGTAAGGGCCTTCCCACTTCGGCGTCAACTTGTTGGAATTCTTGGCGGACTGAACGCGCTCAAGGTCGCCTTCCTCGAGACTTCTGGCATTAACTTTGCGGCTATGGTAGCGGCGCAAAAGCTTGCTGGTATCGAGCAGCTCGTCTACAATGCTGAAGGCGGTCCTCCTCAAGGAGCGGTCGTCATCTTATCGCAACTGCTCTTGCTCAAACTCATCATAGCGAGCACTCGAGGTGACCCATATACGAGTTCCGTGGGGAGAACTGCCTCTGCTCCATAGACTAGAGCGAAAGGTGTGCGGCGGTGGCTCGATTTGGCGTCGTCCTGATCGACCAAAGACCACCAGCAGCTCCTCAATCCAGTTCTTTCCGCACCTGTGCAGCCTATCGAAAGTCCTGGTCTTGAGCCCGCGCAGCACTTCAGATTCGCCCTCTCCGCTTGACCGTTACTTCTCGGATGAGCAACGAAGCGAAGCGAACCTTGGCGCCAAGATCTTGGGCGTCTTGCATGAAGGTGCGGCTCGTGAATTGCGTGCCGTTGTCGGTGATGATCGGTTAGGGATCGAAGCGGCAAACAATCGACTGAAGAACTTGATGTTGTTGGTGTGTTGTCACCTTCCTCACCGCTTCCACTTCCGGCCACTTTGTGAACTTGTCGATGGCAGCGTACAAGTACTCAAAGCCCCGACAGCTTCGGGAAAGGGGCCGAGGATGTCGAGCCCCAGACGAAAATGGCGGGATAAAGGGATCGTCTGGAGAGCTTGAGCTGGCTGATGTATCTGCTTGGAATGGGCGGCATGCTTCACACTTGGTTACTTGTGCAGTTGCATCACGGAGGCTGTCGGCCAAAAGAAACCTTGCCGGAAGGCTTTGCGGCAAGTGCTCTTGCGCCAATGTGGTGACCACATATGCCTCCATGTATCTCTGCCAACAGCTTACATCCGTCTTCCCGGTGAACACACTTCAATTTCACACCGTTGAGTCTTCTTACATGCGATGTGTTGTCGACAAACTGGTACATACTTGACTGCCGGGCTACTCTTTCCGCTTCTTCTTGCTCTTCGGAAGTTCTCTGTCTGAAGGAAGCGGACAATTTGTTGTGCCCATCTTTGGAGCTTGCGGCTCGACAACAAGGACTAAAGGCACATCTGCTACTGCGGGAACATCCGCTTCTACGGCGAGAACCTGCGGCTCAGCCGGAGCTTGACGTTCCCCGGCAAGCTTGCCGGAGCAAAACTTGTCGGGAGCGTCTGCTTCAACGGAACAAACCCTAGGGCTTGCCGGAGCAGACTGCTCCTCAGCACCCTTGGTGTTGATCTTGGGGACCTTCTTGGCAGCGGCTTCGGGGAGCTCTGCCGGAAAATAGTCACCTGAAATCAACTTCCTCTTCTTGTTCTGTCCAGTTGATGGCGTTACAGACGGTTGAGTCAGTTTGAGCACAAAGATCCCTGGTTCCACAGGTAACTTAAGTGCGGCGCACTTCGACAGGCCATCAGCAATGTCGTTCTGAGCTCTTGGAACATATTCCATTTGTAGGCCGTCAAAGTGCTCTTCTAGCTTTCTTACTTCATCAACATAAGCTTCCATCAACGGACTCTGATAATTCTTGTTTACTTGGCGGACGACAAGCTGTGAGTCACCCCTGACAATGAGCTTCTTGATCCCAAGGTCTATTGCGATCCTGAGACCGGCAAGCAAACCTTCATACTCTGCAGTATTGTTTGTTGCTTGCTCCTTGGGAAAGTGCATCCGGACTACGACTTGAGGTGCTCTCCGGTGGGTGCAACAAGTAGCACGCCAAGACCGGCGCCTTGCAGCGAGAAGGCACCATCAAAGTACATCAGCCATTCTTTGCTTGCCTCCTTGACGGGATGCTCGTTTCGGAATTTCTTCATCTTGTGTTGGCGTCCATTCTGCTATGAACTCCGCCAATGCTCGCTTTGGATAGTTGAAGTGCTCTCAAACTTGAGGCCAAAGCTTGACAGTTCAGTGCCCACTCGACAATCCTGCTGTTGCTTCGGATTTTGCAAGTATCCTCTTCAGCGGAAAGCGAGTGACGATCTGTGATCTCATGTGCTTGGAAGTAATGGCGCAGCTTTCTCGAGGCCATGAGAAGGACGAAAAGCAATTTCTGCACACCAGAGTACCTTGACCTAGCCCCCCGCAGAAGGGAACTAACAAAGTAAACTGGGCGCTGCACCATTCTTTTCTGTATCTTTTCACATGCCTGCGCAGATCCATCTTTGTCGGGACCAGAGCTTGCCGGTGAAGTCCCTTGCTTGTCGCTGGATGCGTCTGCCGTGGTTGCTGGCTCATCATCCGCCTCCCTCTCCGCTACTAACGCAGCACTAACCACTTGATTGGTTGCCGCTATATATAGCAGCAACCTCTCTTGTGGCTTAGGTGCGACAAGTGTTGGAGTGGAGGACATGTATCTCTTTAAGTCCTGCAGCGCAGCCTCCGCTTCCGGAGTCCATTTCATTGGACCTGCCTTTTTCAATATTTTTAAAAATGGCAGGGCGCGCTCAGCAGACCTAGAGATGAACCTGCTGAGAGCAGCTACGCAACCGGCAAGTCTTCGTACATCCTTGACGCGCTTTGGTGCTTCAATCTGCTCAATGGCCTTGATCTTGTCGGGATTGGCTTCAATTCCCCGCTGAGACACGAAGAACCCGAGAAGCTTGCCGGAGGGGACTCCAAACACACACTTCTCGGGGTTAAGCTTGAGGTTGATCTTGCGCAGGTTTGCAAAGGTTTCATCTAAATCTTGAATCAGAGTTGCCTTGTCCTTGCTCTTGACCACTATGTCGTCCATGTAGGCTTCCACATTTCTGTGTATTTGCGTCTCAAAAGCGTCATGGACCACTCTTGCAAATGTTGAACCAGCATTCTTTAAACCGAAAGGCATCCGTACGAAACAGTATGTGCCACATGGGGTGATGAATGCGGTCTTCTCCTCATCCTCTTCTGCCATGAAGATCTGATGGTATCCTGAGTATGCATCAAGAAATGAAAGCAAGTCACATCCGTCCGTGGAGTCAACAATCTGGTCGATACGCGGCAAGGGAAATGGGTCTTTGGAACAAGCTTTATTAACATCGGTAAAGTCGATACAAAGCCTCCATTTCCGTTTGCCTTGGCGCACGACTACAGGATTGGCCAACCACGAGGATGGAGCACTCTCCGACAAGGCCTGCTGCTTCCAATTTCTTGATTTCTTCTGCGATAAATTCTTGGCGCCCACCGCACGCTTCGACTTTACGCTTGACGGGCGCGCGATGAGGACAGACGGCAAGATGGTGCTCGATTACTCTCACAGGAACACGGGGATGTCGACGGTTGCCATGCAAATCGTCAACGTTAGCCGCAGAGGAAAGCAACGGCGCTTTCCTATTTAGGGTCAAGAGTGGGCGATGGTGAAGGTACCACCAGTGCCATCCTCCTTGGCGGACACCTTCTTGGTCTCTGGTGGAGCTGCCATTGCCTTCTTAAACTTGCCGGTGGAGCTCGATGGTGCGTCCTCGACGGTAGCGCAGCACTCCGAAGAGGTGCGCTTGCCGGAGTGGGCATCAGAATTCTTGCCGTACTTGGTCTTCTTCTTCTCCCCGGGAGCTTCAACGGCAAGTGACATGTGATCTGTTGCGGCTGCTGCTTCCCGGTAGATCTTGTCGGCGCAGATAAGAGCATCCTTCTTGTCGCCAGGGACAGAGATGACACTTATCGGGCCTAGCATCTTCACATGTTGTATGCATAGTGAGAGGCCGCCATGAATTTGGCGAGTCTTTTTGCCAAGTATCCATTGTAGGGCAATGGAAAGTCAGCAACGTCAAAAGTGACCCTCTCGATTCGAAGTTCAACTCAACGCCAAATGTCACCGCAGCGTGATCTTTCCTTTGACTTGCTCCTTCCGGATTGATTCCTTGGAATGTGCGGTCTCTTGAGCTCATCATCGGGGATCTGGAGTTTCGGAGTACCGCGGAGGAGATCAGGTTCAAGCCGGCCCGCCGTCAACTAGCATCTTAGTGACCTTGAGGTTGCGGATAGTTGGTGAAACCAACATCGGCAAGCACCGACCGCAGATTATCGATCGGGTGGTCCTCAATATCAAAGATGATAGGCGTGCCGGACCATTTCAGAGGCTTGCGTGACTCGACGGATGGTTCTGCCGCATTAACTTCCCGCATCCACTGCTTGAGCTGGCGGTGTGAAGTATGCAGAGAAGCACTACGTCAACGCACAAGACCTCTGTGGCTTTCTGGAACTCTTGCTCATCGGTCTCGTCATCATCCATATCTTCATCGTCGTCGTCATCTTCATCCTTGTCGCGGCCGCCGGGAGGTCTGTTCCTTGCCGCTGCTTGGCTTTGCGCTTGGCGTCCTCCCGGCCAGGCGTTTCTTCTGGCTCCAAAGCACCTTCCTGGCCTTCTCCTTGTCGCGTCGTTCGTATTTAGCCTTTTGCTGCTCGACAAGCTGCTCGACCTTCTTGCAGCTCTGGAGGTCATGGCCCTTGGTGCGGTGGATCTTGCAGTATTGCTTGTTGGTGCCGTCCTGCTTGTCGGCGACCGCCACAACCTGGTAGTTGGTGCCCACGGCAATCTCCTTGCCGGAGCTACCAGCTTTGGCTTTCTTGGCGCCACCTTCGTTGCCGGACTGCTCAACAACTAGCACATCTTTGCCTTTCTTCTTCCTGTTGTTCCGCCGCCGGTTTTTCTTTGCCGGGGCAGCCTCCTCACTATCAGATCCTCCTGCTTCTGTATTCTCTCCGGGGAGTTTCCTCCCTTCCTCAACACGTGCACACTTGTCGGCCAGGGCATACAGCTCACTGACGTCTTTGATCTTGCACATTGCCATCTCCTCCCGCATCCTGCGGTTGCGCATGTTCTGATGGAACGCGCTGATTACCGCGGCAGGGTGGACATCTGGGATGTTGTGTTGTACACGGCTGAATCTCTGAATGTACTTGCGCAGGGGCTCTCCTTCCTTCTGGGCGAGCAGATGAAGGTTGCTCTCTTGGCCATGAGGCTTGTGGCCGCCTGTAAAGGCACCGACAAACTGATGGCATAGATCTGTCCAGGAGGATATGGAGTTGTCCGGCAAGTGCATGAGCCAGGATCTGACATTGGGCTTGAGTACCAGCGGGAAGTAGTTGGCCAGGATCTTGTCGTCCCGCCCCCCGGCAGCTTGCACCGCGATGGTGTAGATGCTGAGGAACTCCGACAGATGCATCTTGCCGTCGTACTTCTCTGGTACGTCTGGCTTGAAAGTCTTCGTGCTGGGCCACTGGACTTGCCGCAACTCACGAGTGAATGCAGGGCAACCTACCGTGTACGGCAAGTCGCCTGGTTCCCCTGGTGCATGCATGTCGACAGAGGGCCCAGCGCGCTGGTCTCGATTGACTGCGCTTCTCTTGGCGCTCGGCGCGAGTTCGGCGTCTTCTTCTTGTCGTTCATGAAGAACTTGGCGCTGATCGCGACGAGCTCGTGGATCCGATGACGCGGTGGAGTCGCTGTCGAGGTGGATCCGACGAGTTGGCGATCTTGGCCTTCGGGGTGGAGAGTGCATGGTGGTTGCACCCCCACCGGTTTCGTTGCCACCGGCTCGTGCTTGGCAGTCCTGCCGCGGCAGCGATGTATTCGGCTGCCGCGGAGTGTCGCCGTTGGCAAAGCCGATGAGACTCTGAATGGTGGCCCTCCATTCATCGACCTTGTCTGCCGTTGGAGGGTAATCTAGGAGCGTTGAGCTCGCCAAAGCTTCGCTGGAGTGGTGGGCGGCGGTGGCGAAGCGGCACGAGGCGCGGATATGCTCGGACTTCTAACTATGTTAGAAGGAGCATATCCCGTCCAGCGACCGATGCCTCGCTTCGTGCCCGCCTGTTGGCGTGCATGCTGGTCTTGAGCATCTCGAGATCCACCAGCTCGATCTTGGCCCAACGAACGTATGGTACCGCGAGTACCATGACGCTGTCGGTCCCGCGCCTCCTGAGATGGGCGCGGTGCATGTACGGACGCCGAGGTCTGTGCAGCCTTGTCCTTGGACCTGGCAGCACCGTGGGCTCCCTCGTCGATGCCCGTTCTTCCGCCGACGACTACCCCACCACCCGTTTTCTCTGGTGGTGGTGGGATCGACGTGGACGGATCAGCTGCCGCCGAAGCCTTCTTCTTCGGTGGCATGTCGATGAAGAAGATGAAGATCTGGCTCGTGTGAACGCTGGATCAGGTTCACACAATCTCGACGCCCCCTACCTGGCGCGCCAAAGATGTCGGGGAAGCTGATCCACGAACACCTATGGGACCGGCGAACCGAGCCCTTTTGGTTCGGGAGGCGGAGATCGCCACGAAGAGCGGATCGAGGCGAAGCACACGAAGAAGTTTACCCAGCTTCGAGCTCTCGAAGAGATAACACTCCTACTGCTGCATGTCCGAGTGTATTGAGTTCTTGCTTGGGAGCGCTGAGTGCTACAAGACACACCGGCCGCTAACGAGGCCTAGCGTGAGTGTTTTCGCCCTCGAACCCCCCTCTACATTGCGCATGGGCCTCCTTTTATATGCTTAAGGGGTCTCCGACAGGTGGCAACGTAGACAAGGGTAAAAATGGAAAAGGAATTGCGGTTGGTACAACTACTTGTACAGTGTATCATACCTAACCCTGACGGCAGGGGACAAAGGCATTAAATGCCCGTCTGCGTCGCCCAAACAGTGCAAACAGGGACCGTCAGGGACGCCACCGCTTGCCACGATGGCAATCTTGTCAGCGTCGCTTGCCACCGCGCTCCGCTGGCCGCACAGCCTCTTGCCACGCGCGCTTGGAAAGGTCCGTGGCTACGTTGGTGGATGTCTTTGGAGCGCTTGGTCTGAGTGGTAGTTTGTCGCGGCAAGCGCCTTTGCCATGATCTTCGCCTTGTCGCGTCCGGAAGCTTGTCGCTCGCCGGGCCTTGCTTGCCGGACGCGTGGTAGCGTCGCGGCAAGTTCCTTGAGATGCCTTGGTTGGCCTTCCGGCAAGCTCCTCTTGCCGGGCCTTGTCTCCTAGATGCCTTGGGTGGCCTTCCCGACAAGCTCCTCTTGCCGGGGCCTTGTCTCCTTGGCTTGAATACTTTGTTCTTGAATGGCTCCAAAGGAACCACGGAGGACCTTGGCGGTCACTCGGCAAGCCTTGCCATGGGTGTCAGAATCGCCTGCACAAGTTCAGGATACTAGGGTACCCCTACTCTAGTACACCGACAAACAGTTTTGACAATGGGAACATTTTTTGAATTGTTGAACAATTTTGGAAAAGAATGAACATTTTTTCAAAATTCTGAACATTTTTTGAAACGTGAACATCATTTGAAAATAGGGACAGTTTTTAAATAAGTTTTTTTTAAACACGAACATTTTTCGAAATTCCTGAAAATTTTCTGAATTTATGAACAATAATATGGAAACATGAACATATTTGAAATTTTGAACAAATTTTGAAAACTCGAGCATTTTTTGAAACTTTCATTCATTTTTGGAGGTTACGAAAGAATTTTAAAAATCCAAACAGTTTTTGAACAAATCAGAACATTTCCTTTCTTTTTTGAAAAATCCTAAAAATTTGTAATTGTGAACATTTTTTGAAAAAAGATATATAATGTTTAAAAAGAAAAGAACAAAAAACGAAAAGAAAGAAAAAAATATATGAAAAGGAAACAGAAAACGAAAAAAAAGAAACAGGAAAGTGAAAAAAAAACGAAAAACTAATAGAAGAAATAAAAATCCGGTTCGGAGAACTTTCTAGAAGTTTCCCAAAATTGGAATGGGTAATTCCTAAGCTATCTACGTAAGTGGGCCGGCCCAGAAAGAGTCGCTCGGTCGCCCGCCCTGTGCGAAGCGCCGGGAGTTTGCCGCAATGAGCGGCCGTAAGTGAGCCGGCCCAGAAAGAGTCGCTCGATGCCTCGATCGCAGGACGCAGGTTCGACTAGATGGGAAAGGAAACCGAATGGCGAACCAAGGAGGCAAGGATTGATCGCATCCAGAGGAAACGGGACGGCGCGTGATCTTGGGTCGCATCTAGATCCGGCGATGCCGCGACGGGTGACACGGCAACAGGTACAAGAATTACATCCCTCATTGGTTCACATCCATGATCCATCGATTATTCCTCTCATAGTCTCGTGATCCCGGGTTCTCAGAGAGGAAGTTTCGACGATATACTTGTTGGCTGTCTTTTGACGCCTCTTCCATTTCCAACTCCTTGACTGCTGCCATAAGTCATGAGAGTATCTAATGCTATCCGCTACGCTAGCTATGATATACCTATTGTGATTCTAGCTATCTGCTAGCTAGCTATTGTGTTATCAATACGGTATATATGTAGTTATTGTGATTCGGGTTCTCCGGGAGGAAAATTGCTCCTAACTCCTATTTGTGTATTAACTTTTGGCAGGGATCATTAGAGAGATAGGTTCTTGCCTCCTCTGTTGAATATCACAGTATAGCAGTTCAACCAGAGAGAACACGAGACTAGGTGTCGTGGTTTTGTCACGACAGATGTCCTCAAGAAAGGACTAAGTCTAGAGGCCATCGCAACTAGGTGGTCGCTTTAGAGGGGTTGATCGGAAATAAAGGACACGAGTTTACCCAGATTCGGCCCCTCACGCTGGAGGTAAAGACCTACTTCCTGCTTGATTGCTATTGCTAAAAATCTCGATTACAAGGATGCGGATTCGCTAACCCGGCTCTCGATTAACTGTAACGTAGTCTTTTTGTCCCAGGGCTCCTTTTTATATATAGATTGAGACCCTAGGTTTACAATAGAGTCCAGGTCGTGTATTATGACCCATGTTCTATCCAGAGCGGCGATAGCGCGCCCGAGCACGCGTGCTCCTGGTACATGGACCAATGGTACAAGGTCACGTGGAGGAGGCAATTATGGACGGAGGGAAATACGGCTTCGTATACGGATGTGGGCCAGGAGGGCCGTCGCGACGGAGCTGGCTGTTGCCGTGACGGACGCATGGACGGTTGTGCTAGCGAGGAGCAGCACGCAGCGGTCAAAGTGAGTAGCCGGTCTCCGTATAACTAATTCGTTTGCATGCAAACTAATGAAATGCTGTTTCCTGAATATGGTTCATATTGAGTGACTTGGGTGAGCCAAGAATACCATTTTTCTGTTATCAGGACAACTTCATCGCGGATCATCAAATCTCTCGCAAATGTTTCGATTGAACGGTTTGAACATTTTCTGTTATTATATCACATAGGTTTTTGAAAATGGTTCTTGCCATGGGAACATTCATCACAATACACAACTTTTGAAAATGAGTTTTGCCATGGCAACTATATGTTACAACATGTTTAGATCTTGAAACAAATTTTTTCATGCCAACTTTTATTAGAGGGCATATTTTCTGTTATCAGGACAACTTCATCGCGGATCATCAAATCTCTTGCAAATGTTTCGATCGAACGGTTTGAACATTTTCTGTTATTATATCACATAGGTTTTTGAAAATGGTTCTTGCCATGGGAACATTCATCACAATACACATCTTTTGAAAATGAGTTTTGCCATGGCAACTATATGTTACAACATGTTTAGATCTTGAAACAAATTTTTTCATGCCAACTTTTATTAGAGGGCATATGTTGAAAAAAAATATTTCCGTGTCAGCTGTTTATTACTTTGGATATGTTTTCAAAATGAAATTTTGCCATGGAAACTTCACATATGTTTTATAAATGATTTTTTGCCAAGACGTCGATTTTGTGAACATGGTTCCATGCGTACCCCTTATGACTAGTAAATTTTTAAAAATACTAGAAAAAAACAAAAAACATCCTTTTTGTAATATACATAGTCAACCGATATGAAGTTTCACAAAGAAATCACAACCGTGGCAATCTCGGCGAAAATGAGAAAATCGAAGCTATATTAAAAACTTGTTGATGAATAGTATGGTCCCAACGAAAATCCATCTCTGCACCCAAGCCCGTCCGCTCTTGCGAATTTTCGCATGGTCCGATGGCAACTGTAAGGAAAATAATGTTCTCTAGATAATGCCAAGTCTAGATAATGCCAAGGAGCGCTCGTACTGCAAATGGCAAATTTAGAAGAAACACAAATCGTCGTCCAGCTCTATCTGGTGCGATCAGTATCTGGTGCGATCAGTGATCAGGTGCGTACGTATGTCATTACAGTAGCAGTACGTAGTCCCGAACCGCTGACCCAGCCGCCATGGGCGCTAAGTGGCCCGCGTATGGCAACGCCAGTGCTTCGTCAGGAACAAAAATGCGAGCAACTAAGTGGCTGAATGGGATTGAAAGTCCCAAAGAAATAGTCCATGAACTGAAATTATAGATTGCTCACGTTGTGATTCATGCACTTGTAGAAACGCTGGCCGCGGGTACATGACGGAGCTAGCCGTCAGGTCCAACACCGAGTGACGACGTTACTCGGCCATGTGAGCCAACATGGAGCGGCATTAAATCAGGCTCTGCCGCACGAACCGTTGTGACTACACTGTGTCGGATCCATATGAGAAAGGACGGTACAAGATACCGTGACCAGGCGAGGACGAGCGCTCCTCTGAATTTCCGATGTTCTATCCTGCTTTCTACTTATCTCCCAAGCAAGGAGAAGCTTCATCGTTGGGCCTTGGTCAAGCCAGCCCGTCATACATCTCCATGAGCCGGCCTCTAACAAGCCATGCTTTTGTCTTCAGGGCTTCCCTCATGAATGTTGATCCGACGGGCCGAAGTGACCCATGAACCGGTGGGCTCCTGGAAGGGTCGTTTCCACCCAGCCCGGTCGTTCCGTGGGGAATATCCCCAGCGCTAGGTGTGTTAGACGGTTCGTCTAATTGCCAAACATTGACGCATAATCTTCAATTGCTATATGCTGTCGTATGATTATGTATGATTTTTTATATATCCAATTGTTAGGAAGATATTATATCATATGCATTATAATTGCTTGTTAGTTCATTTTAGTGAAAGGGCCCCATTCTTTTCGCAGAGGGTCCCCAATTTTGCTGGCCCGGCCCTGTCGCTATAACCCAGGTGAATGTCGTGAACAAACCGACGGACGCCATCTAGACCAGGTGCGGCTATGTCCTGCTTCCTGGGCGGATCCTATTTGGCGCTTTAGCGCCCGTTCGCTAACACGCGCCTGAAGGGCGCGTCTAGTTGGGTTCGGCCCATCTAACATGTTTTTAAGGGAAAAAAGAGAGCTGTTGGTTATTCGAAACATCAACCTCCATCTTCAGGGTAAGCTGGTATAGCCACCAAGCCACCGAGCTGAAAGTGGTAAACTAGAGTTTGTTTCTTTTCCTTTTGCTTTTTTGTTTTCTTTTTCTTCTTCTTCCAAGTAGATGAATTGTTTGCAAGTACGTGAATATTTTCTTCAAAACGACGAACCTTTTCACAATTGATGAACCTTTTTAATTTCAATGAACATTTTTTCGAAATCGGTGACCTTTTTTTCAAATTTGATGAACTTTTTTTCAAATATTTTTTTTTCAATTTTGATGAACTTTTTCTAAATCAATGAACTATTTTCAAAATTTATGAATTTGTTTCAAAAATCAGTAAACTATTTTTCAGATTTTATGATTTTTTTCAAAATCAATGAACTTTTATTCAAAATTGGTGAACTTCTTTCAAAATCAATTAAGTTTTTTCAAATTTGTGAACTTTTTTCAAAATTTCATGAACTTCATCTTAAATTTAGCGAACATTTTTCAAATTTGTGAAGATTTCTCACATTCACAAATTTTTTTCAGTCTGTGCGAACCTTTTAAATTTTATTAACTTTCTTCAAATTCACATTTATTATATTGTGCATTCACTCTTTACCTTTTCCATTTTATCATAAAATAATATGCATAATAGGCTAGGTATATTATAAGGGCCTTTTGTCCTCAGAATGAACAACTAAGCGAGATTGTCTTATTGGCTGTGTTCGAAGGTTTGGGTACATGCGGTCATAAATCGAATCTGGCTTTACGACATTTTCGAGCGTGTTTACACGGTCAGAGATCGAATCCTGGCTCTACAACATTTTCGAGTGTATTTACGCGAGGCGTCCTAGCGCCATTATTGCTGGCTGGCAGCTTACACGCCGAATCCTGTGAGGCAGTAGCTGATGTCGCCTGAAGCGCCTCTTTAATGGGCCAGACCAGCACTCATTCGTTAGCTGCTTAACGCTCACTAGTTTTTAGCAGGTTTGCTTCGTTTATTTTTATTTTTCATTTATTTTTCCCACTTTTGTTTATAACTAATTTTTAAATACATTCACTTTTTTTTCAAAATTTTAAAGAGTTCACTGCATATTAGAAAGTGCTGGTGTGGCTTTCCCACACTTTTGAGTGTTTTTACGCGGTTAGAGATCATTTTCAAGCATTTTTACACGAGGCGTGCGAGCGCCGCGCCGAACAGGAGCTCCCCACTTCCTATGAGTGCCTCCTTAATGGGCCAGACCAGCACTCATTCGCTAGCTCTGCTTAAGCTCACTAGCGGTTAGCAGGTTTGCTTCATTTATTTTTTCCACTTTTGTTTATATTTTAATTTTTAAATACATTCAGAAAATTATATTTTATTAAATTTTTAAAAAGTTCACTTCACATTAGAAAATGTTCTCGTAATGTAAGAAATTGTCTAGAAAATGTGCTTATCATTCAAAATAAACTTTCGTGTAATTTGAAAATAGGTGGCATGTTTAAAAATATAATCAAGATATTTTAATAAAATTTCCTGACATTGAAATAAAATTAGCATATTCATAAAAATATTAGTTTCATCCCAAAAGTGCTGACATGTTTAAAAATATGTTTCACGACATGTCTAAAACAAATGTTCATGAAATGTAAAATTTGGCTCACCTGTTTTCTTAATAATGTTTGAACATTTCAAAAAAATCATGAAATTTCAAAATGTTGACATGTTCAAAAATATGTTAATGATTTTTAAAATTCATTATAATATAAAATATTTTCATGCAATTCTTAAATAGTGTTCGTATCATTCAAACAAATGTATACTGAAATGTAAAATTTTGTTCATACAATTTATTGAAAATGTCTGTACCATTCAAACAACGTTTGTGCCCTTTTAAAAAATGTTCATAAACACTAAGAAATGTGTGCGTGTTTTACAAAAAGTTTAATTTCAGTCTAAATATGTTTATTTAGAAAAGTTTTCATATATTTTTATAAATGTCTATGATTTAATTTAAACATATTTAACGTGTATTTGAAAAATGTTCAACATGTATTTGAAAAAAGTTGGTATCTGTTTAAGAATTTAAGGAAAACACAAGAAAATAAAAAAAGGGAAAAAGAAAAAAAACAAACATATAAAAAAACTCGTCAGCAAACCCCTTAAACCGTGAAACTGAAAAGAATACTGCTTTCAATTTGCGGTAAAGGCGTTTTAAGGGTTGGTCTGAGCTGCAGCCGAACAAGCCCTCAATCTTAACTGCAAAATCGAATATTCGTTTATATTTTTTTCGCACGTCTTTTTCTTTCTTCCGCCCATGTCTACGGTTAGCTAGCTCGCTCCTACAAAGCTAGTGGACAGCGCACGAAGCGGCCAAATACGAAGCCGCCGGCGTTCAGAAGGACTCGCACGCAGCGCCTGAGTGTCGCCGTCGCTGCTCGAATTGGTGCAGAAGATAGCTAGCGCCGGTGTTGAATCGATCAAGGAGCTAGCTAGCTAATCGATCGATCCAGAAGCTAGCTAGCTCCCGTCGCCGTGGCCAATCGATCCACGAGCTAGCTAGCCCCCGTCGCCGTAGCTGCCAAATACAGAGCCCTCGTTGTCACGGAGCCGCCGCATTCCGTTCCTCTTCCTCGCGTCGAGCATGAACGGGATCAACCATGGCCGTAGGCACGCGCTCAATCCTTTTGCAGTGCAGAATTTTGTTGGAGTGGGGAGAAATCAACGGCTGGAGACGGGTAGATGGAGGCACGCGGGGAGAGGGCGGCGGAAGGACCCTGTTCCTGGCCTGTATACTGTCCTCGGACCTGTAGAAGTAGGGGTCGGAGGCTCGCGTTTTCGGTGGCCTGTAAAATGTTTACGATTTCGTGAACTTTTACGGGGTCTGTTCTGGACACAAAATTTATCCGGAACCGTAAACCCGCCGGAATTTTACAGGTTTGGCATTTTTAAGGGGGTCTGCTAGAGATGCTCTTAGCTAGTGAGGTCTGCGTCTAGGTCGTGATGGTGTGCGGAAGACCCGGCTGATTTCTTGCTTGGCGTGCGTTTGCCTATAACCGGCATGTTGCGCCCATGTGTTGCCGAGCCATGGTTCGAGCTCAAGAAAAAAAAAAAAACATTCGTGCGGTGAGGCATTCGTCGCCGAGGCATATGTCACCGCAAACACTCGTGTCCCAAGTTCATATCGAGTTCGTCTCTTCCGTCGGTGTTTGAGTCACCGGTGGGCTCCTCGACGTATTTCTCCGGTGGCTGCTCATTGTTCGTCGCCGGAGGGCTTATCCCAACAGACAAGAGGAGCGTAGATCTCACAGTAGGCGAGACATAGCTCTTGCAATCTGTAGTAACCCCTCTGAGAACGAGATATATGGGCTTATGCGATTTACAATATCCCAGTGAAAAAAGAACAAAGTAAATGATTACAAATGCCCTGTTCACTCTAATTCTTAGATATTCTTTTCCGTACCCTAAAAGATAAAGGATAATTTTGCACAAATATAAATATTGCTGAGTGCATTGCATATGCTTTACGGTCAGGACAGGCCTCCCTTCAAGTTTAAACATTTGATCCTGTTATACACAAAGTTACGGAAAAGAATAGACCCTGCGATGGACGTACAGTGTTGGTCAGTTATTGGCGAGCCTATGTTTTTTAGCAGGTGTGTTTCACTATTCTCTTTTAAAAATAGTATTTGAAAACATTATTTTTATAGCAAAAATAAATTTAGACTGTACATATAAATAATATGTGTATGCATTGTCATCAATAAACATTTCACATGTAGTTTTTTTTTAAAGTGACAAACGAGTGGATCAAAATGTGCCTACTATTTGTTGTTTTCGGACCAGAAACCTATCGTGTAGCATGCAAAATAACCTTATCATGCAAAGCAAGTTTAAAGCACACAGAGAATATCTATATGTCTCCTTATAAGAATATTTTTTGTTGGAAATTTCGAAATATCTGTCTTGCGTTTTTGAAAACACTCATATTGCAGCATTCTAGTCCATGTCGCGAGCCCGGGCTTTAGTTCAACAAGCCAAAAATAACAACTGAGAAGAATTGTGGCCCATAAGAACAATGGATCGACCGATCAGAAAAGAAGTGTGTGATTCTCATATTTTTTTAAAAGAAGAATGTGAAGTGTGAACTATCGTCAAGGACCCAATGGGAGCCAAAAGCAGCCTTGTCTGTGAAGGTGCTCTACCAGATATGGGCGTGTGCTCCGGCAGCGATGGTGATCGAGGGTGGGTGGTGGTTAGCTCATGTCACCGGTCTTTCGAGCAGTCTTGTATGGTTTCCACGTGTGTAGACATTATAATCCCCGTGTTGGAGTGACTTGCTCTCGCGACCGCGTCGCCCCCCGCGGGCGGCCGGCCACGCACCTCTCTCTCCCGCCTCCAGCCCCCTCTCCCCTTCCTCCCCGCCGCCGTCGCTGGCGCCCGCGGCCGGCCTGGCCCCGGGGTCGCTGGTGGCGGCGGCCTTCCTGCCCTTCCCCTCCCGGTGGCTCCAACGCGGGGCGGAGTTGCACCGGGGGGTGCTCCTAGGCGGCGGCGGTCCAGCTGGCGGCGGGTTCTGTCGCAGAGCAAGCGGGCGGCGGTTGGGCGGCGCCGTCGTTGGCGGCGGGTGGCGCTGTGGTTTCGTCTGGCGGCGGCGCCGACCAGATCTAGGTTTCACGGGCCCATCTGGCCTAAGCGGCAGCGGCGACGGGCTGGTTGGCGGCGTGATTCCCGGATGCGAGGGCGGCGTTGTGTGATGGGGCTGGCGGCACCGATGCGGCTCTTGCGCAAAGACGGCCGGCTGGGCTTAGCGGGCCTGTTTGAACTGGCGGGCCAGGTAGCTGGTATGCCCCGCTGCCGTGTTTGGTCGGCTACCGCGACAGTGCCGGAGGCACGACTTCTCGCACGACGGCGGTGGAGGTGGTTCCATTCCGCTCGACTTTGGTGCTGTTGTTCTCGTCGCGTGGCGCTTCTCTCCGGTCTTCTCGGCCTCGTGGTGGTCCTCGTAGTGGGACGGCGTAGGCGGCGGCGCAACCGCGGTGGTGCATTGGGTGGTTGGCTCCGGATTGGCGGTGGTGTTTGGTGTGCGGGAGAAATCCTTGCCGGTTCGTCCGGCGCCGATGCGGTGACACCGGCGGGTGCCACCATTCCTTCTTGAAGGGTGTCGGTGGTAGCCATCCCCTACTTTCCTCCGCATACCGGGGGAAACCCTAGGACTTGTCCGGGCAGCAGCGTCGTCGGTGCCGCATACCTTCTTGGAGGTGCTGCTTGTTATGCGGCACTCGGAGCCTCGGGCTGTGGTGGGGTGTTTCTGGAGGGCGCAGCGGTGGCGGGCCTTCTGCGCTTTGTCGATCTGCCGTTGTTGGCAATGGCATTATGTTGCTTCTCCTTTTTTGTCTTTGGGCTTGTTGTGCTGCTCGCCCCAGCGTCGAGATGTATCCTATGTTGGCTGGTTGCTTTGGAATACAAAGCGGGGAAACCCTTTTTCGGTAATCCCAGTGTTTAATGGCGAACCAACCTGTGGTTGAATGGTTAGTGGGACAGTGATATCCCCAGTCTATCAGGTTTCAAGTCTTGGTGCTCGCATAGTTTCTCAATTTATTTTAGGGTTTTCGGCGATACGCTTTTAGTGGGAGGAGACGTTCCCGTCGACGACGAGGCGCCTATAGTGACTTCGTAAATCGCAAGATGATATGCCGGCTCAGTCTCTCGGAGATGCTTATAGGGGTAGAGTGTGTATGGGCGGGCGCGTTCATAGGGGTGAGTGTATGGCCGCATGTACGAGCGCTTGCGTGTGTACCATGTTCAAAGAAAATCCCCATGTTTAATGCAATGTGTGATTACTGTTAAAAAAAAGGGAGGCAAGGTAGGCAGTGAAGCGATGGGACATTCTCACTTTCGTCAACGGTAGAGCCAGGGCTGCACGGGCCATGCTGTATAAACATCCCATGGCCCAAGCGTCTGCATCATTAACCGCGCGCAGCAGAGCCAATAAGCCATGGCCACCGCCACTCTGCAATCGCTGCCACCAAGCCAAGTCATGCCAGCGCCGGCGGCAGCACTCTCAGACCCACCGATAGAGATCCTGCAGATTGCTAGCTCGACCTTGCCGGCCACCACGGGCATCGTTGCAGTTGGTGCTGCGTCATCGGTCAAGGCAGGGGGTAGCCACACCGGCGCCACCCCGGCGCAACCGTCTCCTGCCGCCGCTGGCGTGAACTCGAGCCTCCCGGCCAACAACAACTTGCGGCCTGGAGCCGTCCCGGTGCAAGAAGCCGTTGCTTCCCCGGCTGGGCCAGCAGGTTCGGTCGTCGCCGGGGCCAACGGCCTCCCAACCCCGGCGCAAGAAAGTACGCCAGTGTCGTCGTCGTCGTCGATCACTGCTTCAGACGCGAAGGCCGCGTTGAGCTGGTCCCTGGTTAAGCCGCCGACCAACGCAGGCACGGCGCCTGCGGCCGGACAGGCAGCCGGGTCGAAATGGGACAAGCTTCTGTCCAAAATCGTAAAGGATACGGTGCTCCCGGACGATACGGAGAAGGTCGACGGGTGCATCTGGCGCGTGGAGGTCGCGTCCCTGCCGCCCGGAGCGTGCACCCCCGTGGTGGTGGCCCTGGGCCCGCTGTTCCCCGCGGATCAGGCGCAGCAGGGGATGGAGGAGACCAAGTGGAAGTACGTGCAGAACCTGATCCGCAGGGGGCACCGCAAGGAAGACGCCAAGAACAAGCTCACGGAGTACCTCACCCGTATCAACGCGATGGAGGTCCGGATCCGGCAGCGCTACGACCCGTCCGAGCTACTACATATCTCCAATGACAATGAGAAGCTGGTGGAGAGGATGGTGGTGGACGGCCTCTTCGTCATCGAGGTCCTGATGAACCACTGGGTGGGGAAGATCGACAAGGGGTCGGCCTCGCCGGAGGCGACGGCCAGCACGGCGGCCGAGAGCAGAAAGGCCGACTTCACGGCGCCCCTGGCGTCCACGCTGGTGCCGCAGGACAGGAGGGAGGAGTTCACCCCGCTCAATGTCCGGTGGGAGCCGTACGCGCTCCGGTTCGACCTGGTGGCCGTCCCGAACCAGATCCCCTTCTTCGTGCTGGAGGAGCTATTCAAGATGACCGACATCCCCGAGCTCGGCGAGCTCGAGAAGAAACCCGTCAAGCTCAAACAGATCATACTTGACTACCTCGTCGGCGACGCGGGCGACGACATGCTAGCTGCTTACGAGGGCCGCCCCGTGTTCCACATCCTGCATCTCGTGTATCTGTACCTGACATTCTCCAAGGAAGAGCCCAAGGTTTCGGCCCTGCAGCCGAAGCGGCCGGTGACGCGGTCGTCGTCGCTGGACACGGACACGGCCTTGGGCAAGCTGAAGCAGAAGGGCATGGATCTTCGCGCGCTGTACAGACGCACCGTCACGCGGTCCTCGAGCCTGCCGGTGGGGTGGAGGCAGTGGAAGGTGATCCCGCCATTGCGCGAGCTCGTCCGGGTGGGCGTGAAGGTGAAGCGGGCGGAGACGCCCCGGTTCGCGGAGGTCAGGTTCAGGAACGGGGTGCTGGAGATCCCGGCCTTCGCGTGGCGGCGCTACCACATCCGGCTGCTCACCAACCTGGTGGTGCTGGAGATGTCCGGCTGGTGGCCGCCCGAGAAGCGGGTCTTCTGCAGCTACGTGAGGTTAATGGCGGAGCTCATGATGAAGAAGGAGGACGCCGCGATTCTCTTCAAGAAGGGCGTTGTGCAGGAGAACAACATCGATGACGTCGAGAAGAGCCTGATCTGCTCGTTCCTCATCCTCGCCGACTACAGCCACGGCTCCAAGTACGTGGGCCACTTCGACGGCCTCGTCCGCGACATGGTCCGCTGCTACGAGCGGTGGAGCAAGGTCGGCCCCGTGCCAAGCAGCGCCCAGTAACATCGTTCGTGGAGCCCATCGAGAGCCACACTTCCACACTCAAGTTCTCTTGCCGTTATAAATCATACTCGTACTATTATTTTCCCGTTGGCCGTTGCCATGTTTTCTTCTTCCCCTGCGTGCTACGGAGTACTTATATTTTATTCTCACTCGTCGTGTGTATTTCTTGAGTGATATTGATGAATGTTTTCTGAAATGATGAATGTATCCCAAGTTCTCTTTTCTGATAATAGAAGTCTTAGTTCTTTTTTTTTTGATAACCATAAATTTTAGTTTTTTTTTCTTCATGACAACTCAAATCTTGTGTCTCGAACTCTCGATACATTAATACTCCCTTCATCCAAAAAAGTTTGTCCCTTAAATAGATGTATTTAGCACCAAGTTAGTGCTAGATACATCCATTTGACAGACAAGTTTGGGACAAGTTTTTTCGGACGGAGGGAATAAAAAGAAAGAATATAGTTACAACTTACAAGATTAGGACACGAAAAAGAATCTTATCCGACCGGGTCATACCAGGCCAGTTGTGAGACCCACTCCTGCATGCGTCAACTGCCAGTTACGAATCTCAAAGCACCAGCACCTTATTCCGTCGTTCTCGGTTCCCCATTATCAAATCCCTAGCCTAGGATCGATTACCAACACCCACAACTCCTGCCGCCGTCGTGCTCCACCGCGGCTGCTTACAGCATCACCGCCAGTGTGCTTCTCGATGCCGAACGCGACTCCTCTGCTCGGCATGCTCCACCACCTCTGACGACAGCAAGCTCGCGGCACCGCCCTAGCTGCTCGCCTCATCCGCGCACGGCATGCTCCTCGACGCTGTGCTCAAACTCTCCTGCTCGTGGTGCTGTATCCCCTTCGGCAACAACCTCGTTTGTTGGAGGCACCGACCCAACTGCTTCTCCCCACTGCCCATGGCGATGCTGGGAAACGGGGTGGGCTAGTCGGTGGAACGCAACGTTGAGATTCGTATTGCCAGTTGGCGCACGTGGGAGTGGGACTCTCGGTTGGCTTGGTACGACCCGGTTGTACAAGATTTTTTCCCCTTAGGACAAGGTAAAAAAGAAAAATACTCAAGAAAAGATCACGACCAACAACCAACAATGAAACAATACAACCGACGACACCAAACAACAACGAAACAATACAATCGACGCCATCAAACCACACAAATACACTAGACCTATTGAAGGCTCACCACGGGGAGACATAATCCAACTATGCAAAGAAGGACCAGTCTAACATCATCTAGCCCGAACCGTTACGCCATGTCATAAAAAACGGTCCCCACCTCTCATAATTGTGCTTAAAACTACCGAAGCCGCCGGTCAATGTTTTCCGCAAAAGATAAAGCTCAGAGTCCGTGCTTTCTGTTAGAAATTCGTAGAAGAGTGTTTTCTGCAAACTTAGGCTTCAATGTGGTTGTTTTCTGCAATTCACTCAGCAACAAGTGGTGACTCGAAGGAGCAGGGCAAGGGAGAGAACGAGCGTTTCTTTTTATGACGAAAGTTTACTTGACTCAGATTTTCTACCACAGAAAAACAAATGTGCTTTGCACATTGTCATCATGGGTTGCTGGAACATACAAATGCAAAGAAATGACAAAATGTGTAGAAACATTTCCAAGCACATTGCAAGTTGGAGATTCAGTTTTAAGGATAGCCTCAAGATTGTTCAGTATAGTGCAAAGCCATCCTCTGTTGCTCAGTTAAATAGTTGAATGCACACTGTTCTGTTTTGAATCTCTGATAACAACTTTGAAGCCTCTACAGCTGGACGTCTCAAACCTGCCCCATACGTCCGGGCGGGCCACCCGGTCGGTCACTGACCGGTCACGTTTTTTCGACCCAGACGGACGCCTCAAATAGACCTCAAACGCTCGGGCTGACCGGCACCCCCATATGCAGGCCAATATGAGGCGGATATGATGCACCCGGGCACGTCCGCCACGTCGGACCGACGAAGGGGTCCCAGCTGGAAATACCCTCAAACCCGGCGGTCCAAATCTCGTCTCCTCCGTCAGACTGGTGGCGCCACGTGGCGCAGCTCCGACGGGCCACGCAATGCATTCCCGGCTATTTAAGTCGACCGGTGGCACCGAAACCCTACTATCCATCCACATTTTCCTCCTCCTGTCGGTCACCGCCGCCACTTTCCACTCGACCCGTCCGCCTAGTAGCCATGCCCCTCGAGATGGAGGCGCAAGAGGCCGCGGAGGAGGCGGAGATGTTCGCCTACATGGATGAGGTCAAGCAGGAGGAGAATGAGCCGGAGCCCTCCTACCCGTCTGTCCAGCCAGCGCCCGACACCCTCGTCGTGGACATCTCCGACCACGAAGAGTAGCTAGGGAAGTACGTAGATGTAATACGTAGGATTTGTTTTGCATGCTTTGTATGGATCCAGGAAATGAAATATGAGAGAGGTGGATGCAAAGTGGCTAATTTGAGTGGTGCCCGATCAGCGCCCGCAGACGTGCACATGCGCATTGGCGGGCGTTTGAGGAGCCAGATTTTTCGAGTCCGGCTGTAGATGCTTTTAGGTCTCTCTCTAGGTATTGTTTCACAATGGGGTTTAATTCTTCCATTTTCTTGTTAGCTACCCCGCCTCCCTTTTGCTATCATTTGTACACTCTGTTTATATTTATATTATATGGTATAGAAATACCGTGGAACATTTGCTCTCTATGGTTTGTAGGACAAAATAACGTGTGCATCATCAAAATTAGATTCGTTAAATTCATCATCCAATATATTTCGTACATGATATCTATGAATCTCGTCAAACTTTTTTGGAAAACAACAACATATATAAGACAGTGCTAGAACCTGGGATAATTTGGAATAGAGAGGAGTACAAAGCTAGTTAGGCCGTGCTCGGCTTGTTCTGCTGGAGGGTGAGGATGCCTCTAAGGATAGGAATGAGAAAGCCGAGGGCGGAGCCGGCCGTAAGGATGTACTTGAGGTTGTTGTACAAGAGCTTGTGCAGAGTGACCCTCGCCTTCCGGTCCTGGTGGTAATCGCTGAGCTGCTGCAGGATGCGGAAATACTGGCTCCCATACGGCAGAAACGGGGAGATGGACTTGAAGAAGTTGAGCGTCTCCAGATCGCTGAGCACCGGGTAGAGAATGCGCTTGGTGCGGAGCTCCCGCACGTCGTCCTCGCGGTTCATGAGCACCGACATGATCTGCACGTACGAGCTGACGCCGTAGTCCGACGTCCCGCCCTGCAGCATCTCGAACGCCGCCATGTTGGTCAGCCAGCACATGGTCAACTCGCCGAGGTACACCGGCGGGAGCCGGAGCTTCCCGAAGATGGGGCCCTTGCCCACGCCGATGTCGGCGAACCGCGCCGTCTTGCTGGCGCTGAGCTTGATGCCGACCTCGGCGAGCTCCAGGGCGGAGCAGATGTTGAGCATCGGCCTCGGGGCCTCGTCCAGCTTGGCTTTGGTCAAGGGGCCGAGCTGGCGGTGGCGCACCAGGTCGAGGAGGTGGAACGGCTTGTACTTGTCGGCGCCCTCGAAGTCCATCTGCGGCTTCGCCCACTGCACGTCGAAGTTGCGGATGGCGTCCGCGATGTAGCGGTCGACGAGGACGTGCTTGAGCCGCATCAGGGCCTCCAGCACCACCCACGGGACCTGGTTCTCCACGAGCAGGATGTCGCGCGAGATGCGCCGCACCCAGTTCTCGCTGAGCTTGGGCATCTTCCAGTGGAGCGGCGGGCCGCGGTCCAGCGCCAGCATCGTCATGAACTGGAGGAGGAAGCAGCCGTCGTAGAACATCATATCCGTGAACTGGTCGTCGTTGTAGGCGCTGAGGTCTTCGGCGTAGGACTCCCGGGCTTGGACGACCACCTCCCGGACATTACGGTAGAAAGCCCGGATCTGGTGCTGAGTGGTGCAGCAGAATTCCATCGCAGCCATCTTCTTGATGTCCTCCATGCCTTGCAGTTGCTCCTTGCCGCGGTGGCACGGGCCGATGGCGATGATGTCTGGAGAGTAGAGCCGGTCGGCGTTCTGGATGCTACGGAGGAAGGCGGGGACCTTCTGGATACGCGGCTTGCCTCCGCTGTCGAAGCTGTGGTTAAGGGTGGTAATGGTGGTGGTATTCATAGCAAGGATCACCCTATCAAAATGTTCGCCGCCGGGATCCATCTCTCTCCCTACTTGGCCTATGTCCGCACTGCTTAATTTTGGCCTCTGTTCTTCGCTTCTCAATGGCTCTTTTGCCTAAGAAAGCAGCTAGCTACCTGTTTGCATATAAAGGGTGCTGTCCAGCAGTGATGGTCCGAGGGTTGCCAGTGGAGCTGGTGGAGCATCGGGTTTTACGTTCCCCCGCTAAAAAAATGAGCCAAGATGTGGAGTTGGGGTGGGCACAATTTCGCGGCAAACTCATTTTTAATGGCGCCGCTAATGAGCGGAGCCCTCTCCACCAATGGCAAAATGCCAGATGGGCACATGTTTCTACACATACATGGCGTATACCCGTTTTTACACTTACATGGCCTATGAAGTCCGCATTGAAATCTCTAAAAAGACTTATATTTAGAAACGGAAGGAGTATTGCATACTGCTATATAATACCCTTTCCCATAGGGCCCTATGCCGACAGCCATATATATGCCGACGGCCCCCGTCGGCCTTGTCTGGGCTATGCCGACAGCCATGTCCAGGCCGTCGGCGTAATAAAGCCGTCGGGCTATCCAGAGCTATGCCGACGGCCCCCGTCGGCCCAGATCGGCCGTCGGCTTATCCCAAGTTACGCCTACAGCAGCCGTCAGCATATATGGGCCGTCGGCATAGTTGCGGGCCCGGCGATCCCGCTCGTGCCATGCGGCTAACGGCGTCTAGATCTATGCCGACGGCCGAGGCGGGAGGCCGTCGGCATAGATGCCTTTACCACGTCATCGATCCGAGGCGCACCGACCACCACCTATGCCGACGGCTGCCGCAGCATAGATGCCACATCACTAATCCGCGGCGCTACCGCCATACGCCTTTATGCCGCAGCCTATGCGTCGGCATAGCTTTTTTTTTTTTTTTTTTTTTTTTCTTTTTTCATAGCTATATTTTTTCATAGTTATTTTTCTTTTTTCCTTTTTTACCACGCCATCAATCTTTTATCATAGTTCCTTATCCACTTCGGCCATCCCTCCACTCGTTAGTTTTTTTCTTTTTTTCCATAGCTATATTTTATGTTTTCTTAAATATTATTATTTGACTAACTTACATATAGTACGTGTTAATAAGCATACATACATTATTTTTCGGTTTCAGACACAGTGGTGTGACCCGCCTCCACGAGCGGTGCCACCGCTTAGCCAAGACTGGAATGGGGAACAGCCGCAGATCGGTCTATCTGAAGGGACTTTGCTCCCAAGTGTTTATATATATATCGGATGACCTACCACAACCGGGTGGTGTTGTGGCATGTCCGAAGAGGCGGCACGTGTCTCCGGTGCGTGGCCCCCCACACGGACGGCGCCGCCGCCGGCACCTGGAGGGGGGAAACTGCCGAGTCGGTTCTACACGGAGTGGATTTAGCTGTGGGTTTGGCCCGGATGTTGCTCCCGGTGTCCCTATGGGCCGACGACACAACCGGTGGAGAGGTCCTTGGTCAAAGCCCGTCCGTGGGAAGTCAAAGGCTAGATCTCGTGGTCAACCGCTCTGAGGTTAGGCGGGGACGGGGCCCTGGGGTAGCAATGCCACCGAGGCGTCATCGGGCCCTCATACATGCGGGTGGTGTTGTGGCATGTCAAGAAGAGGCGGCACGCGTCTCGGTCGTAGCCTCCCTCACGGACGGCGCCGCCGCTAGCACCGGAGGGGGAAAGACGCGTCGGGTCTACACGGAGTGGATGTAGCTGTGGTTTTGGCCCGGATGTTGCTCTGGGTGTCCCTATGGGCCGACTGACACAACCGGTGGAGAGGTCCATCGTCAAAGCCCGTCCGTGGGAAGTCAAAGGGCTAGATCTCGTGGTCAACCGCTCCAGGGTTAGGCGGGACGGGGGCCCTGGGGGTAGCAATGCCACCGGAGCGTCGTACCGGGCCCTCATACACGCGGGGTGGTGTTGTGGCATGTCCGAAGAGGCGGCACACGTCTCCGGTGCGTGCCCCCCCCCCCACGGACAGCGCCGCCGCCGGCACCTGGAAGGGGGAAACGGACCCGTCGGGTCTACACGGAGTGGATGTAGCTGTGGGTTTGGCCCGGATGTTGCTCCAAAGTGTCCCTATGGGCCGACCTAACACAACCGGGTGGAGAGGTCCACTGGTCAAAGCCCGTCCGTGCAAAGTCAAAGGGCTAGATCCCGTGGTCAAACGCTACTGAGGTTAGGGCGGGACGGGGCCCCAGGGGTAGCAATGCCACCGAGCGTCGCATCGGGCCCTCATACATGCGGGTGGTGTTGTGGCTTGTCCGAAGAGGCGCACGCGTCTCGGGTTGTGCCCCCCTCACGGACGGCAATGAAACGGTAGTAGACGCTCTGCGTAACGATGCAGCGTGAATATTATTAAATACTTGGGCGCGATAAAATCATGAGTTTTTACAACGTGGGCACATGTGCTATAGGACTGATGGTAATTTTTCATAATTTTTGTGATGGAGAAGTATCTCAACACTTCCTCTACGTGGATTGCTCTTCGACGCTCACGACCGTGGCCGCGGCCTCCGGGGTAACATACCGTCAAATCTTGCGAGGCGGCCTCTCACAAGTCCGGAAGTGTTGAGGCGGTTGCAAACGCCCAGCACGTCTGCCGGGTGTGCCCCCCCCCTCACGGACGGCGCCGCCGCCGCACCGGAGTGGGGAAACGGACGCGTCGGGTCTACACGGAGTGGATGTAGCTGTGGGCCTGCCCGGATGTTGCTCAAAGTGTTCCTATGGGCCGACCTAACACAACCGGGTGGAGAGGTCCTTGGTCAAAGCCCGTCGTGCAAAGTCAAAGGGCTAGATCCCGTGGTCAAACGCTTCTGAGGTTAGGCGGGACGGGGCCCCGGGGTAGCAATGCCACCGGAGGCGTCGTCCGGGCCCTCATACATGCGGGTGGTGTTGTGGCATGTCCGAAGAGGCGCACGCGTCTCGGGTTGTGGCCCCCCTCACGGACGGCAATGAAAGCGGTAGTAGGCGTTCTGCGTAACGATGCAGCGTGAATATTATTAAATACTTGGGCGCGATAAAATCATGAGTTTTTACTGGCGTGGGCACATGTGCTATAGGACTGATGGTAATTTTCATAATTTTTGTGATGGAGAAGTATCTGAACACTTCCTCTACGCGGATTGCTCTTTATACGTCTCACGTGGCGGCGCGCCTCCGGGGTAGCATACCGTCAAATCTTGCGTGGCGGCCTCTCACAAGTCTGGAAGTGTTGAGGCGGTTGCAAACGCCCAGACGCGTCTCGGGTGTGCCCCCCCACGGACGGCGCCGCCGCCGCACCGGAGAAGCAGACGGACGCGTCGGGTCTACGGAGTGGATGTAGCTGTGGGCCTGGCCGGATGTTGCTCCCGGTGTCCCTATGGGCCGACCTAACACAACCGGGTGGAGAGGTCCCTTGGTCAAAGCCCGTCCGTGCAAAGTCAAAGGCTAGATCCCGTGGTCAAACGCTTCTGAGGTTAGGCGGGGACAGGGGCCCTGGGGTAGCAATGCCACCGGAGGCGTCGTCTGGGCCCTCATACATGCGGGGTGGTGTTGTGGCATGTCCGAAGAGGCGACACGCGTCTCCGGTGTGTGGCCCCCCTCACGAACGGCGCCGCCGCCGGCACCCGGAGGGGGGAACGGACGCGTCGAGTCTACACGGAGTGGATGTAGCTGTGGGCCTGGCCGGATGTTGCTCAAAGTGTTCCTATGGGCCGACCTAACACAACCGGTGGAGAGGTCCTTTGGTCAAAGCCCGTCGTGCAAAGTCAAAGGCTAGATCCGTGGTCAAACTTCTGAGGTTAGGCGGGGACGGGGCCCAGGGGGGTAGCAATGCCACGGAGCGTCGTGCTGGGCCCTCATACATGCGGGTGGTGTTGTGGCATGTCCGAAAAGGCGCACGCGTCTCGGGTTGTGGCCCCCCTCACGGACGGCAATGAAAGCGGTAGTAGGCGTTCTGCGATAACGATGCAGCGTGAATATTATTAAATACTTGGGCGCGATAAAATCATGAGTTTTTACACAGCGTGGGCACATGTGCTATAGGGTGATGGTAATTTTTCATAATTTTTGTGATGGAGAAGTATCTTAACACTTCCTCTCGCGGATTGCTCTTCATGCGTCTCTGTTGTGGCGGCGGCCTCCGGGGGGTAGCATACCATCAAATCTTGCGTAGGCGGCCTCTCACAAGTCTGCAAGTGTTGAGGCGGTTGCAAACGCCCAGCACGCGTCTCCGGGGTGTGCCCCCCCCTCACGGACGGCGCCGCCGCCAGCACTTTGGAGAAGCAGACGCGTCGGGTCTACACGGAGTGGATTTAGCTGTGGGTTTGGCCCGGATGTTGCTCCCCGGTGTCCCTCTGGGCCGACCCGACACAACCGGGTGGAGAGGTCCACTGGTCAAAGCCCGTCCGTGCAAAGTCAAAGGGCTAGATCCCGTGGTCAACCGCTCCAGGGTTAGGCGGGACGGGGGCCCTGGGGGGGTAGCAATGCCACCGGAGCGTCGTACCGGGCCCTCATACATGCGGGGTGGTGTTGTGGCATGTCCGAAGAGGCGGCACGCGTCTCCGGTGTGTGGCCCCCCCCTCACTGAGCTGGCGCTTGCGACCCGGACACCGGGGAAGCAGACAGCGTCGAGTCTACACGAGTGGATGTAGCTGTGGGCCTAGCCGGATGTTGCTCAAAGTGTTCCTATGGGCCGACCTAACACAACCGGGTGGAGAGGTCCACTGGTCAAAGCCCGTCGTGCAAAGTCAAAGGGCTAGATCCCGTGGTCAAACGCTTCTGAGGTTAGGCGGGGACGGGCCCTGGGGTAGTAATGCCACCGAGCGCCGTCTCGGCCCTCATACATGCGGGTGGTGTTGTGGCATGTCCGAAGAGGCGCACGCGTCTCGGGTTGTGGCCCCCCTCACGGACGGCAATGAAAGCGGTAGTAGATGTTCTGCGGTAACGATGCAGCGTGAATATTATTAAATACTTGGAGCGCGATAAAATCATGAGTTTTTTACACAACGTGGGCACATGTGCTATAGGACTGATGGTAATTTTTCATAATTTTTTGTGATGGAGAAGTATCTGAACACTTCCCTCTACGCGGATTGCTCTTCGTGACGTTCACGATCGTGGCGGCCTCCGGGGGGTAGCATACCGTCAAATCTTGCGTAGGCGGCCTCTCACAAGTCTGGAAGTGTTGAGGCGGTTGCAAACGCCCAACACGCGTCTCCGGGGTGTGCCCCCCCTCACGGACGGCCGCCCCGCACCGGAGGGGGAAACGGACGCGTCGGGTCTACACGGAGTGGATGTAGCTGTGGGTTTGGCCCGGATGTTGCTCCCGGTGTCCCTCTGGGCCGACCCGACACAACCGGGTGGAGAGGTCCACTGGTCAAAGCCCGTCCGTGCAAAGTCAAAGGGCTAGATCCCGTGGTCAAGCGCTTCTGAGGTTAGGCGGGGACAGGGGCCCCTGGGGGGTAGCAATGCCACCGGAGCGTCGTACCGGGCCCTCATACATGCGGGGTGGTGTTGTGGCATGTCCGAAGAGGCGGCACGCGTCTCCGGGTTGTGGCCCCCCTCACGGACGGCAATGAAACGGTAGTAGACGTTCTGCGGTAACGATGCAGCGTGAATATTATTAAATACTTGGAGCGCGATAAAATCATGAGTTTTTTACACAACGTGGGCACATGTGCTATAGGACTGATGGTAATTTTTCATAATTTTTTGTGATGGAGAAGTATTTGAACACTTCCCTCTACGCGGATTGCTCTTCGCACGTCTACGACTGTGGCCGGCGGCCTCCGGGGGGTAGCATACCGTCAAATCTTGTGTAGGCGGCCTCTCACAAGTCTGGAAGTGTTGAGGCGGTTGCAAACGCCCAACACGCGTCTCCGGTGTGCCCCTCACGGACGGCGCCGCCGCCGGCACCCGGAGGGGGGAAACAGACGCGTCGGGTCTACACGGAGTGGATGTAGCTGTGGGCCTGGCCGGATGTTGCTCCCGGTGTCCCTATGGGCCGACCTAACACAACCGGGTGGAGAGGTCCACCGTCAAAGCCCGTCTGCAAAGTCAAAGGGCTAGATCCCGTGGTCAAACGCTATGAGGTTAGGCGGGGACGGGGCCCTGGGGTAGCAATGCCACCGGAGGCGTCGTCGGGCCCTCATACATGCGGGTGGTGTTGTGGCATGTCCGAAGAGGCGCACGCGTCTCCGTGTGTGGCCCTCACGAACGAGCAGCCGCCGCCGCCCGGAGGGGAGAAGCAGACGCGCCGAGTCTACACGGAGTGGATGTAGCTGTGGGCCTGGCCCGGATGTTGCTCAAAGTGTTCCTATGGGCCGACCTAACACAACCGGGTGGAGAGGTCCACTGGTCAAAGCCCGTCGTGCAAAGTCAAAGGGCTAGATCCCGTGGTCAAACGCTACAGGTTAGGCGGACGGGGCCCAGGGGGTAGCAATGCCACGGGAGCGTCGTGCATCGGCCCTCATACATGCGGGTGGTGTTGTGGCATGTCCAAGAGGCGCACGCGTCTCGGGTTGTGGCCCTCACGGACGGCAATGAAACGGTAGTAGACGTTCTGCGTAACGATGCAGCGTGAATATTATTAAATACTTGGAGCGCGATAAAATCATGAGTTTTTACTGGCGTGGGCACATGTGCTATAGGACTGATGGTAATTTTTCATAATTTTTGTGATGGAGAAGTATCTGAACACTTCCCTCACGCGGATTGCTCTTCATGACGTCTCACGATGTGGCCGCGGCCTCCGGAGGTAGCATACCGTCAAATCTTGCGAGGCGGCCTCTCACAAGTCTAGAAGTGTTGAGGCGGTTGCAACGCCCAGCACGCGCCTCCGGTGTGCCCCCCCCTCACGGACGGCGCCGCCCCGCACCTGGAGGGGGAAACGGACGTCGGGTCTACACGGAGTGGATGTAGCTGTGGGTTTGGCCGGATGTTGCTCCCGGTGTCCCTATGGGCCGACCCGACACAACCGGGTGGAGAGGTCCACCGTCAAAGCCCGTCCGTGCAAAGTCAAAGGGCTAGATCCCGTGGTCAAACGCTCTGAGGTTAGGCGGGACGGGGCCCTGGGGGGCAATGCCACCGGAGCGTCGTACCGGGCCCTCATACATGCGGGGTGGTGTTGTGGCATGTCCGAAGAGGCGGCACGCGTCTCCGGTGTGTGGGCCCCCTCACGAACGGCGCCGCCGCCGGCACCCGGAGGGGGGAAACGGACGCGTCGAGTCTACACGGAGTGGATGTAGCTGTGGGCCTGGCCCGGATGTTGCTCCAAAGTGTTCCTATGGGCCGACCTAACACAACCGGGTGGAGAGGTCCACTGGTCAAAGCCCGTCCGTGCAAAGTCAAAGGGCTAGATCCCGTGGTCAAACGCTACAGGGTTAGGCGGGACGGGGGCCCTGGGGGGTAGCAATGCCACCGGAGCGTCGTACCGGGCCCTCATACATGCGGGGTGGTGTTGTGGCATGTCCGAAGAGGCGGCACGCGTCTCCGGGTTGTGGCCCCCCTCACGGACGGCAATGAAACGGTAGTAGACGTTCTGCGGTAACGATGCAGCGTGAATATTATTAAATACTTGGAGCGCGATAAAATCATGAGTTTTTTACACAACGTGGGCACATGTGCTATAGGACTGATGGTAATTTTTCATAATTTTTTGTGATGGAGAAGTATCTGAACACTTCCCTCTCGCGGATTGCTCTTCGACGTCTATGATTGTGGGCGCGGCCTCGGAGGTAGCATACCGTCAAATCTTGCGTAGGCGGCCTCTCACAAGTCTGGAAGTGTTGAGGCGGTTGCAAACGCCCAGCACGCGTCTCCGGGGTGTGCCCCCCTCACGGACGGCCGCCGCCGCACCTGGAGGGGGGAAACGACGTCGGGTCTACACGGAGTGGATGTAGCTGTGGGCCTGGCCGGATGTTGCTCCCGGTGTCCCTATGGGGACCCTAACACAACCGGGTGGAGAGGTCCCTTGGTCAAAGCCCGTCCGTGCAAAGTCAAAGGGCTAGATCCCGTGGTCAAACGCTTCTGAGGTTAGGCGGGGCGGCGACCCTGAGAAGTAGCAATGCCACGGAGGCGTCGTCGGGCCCTCATACATGCGGGGTGGTGTTGTGGCATGTCCGAAGAGGCGCAGCGTCTCCGGTGTGTGGCCCCTCACGAACTGAGCGCCGCCCGCACCCGGCACCGGAGAAACAGACGCTCGAGTCTACACGAGTGGATGTAGCTGTGGGCCTGGCCCGGATGTTGCTCCCGGTGTCCCTATGGGCCGACCCGACACAACCGGGTGGAGAGGTCCACTGGTCAAAGCCCGTCTGCAAAGTCAAAGGGCTAGATCCCGTGGTCAAACGCTACTGAGGTTAGGGCGGACGGGGCCCAGGGGGTAGCAATGCCACCGAGCACGTGCATCGGGCCCTCATACATGCGGGTGGTGTTGTGGCATGTCCGAAGAGGCGCACGCGTCTCCGGTGTGTGGCCCTCACGGACGGCACGCCGCCGCACCTCGTGGGGGAAACGGTTTATATAATAAAGAAATGTTGCTGACCATACAAAAAATTCGGTTCAGAAAAAAAATATAATTATAATTATATCGATGTATTATTTTAATATAATTATATATCATGCATCATTCAAAGAAAAATATGCCCACGGCTAAGCCGTCGGCATAGGTGCTGCAATGGCGACCTCAGCTATGCCGACGGCTTAGCAGCTTCGGCATAGGAAACCCTTATCCACTCGGAGCGACCAGCGCGCAGCTAGCCACTCGTTGTTTCTACCCCACCCGACCAGCGCCACTGGCCCAAGACCCTGACCCGACCTGCGCCACTGCCGCCCACCCCACCCCGACCACACCGCCAGACGGCCCTCCTCACGCCAAGACCTCCCACCCCCTGCACACCCTCCCTGCCTCCGCAAGACCTCTAGTCGAGCCAAGACGTCCACCCTGCTGGTCGCCAGCCTCCACCTCATGGTCGCTGCCCTGCCTTCTCCCGACCCCGCTGCCCGGCCTCTCCCGACTGCAGGCGCCCTGCCTCCCCGACCCTGGCTGCTGCAGCCTGGTCGCGGCTCGGCCGCCCCATCCCTCCCGTCCCCGACCGCCCTGCCTCACCACCCCCTCCACCCCGCGCCCTGCCACGCCCCTCTCGGTGAGCAACTTTTTTTTTCATTTTTTTTTTTTTTTTTTACTGTTGCATGGATGGATGGTTGATGTTAGATGGATGTTAGATGTTAGATGTTGGATGTTGGATGTTGGATGTTAGATGGATGTTAGATGTTGGATGTGGGATGTTAGATTTTATCATGATGATCTTGTCATTTGAGTTGTGCTCCAAAATTGGTATAAGATGAGTGGTTATTTTATGATGATGATCTTGTCGAAAAAATTGAACCGGACAAAATTGGACACTTGATAAAAATTGAACCGGACAAAATTGGACACTTGACAAAATTGAACCGGACAAAATTATGATATGATGAGTGGTTATTTAATCATGATGATCTTGCTAAAAAATTGAAGGACAAAATTTGACACTTGACTAAACATGATTTTTTTTCATAGTTAAAAGTATCAATGCTTAATGTGATGTGATGACCTAATTTTTTTTCACTCGTGTAATTAATAGGATTTGTGGTGTTCCATCTTCGTGGAGTGATCGCCGACGTTGGAGGTGTTGGTCAGGATCGTCCCTCTCCTTTGATCGACTACATCGGAGGGTGAGCAACAATTCCATGACCTCGCCCACTTTTTTTCCATGTAACTAGATTGAATTTTCACATCAAGTCGCAGAATCTAGGTCTCCCGTCTGAAAGAGTTGCATCGATAAATATGCATTCAATTGCATATTTATCACCGCAGCTCTTCGGATTGTCAACGCTTCACGGACAGCCGAGGATGTGTAGATTAGATGCGTTGTTCATGTTTACCCGTTCGAGACAGGATTTCGGCGCCTCCTCGTTGTTCTCCGGATGCACATTCTCTCGGCATTTTGCCGAGAAGTGTATTTGGAGAACAGCGGGAGGTGCTGCTAAATTTTGTCTCGAATGGGGTAGAGCATGGACCGACTCAATCTACACATTCTCGGTGGGATTAGGACCCATCTTTACCTATTAGAGATGTAGGTGGATTACTCGTCAACCTTGTAAAAATAAAATATTGATGTTGGTAATTAAATGAATCCTTAATTTTGTTGTGTGGCTTCCAATAAAGCGTAGATGGCAGATAATCGGTGGATGTATAGTGGGTTTTCCGTCGGAATCAAGTAACAACAGAGTGGGTCGAGAAAACTGATGTGTTTTTGAAAGAGATATTCCGTAGTCCAATGAGGATGGTGCCGTAATGCCCGTGTGCCGGATGTGAGAGACGATCCGCAGAGATAAGAGTGAGATGACTAGCACCTTCGCACGCATGGATTTATGCCCAACTTTAATATGCCGATAAACTTTGCCCAGCGGGACCGTGGTAGAGAGGATGTGATACGACAACGCGTCGCTGGTTATGAGGACGATGGGGTTAGAGACATGCTAGATGATGTCTTTGCTGACAGCCGACACCTCCGCCACATTCAGCGAATGAACCGAGGAGCCGGAGGAAACCGCAAAGGCCTTCCGGAAATCTTGGCCTCGCCAAAGAAACCTCTCTATGAGGGTGCCAAGCTATCCATGGATGCCATCTCGCAATCGATGGCGTGAAGGCTGAGTACGGGCAGTAGCCGAGGTTGCTTCAAGCATTTCGGGAGTATGGGCTAACAGCCTGCCCGAGGGCCATGAACTGCCGAAAACCATGTACGGCACGAAGAAAATCATGAAGGCGCTCTCCATGGACTATGAGAAAATACATGTTTGTCCAAAGAATTGCCTTTTGTTTAGGCATGAGTATGCGGATGACAACCATCTGAGGAAGTGCGTTCCTCTCGGTATATTGAGGTGGTCGATAAGCATGGTCAAGCGGCAGCTAAAAATCCTGTGAAGGTTATTCGCATCTTGATTTTATAAAAGACTGCAGCACCTTTTCATCACCGAGGAGTCTGCCAAAATGATGAAGTGGCACAAGGAAGGAAAAGGTACAATCCAAAAAATTGTACATACATCGAAGGTGAAGCATGGAAGTCATTCGATATAAAGTACCGGAGGAAGCAGCCGAGGCTAGGAATGTCGAATTGCTATAACAGTGATGGGTTCAATCCATATGGTATGTCGTCTAATCCATACAGCTGCTGGCCCATATTTGTTATTCCGCTCAATCTCCTCCGCGCCATAATGCAACGCAAGACCATGTTCTGCCGCTTATAATTCGGGGCCTGAATATCCGTGGAAGAATTTGAGTGTGTTTATGCAGCCACAGGATGATTTGCACCATTCTTGGTACTTCCCGAGGTTGACATACGACCGCATCCGCAAAAATTTCTTGATGAAAGTTTGGCACATGATTGCATGCATGACTTTCCGTGCTATGCCTGCTCATGGATGGTGTACAAGTGGAAAGATGCCTTGCCCAAAGTGTGCATGCAGGCCTTGCTCCACCGCGCCCCTGCCACGCCTCTCGGTGAGCAACTTTTTTTTTCATTTTTTTTCATTTTTTTGCTACTGTTGCATGGATGGATGGTTGATGTTAGATGGATGTTAGATGTTAGATGTTGGATGTTGGATGTTGGATGTTAGATGGATGTTAGATGTTGGATGTGGGATGTTAGATTTTATCATGATGATCTTGTCATTTGAGTTGTGCTCCAAAATTGGTATAAGATGAGTGGTTATTTTATGATGATGATCTTGTCGAAAAAATTGAACCGGACAAAATTGGACACTTGACAAAAATTGAACCGGACAAAATTGGACACTTGACAAAATTGAACCGGACAAAATTATGATATGATGAGTGGTTATTTAATCATGATGATCTTGCTAAAAAAAATTGAAGGACAAAATTTGACACTTGACGAAACATGATTTTTTTTCATAGTTAAAAGTATCAATGCTTAATGTGATGTGATGACCTAATTTTTTTTCACTCGGTGTAATTAATAGGATTTGTGGTGTTCCATCTTCGTGGAGTGATCGTCGACGTTGGAGGTGTTGGTCCAGGATCGTCCCTCTCCTTTGATCGACTACATCGGAGGGTGAGCAACAATTCCATGACCTCGCCCACTTTTTTTCCATGTAACTAGATTGAATTTTCACATCAAGTCGCGTAACCTAGGTCTCCCGTCCGAAAGGTTGCATCGATAAATATGCATTCAATTGCATATTTATCACCGCAGCTCTTTCGGATTGTCAACGCTTTCCACGGACAGCCGAGGATGTGTAGATTAGATGCGTTGTTCATGCTCTACCCGTTCGAGACAGGATTTGGTGGCGCCTCCTGTTGTTCTCCGGATGCACATTCTCTCGGCATTTTGCCGAGAAGTGTATTTGGAGAACAGCGGGAGGTGCTGCCAAATTTTGTCTCGGAATGGGTAGAGCATGGACCGCACTCAATCTACACATTCTCGAGTGAGATTAGGACCCATCTTTACCTATTAGAGATGTAGGTGGATTACTCGTCAACCTTGTAAAAAATAAAATATTGATGTTGGTAATTAAAATGAATCCTTAATTTTGTTGTGTGGCTTCCAATAAAGCAGAGATGGCAGATAATCAGTGGATGTATAGTGGGTTTTTCCGTCGGAATCAAGTAACAACAGAGTGGGTCGAGAAAACTGATGTGTTTTTGAAAGAGATATTCCGTAGTCCAATGAGGATGGTGCCAGAATGCCCGTGTGCCAGATGTGAGAGACGTATCCGCAGAGATAAGAGTGAGATGACTAAGCACCTTCGCACGCATGGATTTATGCCCAACTTTAATATGCCGATAAACTTTGCCCAGCGGGACCGTGGTAGAGAGGATGTGATACGACAACGCGTCGCTGGTTATGAGGACGATGGGGTTAGAGACATGCTAGATGATGTCTTTGCTGCACAGCCGACACCTCCGTCACATTCAGCGAATGAACCGGAGGAGCCGGAGGAAACCGCAAAGGCCTTCCTGGAAATCTTGGCCTCGTCAAAGAAACCTCTCTATGAGGGTGCCAAGCTGTCTGTGCTGGATGCCATCTCGCAACTGATGGCAGTGAAGGCTGAGTACGGCTGTAGCCGAGGTTGCTTCAAGCATTTCGGGAGTATGGGCTAACAGCCTGCCCGAGGGCCATGAACTGCCGAAAACCATGTACGGCACGCGAAGAAAATCATGAAGGCGCTCTCCATGGACTATGAGAAAATACATGTTTGTCCAAAGAATTGCCTTTTGTTTAGGCATGAGTATGCGGATGACAACCATGTAGGAAGTGCGGTTCCTCTCGGTATATTGAGGTGGTCGATAAGCATGGTCGAAGCGGCAGCTAAAAATCCTGTGAAGGTTATTCGTATCTTGATTTTATAAAAGACTGCAGCACCTTTTCATCACCGAGAGTCTGCCAAAATGATGAAGTGGCACAAGGAAGGAAAAGGTACAATCCAAAAAATTGTACATACATCGAAGGTGAAGCATGGAAGTCATTCGATATAAAGTACCGGAGGAAGCAGCCGAGGCTAGGAATGTCGAATTGCTATAACGGTGATGGGTTCAATCCATATGGTATGTCGTCTAATCCATACAGCTGCTGGCCCATATTTGTTATTCCGCTCAATCTCCTCCCGCGCCATAATGCAACATAAGACCATGTTCCTGCCGCTTATAATTCCGGGCCTGAATATCCGGGGAAGAATTTGAGTGTGTTTATGCAGCCGTTGGTGGATGATTTGCACCATTCTTGGTACTTCCCGAGGTTGACATACGACCGCATCTGCAGAAAAATTTCTTGATGAAAGTTTGGCTCTGATTGCATGCATGACTTTCCGTGCTATGCCCTGCTCATGGATGGTGTACAAGTGGAAAGATGCCTTGCCCAAAGGTGCATGCAGGCCTTGATTTTCATTTGGATGAAGAAGGGTGGCAAGTATGTTGCCTTTGACCAGCATCGACAATTCCTCCTCCGACCATCCCGATAGGGAAGACAAGAAGAACTTCACAAAAGGCAAAGTTGTCCATGAAGTAAATGAGATTCCAACGTTTTCGGTGAGGATGTGCTTGCTCAGCTCAAAGCTCTTAAGCCTGCTGTGAAGGGAAAGGCAAAGGCAAAGGCAAAGGTAAAGGAAAAAATGTTTTGAAGGATATGGTGAGACGCACAACTGGACTCACATTACCCCCTTCACGCAGCTTCCCTATTTTAAGGACCTCGAACTTCCATACAACATCGACGTGATGCACACCGAAAAGAATGTCGCAGAGTCCCTTTTTAACACGATCCTCACATTCCTGATAAGACAAAGGATAATGTTAATGCTAGAGTCGATCAACAAAATATTTGTGATAGACCACGTCTTCACATGCAACCTCCCACAGCGATCGAAAATCTTGGTTCAAGCGGATGCTGACTTCAGACTTAAAAAGGATCATAAGATGGAGGCATTCAAGTGGCTGAAACACGCCGTGAAGTTCACCGATGGTTATCGTCGAATATAAGTAAGGGGTCAATCTTTCAACGGGCGAGTGACGGGCTCAAGAGTCATGACTATCATGTATGGATTGAGCGGATTATGCCGGTGATGGTTCGGGGCTATGTTCCCGAGCGTGTCTGGCGTGTGCTTGCGGAGTTAAGCCATTTCTTCCGAACGCTTTGTGCTAAAGAAGTATGTCCTGAGAAGATAAAAGAAATGCATAAGAAGGCGCCGGAGTTGATATGCAAGCTAGAGAAGATCTTCCCGCCAGGCTTCTTTACTCCGATGACACATCTCATTTTGCACCTTGCGAACGAGGTATTGTTGGGGGGCCCTGTGCAGTATCGTTGGCAGTACGGCCCTGAGAGACAGAACAAACATCTGAGACAGAAATGTGGAAACAAAGCTAAGATTGAAGCTTCCATAGCTGAGGCAGTTATCCTAGAGGAGGTGGCAGACCTCAGGACAGCCTACTATCCGGACCATGTTCCCACGTTGCACAATAAGGTGTCTCGATACAATACAGAAGAACCCAAGTATAAACCCAAGTTGCCTCTATTCACCGGGCAAGGTGGCAGGGCTGGATGCTCGACATCTTATGTCATGCCACGAGATGAGTGGGAGGATGTCATGTTCTATATCTTGCACAACATCAAGGAAGTTGAGGATGAGTGGATGAGGTAATACCTTTGCACCATTCTTTTAGTCAATTCATTATGTTCACTTTGCCTAGTTCTTATACCGCTTTTCTTATTGTAGTCGATTCGTTGAGGAAGAGTGGACGGGGATGCTGCCTCCTACTGAAGCGGAGGCACTTGCTCTTCTCCGAAAGGGTGCTGATGGAAGGAAAAATTTCGTTGCGTGGGTCATGGAGAAAGTAATTTTTCACACTTCCCTATTACCCATTTCACACTTCCAATTAAACTCATGCACCCTATAATTTCAATTAAACTTGTAGGGAAACGATCCGAACGAATCAATGGATGAAGAATTGAGATGGGTTTCCATGGGTTTTGACCCTACCGTCATGACATGCCAAAAGTATGATGTGAATGGGTATCGCTTCCATACGGAGGAGCACCGAACAGTCGGCCTGATCCCAAAACCATAAATACCGGAGTCTTCACGAAGGAGATAATAATGTAGATTACTACGGAAGGGTAGGAAAAATATACGAGCTTACATTCAAATGTGGCGTAAACACCTAAGTCTCACTGTGTTCAAATGTCGATGGTTCGACCCCAAAAGGGTGCGAGACATACGCATATACGTTGGTTTAGTTGAAGTTAAACCATCAACCGTCTATGCCGGAGCTGATCTCTTTATCGCCGCTACCCATGCCACACAAGTATATTATCTGCCTTACCCATGCCAGAAAGAGTACCTAAAGGGTTGGGAAGTTGTGTTCAAGGTGTCGCCACATGGTAAGCTACCGGACCCGAACGATGATGATTACTACAACATAAACCCCATGACATACGAGGGAGTGTTTTTTCAAGAGGAACATGATGACGTGGTCCGAAACAAGGAGGATGATGACTTGGGTTATGTTGACCTGGACCCAAACGACGACGGCTGCCGGATTGATGGTGAGGCAATTGTGAATCAAAGAGACATAATTATGCTTGAAAAGTTAAATGAAGACGCCGCGACGATGAGGAAGAGCCTCCACCTCCGTCAGAAAACGAAGAAGATATGCGGGATAGTGATGATGAGACCGGTCGACAAATAGATTACAATAGTGATGATTCATATGGGTTCTAGAAAATGTATGTTCTTTTAATAATGTTCTCTTCCGTTATTAATGTCTTTCCTGTATGCTTGTTTTTTTTATATCCTTACTAATTGTTTATTCTCTTCTCAATGCAGGTTTGCTAATCATGGGCAAGTCCAGCGGTGCAGCTTCTCAGTAAAATCAAAGGAGGACTTACTCGGAGTGGACGAGCCCACAAGGTTCCCTCCCGACTACATGAGGATGGCACCTCACGGGGGAGGTGGAGGGGTCGGGGAGGAGACCCTAGAGGAGGAGGGGGGGGGAGAGCCCCTAGAGGACGAGGAGGTGGGGAGAGGCAACCGGGCCAAAAACTCCGGGTCGTGTCGAAATAGGAGGGTCTTCTTGATGCCCTCCTATGCCGATGCAGCCCGAGTCTCGAGGAGGAGGAGTATATTCTCGATGCCGAGGAGGAGGAGGCCGAGGAGGAGGAGGCTGAGGAGGAGGAGGCCGAGGAGGAGGAGGCCGAGGAGGAGGAGGCCGAGGAGGGCGAGGAGGGTGGAGGGGAGGTTGACCCCGAGTTGTGGGGTGACTTGCCACCGGGTGCTCCGCAGGTGGCTGCGTGGTAATGCCGAGTACCTACACCACCTTCTATCGAGGCGCACAAGTGGCTCATTGAACCTGCGGGGACAGAGTAAGTGCATCTCAATCATACTTTCAACACATGACAACATTTTTTTATTGTACACATGGCAACCCTTTGATTCTTTTGCAGTAACTGGATCCTTCACGGAAAGGGCCGTAAACCGAACGGCCTTCTCACTGTCCTGTTGAAGCAGTTTTGGCCTGGCCTATTCTGCCCGCGGCCAGACAGGGACCCACAGCTGCGTGTTTTGGCCACAAGCTGGGCCCACTACGAGGCTTGCTGCAACGCGGAGTACGGGACGGCCGCTAAGGCCGTGATCACCAAATTTTGGGTAAGTTCCATTTTGAATCACTTGTCTTTAGTTTCGTTCATAGTTTATCATTGAATCACTCAACTCATGCCTTGTTTGCTTCTGGTTTATGCATGATTGCAGCAACTCTATAGAGTTCTTGACGAGCACAAGGCCAGAGCCGACGTGGTCTTACTTGCGTCTGCAAAGAAGAAAGCTCGTCGCTTGCGAAGACGAGGTGCGTTGGGTTGCCTCTCAAGATTACCACATCTACCGCAACAAAAGATGACCAAAACTCAAGCACGAGGGACAAAATTACCATGAGCGGGAGCAGTTCATGATGGTAACTATTCTGACTTTTCATTGTTTCAAGGAGTCAACTATATGTTTCGTGCTCACATGTCATGCTTCCAAAATTTGCATAGGTTGTTCCTCGTTGGTGCTATGGAAGGCATGACGGATGGGCGTGTTTGGTGGATAGGTGGGTCGGTGACGATCCAGAGTTTGTTGCCAAGAGCATCAAGGCCCGGGCTAACCGTGGAAAAGACGGGACACACGGCCAAGGAAACAGAACCACTTTGGGGCTTCAAGGCCATGAAGGTATATCTATATGAAAGATGCATTTTGGTTCTTCTTTACCGTCATGTTCTTATGTATGGCTAACTTCTATTTGACGTTGCAGGAGGACAAGTTGCAGAGGCCGCTCTCAGACATGGAGTCATGGAAGCTGGCCCGCGAGCGGAGTGATCGCAAGGAGGGCGAGAGCCAGTACTACGGCAACACCGAGCAACACCTGGAGTCTTACACTCAGAACTATCAGAGGTTGCATCCGGATGTTCCGTTCTCGAGGTCGCCCGATCTCGGATCAACGACACGGCGGTGGTGGCCATCCAGGGTAAGTCCCATGGCCGGTATCCGTGTTTCGATGGCTTGATCACTCCGTCGATCTCGTACACACGGCTTCGAGCTACCAACCCGAGCCCGTTAGAGAGTACGGGCATTCGTGATCCTCCTTAGTCCGCCAACGTCTTGTAAGTACTTCCCTTATCTTCTTTGTCTCTATCTTTCTTAGTTTATTTTCATCATCGCCCACTTAGAAACAACCTCAATTTTGTAGGCATATCAGGCCTTTCTCGAGCATAGGCATATTGAGGTGAGGGAGTACTTGTAACGAGTGAAGGCAAGCGATGATTACAGCCGTCAGCGATGGCGGTTAGTTTTGCCCTCTTAAACCAAGCTCAAATTTGAACTTTCATTCCTTCCGACTTTGTTGATCACGGCTTGTTTCTAAGTGGACTTGTTTAACTAACATCCGTGCTATCTTGGCGTCTTGGACTAACCGCACGGAGCCACCACAAGTTGGACCCCACCACCACCTGCGGGAGACGCCCACACCTTCCCACGCTCGAGGAATGGCTGGCACTAGGCGGTGATACTCCGGTTAGTAAATTTGCCTAACTAATGACAAACTAGTTCTCGTTCATTCAACACTATCATGTCATATTTACCGTTAGAAACTTCTTTCAAACATGTAGGGGACCGGTGGCTCGACTCCTGCTCCGTCGACCCCAGTCACTCCGATCTGGCAGAGTGATGGTGGTCGCGGTGGCGGTTTTGGCGGAGGAGGACTTGGCGGTGGCGGTTTTGGCGGAGGTGGACTCGGTGGTGGTGGTGGTTTTGGCAGAGGTGGACTCGGTGGTGGTGGTGGTTTTGGCGGAGGTGGACTCGGTGGGGCTTGATGTCGATGGTGTATGCGGCCGTTGTGCCATGTCTTTCATGTTTCAACTTTTATGATGTTTCATGTCTTGCACTATTCTTATGTTCGTGGACTTTCGCCGGTGATGATCTTTAGATGATGAACTTGACTATGTTTAAATGATGTTGATGAACTGTCATATTTCATATTATTATGTTTTGAAATGTTGTCAAATGAATTGGAAAAGAGAAAACAGGAAAAATAAAAAAAAAAAAAACTATGCCTACGGCAAAGCCGTCGGCATAGATACGCCCAGGACCACCAGGAGGCGACACGTGGCAGGGCTATGCCTACGGCAAAGCCGTCGGCATAGATATAATCTATGCCGACGGCTTTGCCGTAGGCATAGACCTGCCGCCAGGTTAAACCAGGGAGCAACACGTGGCGAAGATATGCCTACGGCAAAGCCGTCGGCATAGATTTATATCTATGCCGACGGCTTTGCCGTAGGCATATCTTCGCCACGTGTCGCCCCCTGAACCGCCAGCAGTTTTGACGGCGCCGTCCATTGCCGTCAGACGGAAAACTACGCCGACGGCTAATCTATGCCGACGGCTGCGCCAGGGCCGTCGGCATAGCCACCTATGCCGACGACATTATTATGCCGACGGTCTGACAGGAGTACGCTGACGTGATCTACACTGACGGGGGTATGCCGACGGCAGCCGTCGGCATAGATCTATGCCGACGGCTAGGGGGCCTATGCCGACGGCCCCTGGCCGTAGGCATAGACCGCGAGTCCGGTAGTGAGCTCCCCCTCCAGGGGTGTAAGTGGACGCATCCGAAAAACCCACAATAAGCTAATATCTAGTACTACTTTGAAAACCAAGCTAGTACAAAAATATCAAAAATGCTAGATATACAAAGATTTGTAAAAGCCTGTAAACTGTTTTCATCTAACAACCAATCATAAACCTCTCCCCCTGATTTTTAGGAGGGGGTGGGCCGTCCCGCTCACCTGTTGGCCAATGAAAACTAACCCACCCTGTAAAAGCCTGTAAACTGTTTGTACGTGTAGCATTGCCGCAAAAATATCGATGTCGACGGTCGCGGACGCATAATCCACTTACAACCCTACCGCCTAGGCTAGTGTTTGGCTCATTAAATATAACATTCCTTCCAATACATATTAATTATCGATGAAACAGATGTATTTAGTCGTATTTCAGTGCTAAATACGTCCGTCTGAGTGACAACAAATTTGGAGTAGAGGGAGTATTTGAATCAAGTCTAGTTTGTGGTATTATGGTAAATGTAAAAACCTCATTTTTATGGGTTTACATATTATTTAAGGAATCTACCATTATTTTCATTCATATTTTTGGATTCTATTATTTAAGTGAATTTTCAGTTGTCCATTTTTTCAAATATAATACATAAATATTCACACATATTTCACACTTTTATATTTTCTGTTTGGGAACCGCCTATGATTTGTCTAGCACGGAAGATATTGCGAATTCTCGGTCGTTTTCGTTGACAGGAAAAGCATGCCTCTCAAAATAATTTTATCTCTCAATTTAAACTTTGAGATCTGCACCTCTACAAATATCTGTTTCCCTCTGCGAAGGGCCAGTGGCGGGCACAGTGGGGCACCCACCATAGCTATTTTTGAAAGCAAGTAGTGGCGGGTAGCAAAATTAGTCTACCACAACTACATGAGTACCAGTGGTGAGCGCGTATGCTCGCCCGCCACAGGTGAACCATTCCAAATCTTATCCCGTGATGAAACACGATGATGTCTACTACACAACTTGTTCTTGTAAACTCGTGTTGGGCCTACAAGCACAGAGTTTTATAGGACAATAGCAAATTTCCATCAAGTGGATGACCTAAGGTTTATCAATCCATGGGAGACGTAGGATGAAGATGGTCTCTCTCAAACAACCCTGCAACCAAATAATAAGAAGTCTCTTGTGTCCCCAACACACCAAATACAATGGCAAATTGTATAGGTGCACTAGTTTGGCGAAGAGATATGATGATACAAGAGTAGTGATGATAGTAGATATTGATTTTTGTAATAGGAACAATAAAAAACAGCAAGGTAGCAATTCAGGAGCACAAATGATATTGCAATGCTTGAAAATGAGGCGTAGGGTCCGTACTTTCACTAGTGCATTCTCTCAACAATGCTAATCTAATTGGATTATATAACCATCCCTCAACATGCGACGAAGAATCACTCCAAAGTTCCTATCTAGCGGAGAACATAAGAAGAAATTGTTTGTAGGGTACGAAACCACCTCAAAGCTATTCTTTCCGAGCAATCTATCCTAGAGTTTGTACTAAAATAACACCAAGCTATTCTTTTCGATCGATCTAACCAAGAGTTCGTACTAAAATAACACAATATGATACACCTCAACCAACTCTAATGTCACCTAGATACTCCAATGTCACCGCGCGTATCTGTGAGTTGATTATACGATATGCATCAAACAATTTCAGATTTATAATACTCAATCCAACACAAAGAACCTCAAAGAGTGCCCCAAGATTTCTACCAGAGAAACAAAGACAAGAACATGCATCAACCCTATGCATAGATTACCCCAATGTCACCTCGGGAATCCATGAGTTGAGTGCCAAAACATATATCAAGTGAATCAATATGATACCCCATTGTCACCATGGGTATTCATAGCAATTCATACATCAAGTGTTCTCAAATCCATAAAAGTATTCAATCCAATAAAACAAAATCTGAAAGGGAAAACTCAATTCACAACAAGATAGAGAGGGGAAAACACCATATGATCCAACTATATTAAAAAAGCCCGCGATACATCAAGATCATGACATCACAAGAACACGAGAGAGAGAGAGAGAGAGAGAGAGAGAGAGAGAGAGAGAGAGAGAGAGAGAGAGAGAGAGAGAGAGAGAGAGAGAGAGAGATTAAACACATAGCTACTGGCTCAAACCCTCAGCCCCGAGGGTGGACTACTCCCTCCTCGGGATGATGAAGATGGCCTCCGGTGATGATTTTCCCCTCTGGCGGAGTGTCGAACGAGGTCTAGATTGTTTTTTCATGGCTACAGAGGCTTGCGGCGGCGGAACTTCTGATCTAGGGTTACCCCCGGGGGTTTTGGAATATTCGGCAATTTATAGGGCGAAGAGGCGGTGCGGGAGGCCACCGAGGAAGGCACAACCCACCTGGGCACGCCTGGGCCCCCAGGCGCGTCCTGATGGGTTGTGCTCCCCTCTGGTACTTATTTGGCCCACCGAGTGTCTTCTGGTCCAGAAAAAATCTCCAAAAAGTTTCGCTGCATTTGGACTTCGTTTGGTATTGATTTTCTGCGATGTAAAAAACAAGCAAAAAACAACAACTGGCACTGGGCCCTATGTCAATAGGTTAGTCCCAAAAAATGATATAAAGTTGATATAAAATGATTGTAAAACATACAAGAATGGTAATATAACAACATGATTACTTCATAAATTATAGATACGTTGGAGACGTATCAACATCCCCAAGCTTAATTCCCACTCGTCCTCGAGTAGGTCTAAATGATAAGATAAATAATTTATGAAGTGTGAATGCTAGCAAAGTGCATAAGTTTGATCAATGATAATTTCAATCACATTTCCTAGCATCATAACATCAATTCTTTCTCATAAAACATCTCATGTTAAAGTAGCAACCAATTCACATGTTAAGGTTCATACAATGAATTCTCTTGAAACTCAACAACCTATATTCTCAGTCACCAAGCAATTGCAATTCAACTTATTCAATAGAGTCTAGGTAAGAGCTCCACATACTCAATCATCATATAGTCTTCCATGATTGCTAGTACTCAAAGCATATTATTAGAACAAATGGCATCCATCGAGCACAGAGAAAGATAGGGGCTTAATGTTTCGCCTCCCAACTCATTTATCATAGAGATAATTGTCAAGAACAATAAATCATGATCAAATATATTTGACTGGTCATATGTGCCTAGATCTTCCCACCACATGATGCTTACCAAGTAGAGGATAATTGAGGTTGAAATGAGAATGCATACTATTGACTCTTGCATAAAAGTAAATACTGAAAAGTAAAAGATAGGCCCTTCGCAGAGGAAAGTAGAGGTTGTCATGCACTTTTTATTTTTGGATGCCCAAGCTCTTAATGCAAAGGAATGCCATGTTATATTGCCCCTTATGTTAGCAACATATATTATGCAGTTCGTCGCTTTTATTATTTTGCCATCACAAGTTCGTACGACGCTCACTTTTCCCTTACAATAAAAGATCAAACATATTTGGGAGCAATTTTTATTGCTTTATGCACCGATGACAACTTACTTGAAGGATCTTATTCAATCCATAGGTATGTACGGTGGACATGGAAAGAAACTGGGTTTAAGGGTTTTTGGATGCACAAGTAGTGTCTCTACTTAGTATGAATTTTTGGCTAGCAAAAGATCCTAGGCAAATACCACATGTTGGAGGATCCATGACAATATAACTTCTATGCAAATATACACCACCATAACTCATTACGCTGTCTTCCTTGTCCAAGTTCAACTAACTTGCTCAAGTTTGATGGGCATGATGTACCCATCCGTGATGGTGTCTAGATTGGATATGGTGTTTATGGAACTTGCGACAGCTGGAATTGATTTTCGTCGACTCCCCTAGGGTTTCTGGAATATTGGGGGTATTTATAGAGCAAAGAGGCGGTTCGGGGGGCACCCGAGGTGGGCATAACCCACTAGGGCACTCCTGGGCCTCCTGGCGCGCCCTGGTGTGTTTTGCTCCCCTCGGAGCACCCCCAGGCGCTTCTCCGGCTCATTGGATGTCTTCTGGTCCAAAAAAAGTCCACAAAAAGTTTCGCTGCGTTTGGACTCCGTTTGGTATTGATTTCCTGCGATGTAAAAAAACATGCAGAAAACAACAACTGGCACTTGGCACTATGTTAATAGGTTAGTACAAAAAATGATATAAAATGATTATAAAACATCCACGAATGATAATATAATAGCATGGAACAATCAAAAATTATAGATACGTTGGAGGCGTATCAGCATCCCCAAGCTTAATTCCTGCTCATCCTCGAGTAGGTAAATGATAAAAAACATAATTTTTGATGTGGAATGCTGCCTAACATGTCATCTCATATTCTTTTCTTTATAGCATGGACATTTGGAATTTTTATATGGTTCGAAGCAATAGTCTAGTTTTGACACGAGACTTAAATACTCAAGCATATCAACAAGCAACCATGTCTTTCAAAATATCAACGCTAAAATAAGTTATCCCTAGCCCATCATGCTCAATCACTGATCCGTTCATTGAACACACTCGCATATTAGCTACACCCAATGCTCAAGTACGATCATAGTGCCTCCTAGTTGGTGCTTTATAAGAGAAGATGGAGACTCAATCAAAAACAAAAATTGCATAAAGTAAAAGAAAGGCCCTTCGCGGAGGGAAGTAGGGATTTGTAGAGGTGCCAGAGCTCAAAGAGAAAAATATAGAGATAAAAACATTTTGGGAGGCATACTTTTCCCACCAACGAAAACGACTTAGAGTTCCCCACACTTTCCATGCTAGATATATCATAGGCGGTTCCCAAATAGAAAATAAAGTTTATTCCTTTTTCCACCATACTTTCACTTTCCATGGCTAATCGTATCCACGGGTGCCCTCCATACCAACACTTTCCAAGGAATTTATTATTTGACAACATCAAGTAAATTCATTTTTCATTTCGGGACTGGGCATCCCTAATACCTTTGTCTTACTCTCGTGCAATGACAAGTAAATAAACACTCATCGTGAGAATAACGCATCTAGCATGGAAAATATCGGCCACCCCTAACCGCCTCGCGAGCGATACGAGCACACAAAAGAGAAATTTATTTGGAAAATTAGAGATGGCACATACAAATTTGCTTAGAACCACTACAAAAAAACACTTCCGTGATGATACGTGTTTGTCACAGTAGGTCACATTTTCTGTCATGCATGTACATCCATGACGATTTTATGACAGAATCAAGATAGTCATACATGTGCTGTCGTAGAAGTGTTCCATGACATTACAAAAATTATCTTCACGGAAGTGTCCACTTCCATGATGATAAATCACGCGTCATAGAAGTGCTTTCGTCAAGGGTGATCGACATGTGGCATCGACCGTAATGGGTTGCCGTTAAGCTATCGGGTCCGGTTTTGGTTCCGATAACCCGTTAACAGCCCGGACCAATGGTGATTTTCCACGTGTAAAATTCTCATTGGCCGGAGGAAACAAGTGTCTGCTCCTCAGTGGGCCAGATGTCACTCGTCCATTGGAGGAGACATGCCTATGATACGTCGACACGTGGTAGGGCCCAACAGAGGCCCATATAGGTTAAAAAGGCCGGCTCGGTCAAAGGCCCATAGTACTTACTCAGGTACTAGTGGGCCAGCCCAATAACGACCTGTTTAATAAAGGCCCATTTACAACCCAAAGCCAGATCTGGCCCGTTAATTGTTCGCTGAATATTTGGGCCCAATTACAACCCAGTGACTTTCGGCCTGTTAGAGGCCCGATGTAGACATGGGCCCATTTTAGCCCGGTGTGTCTTTCGGCCTGGGAATGGCCTGTGCTGCCCATGGGCCATATATGGTCCGACGCAACATCCGGCCCACTAAAGACTCGTGATAAAGGTGGCAACAGTTCAACCCAACATGGCTTTGGGCCTGTTAAAGGCCTATCGTATAATTCGGCCCGTTGATGCCTGTACTAAGCTTTCGGCCTCTTAAAGGCCCATGATATCAGTGGTCCAACTAAGGCCCGAGATATGTTTCGGCCTGGTAACGACCCGTCATATAACTGGGCCAAAAAAGGCCCGGTCTACATTTAAGCCTGCTGAAGGTCCGTCGACGACTAGTGAAAATTGAGGCCCAACATGCAATTCGGCCTGTAATGGCCCATGGTTTCTTCTGGGACGTAACAGGCCAGCAGAATATTCAGCCTGTTAACGGCCCAATGCTACCTGGGCCAAACTAAGCGTTGGGTCCACAAAAGGCCCAACTAAAATTTGGGCCGAATATAGGCCGGAGTAAGTTGTGGGCCTGTCGCAAAGTGTGAAGGCCCCAATGGCCATTCGGGCCCAAGAAAGATGAAGCATCATCCCAATTGTGGCCCGCTAAAAACCAGGCCCGTTAGAGGCGAATGTTTCGGCCCGGTCGACTACATCAGATTTTTTTTCCAGATATTGAATGTTGGCAGTAACTAGTAGGAATTAAGAACAAACCTACTCTATACAATAAAGAAATTACGACATAGTAACTTAGAATAAACCTAGACTGTACAATAAAGGATTTATGGTATATTACATCCACTGGGCATCGAAGTTTGCCACCAGTGATCATAAAGCGCAACGAAGAAGCAGATTACAAAAACTGGGCACCATTGCAGTGTAACAAAATAATACTGAACCGAGACCACTTCCAAGATGGTTCAAGGAAGGTTAGCCTTGCACGAGAACTGCCGCGTAAGCTGCTCAGTAAGGCTGTGAGACCGGCCTAGCATGTCGGTCATAGCTTCCAGGTGTAGCTATTTAGCAATGAGGTTCTCATTGGTGTTCTCCACAATCTTTCTTAGAGATAGGACTTCAATTCGAAGTTGAGTTGCAGAATGCCTTTTTGCTAGAACTTGGGACTAAAGAAGTTGAACTGATTCAGACAGCGAATTCTGTGAGCTTGTCTGACTGCTAGTCTCAAGTAACTTGAACACTTCATCAAGACAAGATTTTGGGGTTGTCTCGCTATCTTCAAGATGTTTTGCCTTCTTTGCTACAATATATGTTGGGTTTGTCTCACAGCCTTCAACAGACTTGTGCATGCCATCTGACATATCACCCTGAAACAAGCAGAGATATGATAGGTTTTGCACGTGTATTAACAAAGATGATAACTGTGCTGTCAATTCCATCCAATTTCAAATTAGAAAATAAAGAGTAAGTTCAAAATATCAATAGCATAATTTGGCATTGTTCATAGCTTCACCATACTACTGGATTACCATGTCAACATAACAACCATAGATGAAGGGCAAAGACAATCATTGTATCTTAATGTGCATGGCATGTTGTTCATATCATCAGCCACATCAATAAGATAAAACAGGAGATGACAAGGTGCAAACGTGGGCTGCTTCATGATACGTCTCCATCGTATCTACTTTTCCAAACACTTTTGCCCTTGTTTTGGACTCTAACTTGCATGATTTGAATGGAACTAACCGAGACTGACGCTGTTTTCAGCAGAATTGCCATGGTGTTATTTTTGTGCAGAAATAAAAGTTCTCGGAATGACCTGAAACTCCATGAAGAATATTTTTGGAATTAATAAAAAATACTGGCAAAAGAATCAAGGCCAGGGGCCCACACCCTGTCCACGAGGGTGGGGGGCGCTCCCTACCCCCTGGGCGCGCCTCGCTGTCTCATGGGCCCCTTGGTGCTCCACCGACCTCAACTCCAACTCTATCACGTTCGGGGAGAAAAAATCAAAGAGAAGGACTCATCGCGTTTTACGATACGGAGCCGCCGCCAAGCCCTAATCTCTCTTGGGAGTGCTGATTTGGAGTCCGTTCGGGGCTCCGGAGAGGGGAATCCGTCGCGGCCGTCATCATCAACCATCCTCCATCACCAATTTCATGATGCTCACCGCCGTGCGTGAGTAATTCCATCGTAGGCTTGCTGGACGGTGATGGGTTGGATGATTTTTACCATGTAATCGAGTTAGTTTTGTTAGGGTTTGATCCCTAGTATCCACTATGTTCTGAGATTGATGTTGCTATGACTTTGCTATGCTTAATGCTTGTCACTAGGGCCCGAGTGCCATGATTTCAGATCTTAACCTATTATGTTTTCATGAATATATGTGAGTTCTTGGTCCTATCTTGCAAGTCAATAGTCACGTAATATGTGTTATGATCCAGCAACCCCAAAGTGAAAATAATCTGGACCACTCCCGGTGATGACCGTAGTTTGAGGAGTTCATGGATTCACTAAGTGTTAATGCTTTGGTCCGCTACTCTATTAAAAGGAGGCCATAATATCCCTTAGTTTCTAATAGGACCCCACTGCCACGGGAGGATAGGACAAAACATGTCATGCAAGTTCTTTTCCATAAGCACGTATGACTATATTCGGAATACATGCCTACATTACATTGATGAATTGGAGCTAGTTCTGTGTCACCCTATGTTATAACTGTTGCATGAGGAATCGCATCCGACATAATTATCCATCACTGATCCAATGCCTACGAGCTTTTCACATATTGTTCTTTGCTTAGTTACTTTATCGTTGCCACTGTTACAATTACTACAAAACTGCTACTGTTACTTTTGCCACTATTACCATTACTTCCATATTACTTTTCTACTAAATACTTTGCTGCAGATATTAAGTTTTGCAGGTGTGGTTGAATTGACAACTCAACTACTAATACTTGAGAATATTCTTTGGCTCCCCTTGTGTCGAATCAATAAATTTGGGTTGAATACTCTATCCTTGAAAACTGTTGCGATCCCCTATACTTGTGGCTTATCAAGACTATTTTCTGGCGCCGTTGCCGGGGAGTATAGCTCTATTCTTTGAGTCACTTGGGATTTATATCTGCTGATCACTATGAGGAACTTGAAAGACAAAAGAACTAAGATTTTTCCCTCAACTACGAGGGGAGGTAAGGAATTGCCATCTAGCTCTGCACTTGATTCTCCTTCTGTTTTGAGTAAACTTGCGACACCTAAACCTGCTTCTGCTATTAATTCTGATATGTCACATGTTATAGATGATGCCACTTCTGCTATGCATGATGCTTATGATGAAACTACTTCTATGCTTGATAATACTGTGCCACTAGGTGAATTTCTTGATGAACAACTTGCTAGGGTTAGAGAGAATGAAATTATTGAAACTGATAATACTGATGAAAGTGATGATGTAGATTCTCCCCCTAGATATGAATTGCTTGTTGTACCTGAGGGTTATGTTATGGATGAAGAAACTGCTAGAGATTTTCTTGCTTGCAATGATAGATCTGATCTTAAGAAATTGTTAGCTAAGCTGAAAGAAAAGTCTCTGAATGCTAGAATGAAATATGACCCTGCTTTTGCTACTTCACCTATCTGTGTTACTGATAAGGATTATGATTTCTCTGTCGATCCTGAGATAATTACTTTGGTTGAATCTGATCCTTTTTATGGCTATGAATCTGAAACTATTGTGGCACATCTTACTAAGTTAAATGATATAGCCACCCTATTCACTAATGATGAAAAAACTCGCTACTACTATATCTTAAGTTATTTCCGTTCTCATTAAAGGGTGATGCTAAAACATGGTTTAATTCTCTTGATCCTGGTTGTGTGCGTAGTCCCAAGGATATGATTTATTACTTCTCTGCTAAATATTTCCCCGCTCATAAGAAACAAGATGCTTTAAGGGAAATATATAATTTTATGCAAATTGAAGAAGAGAGTCTCCCACAAGCTTGGGGGAGGCTTCTCCAATTACTTAATGCTTTGCCTGCTCATCCTCTCAAGAAAAATGAAATACTTGATATCTTTTATAATGGACTAACCGATGCTTCCAGAGACCACCTGGATAGTTCTGCTGGTTGTGTTTTCAGGGAAAGAACTGTTGATCAAGCTGAATTGCTATTGAATAATATGTTGACTAATGAAAACAATTGGACACTTCCCGAACCAACTCCTAATCCAACTCCGAAGAAAAGAGGTGTTCTATTTCTCAGTCCTAAAGATATGCAAGAGGCAAAGAAATCTATGAAAGAAAAGGGTATTAAAGCTGAAGATGTTAAGAATTTACCACCTATTGAAGAAATACATGGTCTTGATAACCCGACACAGGTAGTAAAGGTAAATTCTCTCTATAGATTTGATGAAGGTCATATTCCTCGTTATAAGTCTGCTAGTCAATGCTTGGATGAGTTCGATAATTTTATTGTTAAACAAGAAAACTTCAATTCTTATGTTGGTAGACAATTGAAACGAAATGCTTATATGATTGAACACTTGAGTGATTATATGTCTAGAGTTAAAGGCGAACTTAAACTTATTAGTAAACATGCTTCTATGGTTACCACTCAAGTAGAACAAGTGCTTAAAGCACAAAATGATTTGCTCAATGAATTAAATAACAAGAAAAATGATAATGCTATTAGAGTTATGACTAGAGGTGGTAGAATGACTCAGGAACCTTTGTATCCTGAGGGACACCCTAAGAGAATTGAGCAAGATTCTCAGAGAACTAATGTTGATGCACCTAGTCCTTCTAAAAAGAAGAAAAAGAAAAATGATAGGATTTTGCATGCTTCTAGTGAACCTGTTGTAGACACACTTGAGAATCCCAATGATATTTCTATTTCTGATGCTGAAACACAATCTGGTGATGAACATGAACCTAGTGATAATGTTAATGATAATGTTCATGTTGATGCTCAACCTAGCAATAACAATAATGTAGAGATTGAACCTGCTGTTGATCTTGATAACCCACAATCAAAGAATCAACGTTATGATAAGAGAGACTTCGTTGCTGGGAAGCACGGTAAAGAAAGATAACCATGGGTTTAGAAACCCATGCCTTTTCCTCCTAAACCATCCAAGAAAAAGGATGATGAGGATTTTGAGCGCTTTGCTGAAATGATTAGACCTATCTTTTTGCGTATGCGTTTTACTAATATGCTTAAAATGAATCATTATGCTAAGTACATGAAAGATATTATTACAAATAAAAGAAAGATACCGAAAGCTGAAATTTCCACCATGCTTGCTAATTATACCTTCAAGGGTGTAATACCTAAGAAACTTGGTGATCCAGGAGTACCAACTATACCATGCTCCAATAAAAGAAACTATGTTAAAACTGCTTTATGTGATCTTGGGGCCGGTGTTAGTGTTATGCCTCTCTCTTTATATCGTAGACTTGAATTGAATAAGTTGACACCTACTGAAATATCTTTGCAAATGGCCGATAAATCAACTGCTATACCTGTCGATATTTGTGAGGATGTGCCTGTTGTGGTTGCAGACGTTACTATCTTAACGAACTTTGTTATTCTTGATATTCCTGAGGACGATAGTATGTCTATTATCCTTGGTAGACCCTTTTCGAATACTGCAGGGCTGTTATTGATTGCAAAAAAGGCAATGTCACTTTTCATGTTAATTAATGAGCATACGGTACAATTTCCGAGGAAACAACCTCAAGTCCACAGTATAAATTCTATTGGAAAAATTCCAACTATTACTATTGGATGTTTTGAATGCCCTCTTCCTACTGTCAAGAAGAAATATGTTATTCTTATTGTTGGGGACATACATATCCCCATTGAGGTAACCTATTGTTATTCGAAATTTCTCCGGTTTCATGCGTTTCGGAATGAGTTTGTTAACAAGACTTGATCAACCTTGTTAGTGGATTCCTTTTGATGAGCATGAGATGGATGAAGTTAGAAAGCACAACTCTCTTTACCCACCTTTTACTTTCTGTTATTTATATTAAATAAAGAAAAAAAATAGTATTTTTTGTCTGTTTTCTTATTTATCCATGCAATAAAAAATACCCCGAAAATAAAAGTTCTCCAAATGCCCTGAAAATGAAATATGATTTTTTCTAGAATATTTGAGAATATTTGGCACTGAGAACACACGAGAGGGAGCCCGCACCTGGCCACGAGGGTCTAGGGCGTGCCCACCCCCTGCCTCGTGGGCCCCTGGTGGCCCCCCTTCACTTATTCCAGCACCCACACACTTGTTCTTCCTCCCAAAAAAATCACCAACCAGCTCAAGCATGAGTTCTAGCTCATCTTGCTACCATTTTCGATCTCCTTGCTCAAAGCTCCATTCACAAACCGCTTTGGGGGATTGTTCTTTGGTATGTGACACCTCCAATGGTCCAATTAGTTTTTGTTCTAGTGCTTTATTCATTGCAATTTTTTGCTGCCTAGATGACCCTGTTCTTCAGCTTGCATGTCAAATTTATTTGGTCCCAAGTAATTCTGATGCATGATATAGTCTCTAGGCACTTATGAGAGTAGTTGCTATCAATTTTGTTGAGCTCGGTTCACTTTTATTTTGAGTTACTAAAATTTTCAGAAATTTTTCAGAGGAAGAAATATGTTTAGGAAAATGTACCAAGGTGGTTCTTCAAGGAAGCAAGGACCCAGGCCCGCAATACATGAGCCGGACGATGAACCACCGAGGGACGCTCAAGTGCGGCCTTGTAAATGGCCGTCAGAGGAGTTTATGGTCCAAGAAGGCATTAAGGAGGAATTTGACGCATATGTGCGTAATGCTGAACTCGAGGGCTTCATGCTAGATAAGTGCCCTCAGTATAACCACTTAACTGATTCTTTTGTGAGAAGGTTCAAATTTACATCTTCACGCAATTCTCACACTGTCCTATTTGATCTTTATAATAAATCTTATACCATGGACTTAGAAGATTTTAATACTGCTTGTAAACTCCCGCAATGGGGTAGTGCTAGTGAACCTCGCAAATCTAAATTTAAAGATTTTCTTGCTAGTATCACTGTGGGAGAATCTAGAGAAATAACACAAGCTACTATAGGGACCATTCATTTTCCTGCTATACATTATTTTGCTCTCTTTATAGGTAGATGCATAAATGGCAAGGACGAGGCATTTCACATGTGTGTTCTAGATCTTAGTGTTCTCAAGAGTGTTGTGCTAGGAGATAAACAATATAATTTGGGGGCCATTGTTGCACGTAGGTTGCATAATAATAGTTTAAATGGAGACTTATTTGGTGGGATTTATGCAACCCGTGTGGCTAATTTGCTTGAGATACCCATACATGAAAATGATATGGAGTTTCCTCCCGCTTATCTAGATTATGATGCTATGGTTCGTCATCAGTTTGTTGAAAGGAATGAACGGTTCCTTCAATATCGACTAATCTTCAACAGACGTCGCACTGTCCATATTGCTCTCCCTGCTCCTGGTTTCTTTGACTTTCAGGCAAAAAAGATATATTATAACCAGGGAGGAGGCAAACGAATATGAAAGGAGGACAGAGGCAGCTCGCCTCCAAGCTGCAGCTCATCAGGCAGTAGCTACTGCATCTCAGTACGACCCTAGCTACAACTTTGATCCATGGGCATAGACCAACTTAGGCCAAAAGCCTAAGCTTGGGGGAGTACGTATTTCTCACCGACATTACATTCATGTTCACACACTCATTCCAGTTGTCGGTGCTCATACTTTTTCATTGCACTGTCCATGCTAGTTTATTTCTTTTTCTTACTTTCTTCTTGTGTGTTTGAAAAACCTTAAGAAAAACAACCAAAAAAATTATCTAGTTCACTTTTCATGCTTGTAGTAGTAGTAATTAAAAGAAAACCCAAAAATATTTCTTGTTCTTCTTTTGCTTGTTGGGAGCTTTCCCGTGTAAATAGTTTTATTTCCTTTCTTTCCTTTGGGGTTCGAGAGGAGAAGACCATGATTAAAATGTTGAGTGGCTCTCATATGCATTATTGTTGATTTAACCAAGAGCCCATATTACCTTGTCTTCTCCCTTGAATTGAATGCTTGCAGATCCCAGCTTAGTCCAATGCACGTGCACTATTATTATTATCCACATCATTCGGTCGTGCAAGTGAAAGGCAGTAATGACGATATATGATGGAATGATTGAGATGAGAGAAGCTGGTATGAACTCGAACTATCTTGTTTTTGTAAATATGATTAGTTCATCATCCCTGGTTTAGCCTATTATGAATAAACATGTTTGCAATGACAATTACAGATTATAGTTGCTCATACCATGCTTAATTAGCTAGGAGTTTATAATATTTTACCTTGCATGCCAACATGCTATTAAAATGGTTGTAATGTGGTATGATAGGGTGGTATCCTCCTTTGAACAATTCGAGTGACTTGACTTGGCACATGTTCACGCATGTAGTTGAAACAAAATCAACATAGCCTCCACGATATTTATGTTCATGGTGGATTATATCCTACTCATGCTTGCACTCAGTGTTGATAAATTTTAATGCATGTTCATGACTGTTGTCGCTCTCTAGTTGGTCGCTTCCCAGTCTCTTTCTAGCCTTCACTTGTACTAAGCGGGAATACTGCTTGTGCATCTACTTCCATAAACCCCAAAGTTATTCCATATGAGTCCACCATACCTTCCTATATGCGGTATCTACCTGCCGTTCCAAGTAAATTTGTATGTGCCAAACTCTAAACCTTCAAATGGAATTCTATTTTGCATGCTCGAATAGCTCATTTATCAACTAGGGCTGTCTGTATCTTCCATGCTAGGCAGGTTATTCTCAAGAGGAGTGGACTTCGCTCCTCACTCACGAGAAAATGGCTGGTCACCGGGATGCCCAGTCCCATGCTCAAATCAAATCAAAATAATTGCAAACAAAACTCCCCCAGGATTGTTGTTAGTTGGAGGCACCCGTTGTTTCAGGAAAGCCATGGATTGATGATTGTTGGTGGAGGGGGAGTATAAACTTTATCATTCTGTTTGGGAACCGCCTATAATGTGTGTAGCATGGAAGATATCGAGATCTCTCGGTTGTTATGTTGAAAATGGAAGTATGCCGCTCAAAATATTATTTATCTCTGTTTCAAAACTCGAGCTCTAGCACCTCTACAAATCCCTGCTTCTCTCTGCGAAGGGCCTATCTATTTACTTTTATGCTGAGTCATCATCCTCTTATTAAAAAGCACCAGCTGGAGAGCACCACTGTCATTTGCATTCATTACTATTAATTCATATTGAGTATGACTGGATATCTTTTACCATGAATTACAATGTTTAGTCAGTCCTTGATCCTTAGAGGTGCTCTGCATTTATGTTTTGCGGTCTCAGAAAGGGCTAGCGAGATACCATCTTGCTATATCATATTATGATTGTTTTGAGAAAGTGTTGTCATCCGAGATTTATTATTATTGCTCGCTAGTTTATTATGCCTTTGATATGAGTAAACATGAGACCTAAGTGTTATTGTGAATATGGTTAGTTCATAATCTTTGCTGAAAACTTGAATGCTGGCTTTACATATTTGCAACAACAAGAGCAAACAGAAGTTGTAAAAGTTTTTCTTTATCACTTTCAGTTTGTCAACTGAATTGCTTGAGGACAAGCAAAGGTTTAAGTTTGGGGGAGTTGATACTTCTCCATAGTATCTACTTCTCCAAACACTTTTGCCCTTGTTTTGGACTCTAACTTGCATGATTTGAATGGAACTAACCCGGACTGACCCTGTTTTCAGCAGAATTGCCATCGTGTTATTTTTGTGCAGAAATAAAAGTTCTCGGAATGTCCTGAAACTCCACGGAGAATATTTTTGGAATTAATAAAAAATACTGGCGAAGGAATCAAGGCTAGGGGCCCACACCCTCGCTACAAAAAAAGACACATCCGTGACATTTTGTGCCGAACGAATTTTTTTTTCTGTCATACATATGACACTTCTATGACGATAATTGTGACAAAACCCGGTATCATCATAGATGTGGTGGGCTCCTACTTCTATGACAAAAAATCATGACAATAAATGGGCTTTTCGTCCTAGGCGGGCCGGAGACGCAGCTACATGATATTCTTTGGGCCGTCCATGACAGAAAAAACCGTGGTAGAAGCGAGGGCGAGGAAAATTTCGGGGAGTTCTTGGTTACGGTGAGAGGTCGGGGGCCGAGAGATGCGCGTTTCTCTCGTAAGGTACGCGCGTGTGTGGGAGGCGTTGGCTCTAACTGAACCCGAGCGAGGCGTTGGGCTCTAGCGAACCCGAGCGATTGCAGACCGCAGCTATGCGTTATCGAACCCGAGCGATCGATCAATGATCGTTAATCGAACCCAATCGGCGATTTCTTCACTCTGCTGCTAATCAAGGCGATGGATTGGATGAACAGTGAGCATTGCGGGGGGTTGGATGAGCGGTGGCGGTGGTGTTGCCTCTCGATGAACAGGACCCCGTGGTGTGGAGGGCTGGATGAACAATAGACGGTGGAGGGGTGGCCGTGGAGGGGTGGTTGAACAGGACCTCGTGGTGTGGAGGGCTGGATGAACAATAGACGGTGGAGGGTGGTTGAACAGTAGCCGGTGGAGTAGCGCGCGGTGGAGGCTGGATGAATAGGAGCCCGTGGAGGCTGGAGGAGGTCGACGGTAGCCCGTGGAGGCTGGAGGAGGTCGACGTGGAGATGAATAGTATCCCATGGAGTCCCGTTTTGCGGTATGCCACACCCCTCCCGATGAACTGGACCCTCGTTTCGACCGTAGCGCTCCAACACAAGTCCGTTTAAATCCGTTTTGCGATACGCCACACCCTCCCGATCAACGGGACCCCGTTTGACCGTAGGAGGTCCGTTTAAATCGCTTTTGGCGGTACACCACACCCCTCCCGATCAACAGGACCCCCGTTTCGACCGTAGGAGGTCCGTTTCGTCCGTTTTGCGGTACGCCACACCCCTCCCGATCAACAGGACCCCCGTTTTGACCGTAGGAGGTCCGTTTCGTCCGTTTTGCGGTACGCCACACCCCTCCGGATCAACAGGACCCCCGTTTCGACCATAGGAGGTCCGTTTCCTCCGTTTTACGGTACGCCACACCCCCCCATCAACAGGACCCTGTTCCGAACGTAAGAGGTCCGTTTCTTCCGTTGTGCGGTACGCCAGGCCTCGTTTTCATCGCCTGTTCCGTCCAAGCACTCCCGATGAACATGACCACACATTCCGTTCCGACCCAGTCGGTTGGCTCCCATGTGTTCCGTTGCCTCCCGATGAACACGACGCATTCCGTTGCCTCCCCATGAACACAATGCATTCCGTTGGCTCCCCATGAACACGACGACGACGCTGTTTCTCCGTTCCGACCCAGCCATGTACGTATACGCGAGTAGGCGTTCGAGACCCTGCCTTTATGTACGTATGTGGTCGTATTTTCTTTCTTGCACCCTCGCCGCTGTATGTATGTGTTCATGCGACGTGCGCGCCTCTACTACGACACGTGCGCGCCTCTACATCCACCAGTATATATGTACGTACACGTTCCCGACCAGAATGACAACGCTACGTACGCTTCGACCAGGTGGGTCCCGACCGTCAGGCACTTCCTTGCGTGTGAAGATGTAGCTGGTGGGTCCTAGCAGTCAGGGGGCGAATCGTTTTTTTGCTCGGATGCACTTCCTTGCGTGCGAAGATGTAGCTGGTGGGTCCCAGCAGCCTGGGGGGCGAAATTGTTTGTTTTTGACCGGACGCACTTCCTTGCGTGCGAAGGTGTCGCTGGTGGGTCCCAGCGGTCAGGCGGGGCGAATCGTTTTGTTTTTTTGCCCGGACGCACGTCCTTGCGTACGAAGATGTAGCTGGTGGATCCCAGCAGTCAGGGGGAAACGTTTTTTTCGCGAAATACAGTGGCCCGTCCGGTGGGTCCCAGCTGTGAGGTGGAGGAATCATTATTTTCCGCGTAATAAGGAGGAACTACCTTGCTGCGGCCGTGGACCCAGCTGTCAGCCTCTCCACATACAGTCCATGTCCGATGGAAGTCGTTCCTTGACCACGTTGACCACGCCGCGCCGAGAGCACCAGGGCGGTGGACGATGGCGAGGCCTAGGAAGGGGACGACGGGGAGCCGGGGAAGACGCGGCAGTGGAAGCCCGCGCGGAGAGGAGTACGAGGGTTCACTGGTTCGGCTGCGGTGTGAGGCTGCCGTCGCCGCAGGCCCGCCAGCGATGGGAATAGTAGGCGGTGAGGCCTCGCGGCAGCACAACCGCCACGGGAGGCAGGAGCATGCGGCACGACCGGCGCTGCTTTGGGCGGTGGAGCAAGAAGACCAGAGGTTGAAGAAGCACTACGGCCGTTGGATGGACATCGTACGGTCACTGGAGCTAGAATCGTTCATATTGACTAAAGTTGACAAAGGCCTCCGTCCCAGTCAACTTAGTAGGCCCACAAGTCAGCCTCCCACCATGGTGGGTCCCAGCTAGTAGGGGGCGTATTCATTTTTTTGTGCGTAATAAGGAGGCACTTCCGATGAGTCTGAGCTGACAGCGGGGGGAACGTTTTTTTCGCAAAATATGCTGGCCCGTCCGGTGGGTCCCAGCAGTCAGGGGGGAAACGTTTTTTTCACGAAATAAGGTGGCCCGTCCGGTGGGTCCCTGCTGTCAGGTGGAGGAATAATTATTTTGTGCGTAATAAGGAGGCACTTCCTTGCGGCCGCCTGGACCCAGCTGTCAGCCTCTCCACGTATAGTACTCTTCCGATGGAAGTCGGTCGTTGACCATGTTGACCACGCCGCGCCGAGAGCACCAGGGCGGTGGTCTGGACGACGGCGAGGCCTTGGAAGGGGACGACACGGAGCCGGGGAAGACGCAGCAGTGGAAGCCCGCGCGGAGAGGAGTACGAGGGTTCACTAGTTCGGCTGCGGTGTGAGGCTGCCGTCGCTGCAAAATAACAGGGCGCTGCTTTGGGTAATTTGGAGCAAGAAGACCAGACGTTGAAGAAGCACTACGGCCGTTGGATGGACATCGTACGATCACTACAACTAGAATCGTTTATATTGACTAAGTTGACAAAGCCCTTGGTACGCGTCAACTTAGTAGGCCCACAGCTCGGATTTGGCAGAACATATAGCCCATTTGCGATTTGTAAGAATGTACATCCAATTTTTTAATTCTAATGGAATTTACTATAACCCATTTACAGTTTGTTAAAAGTACAGCCCAACTTCTAGCTAGGACAACGATTAATAATTTCAAACAACCGCTCAAAACAGAATTCAAAAAAAAAATTCCCACATTTTGATGGGATCCGAAATATTTTTATCCGAAATTTCTAGTCAGGTTAAATATAATTTCAAAATAAAGTTGTATTACGTTAAAATCCAACGAAATATTGCGCGTGCAACAAATAATGAAATTAAAATTTCCAAATTCTAAAAATAATATATTTTTCAAACTAATTACGTGTTTGGTGCATAGTAATTGCCCAGTTATTATAATTACATCCCATTTATTATTTCTTAAAGTCCATTTTCTTGTTCAGCCTAATGCATACCTCCTAGGAAACTTTGCAGCCCAGCGGGGCAGATAACAAGTTGACCCGGATATTGTGTACAACTGTCGGCTCAGTTGCATTGCTGATGTTGAAAAAAGGCCTGTGTAGTACAGTACAACCTAACATGGTTACTCAGCCCACATTCAGCGACGCCGGAAAGGCCCAAACAAGGCTTCTGTACAACTTTTTGAAGTCACTGAGCTCAATTAATAACTTAAGAAAAAAGTTAGATTACAGTGGAACCTAATTAAAAGCTGTCACGAGCAAATAAATAATTCAATGGGTCCCACTTGTGCGTGTGCGCGTGTGTGTGCGTGCGTGCGTGTGTGTGTGTGTGTGTGTGTGTGTGTGTGAGAGAGAGAGAGAGAGAGAGAGAGAGAGAGAGATGGGGGAGACCCATCGGTCGATGCTCGTAAATACATCTTTCAGCCATATGCATTGCTGATGCTCAGTAAAAACTTATATAGTTGACACAGTCATATTGAACATCATAGCACACTGAACTTGCATACAAAAATTTCACGCAGGCGGCACAATCAGGATGGAAGCAGTGGATCGCTACGGGAAGGGCTATGTTGAAACCAACGAAGTCGTACATAATGGTTCATCGTCTTTATAAATGACGGGGAAATATCTTGAATGTTGTGCAAAGAAAACAGACAGACAACACAATAAGTTCTGCTAGCACATTAAGTTTACGTACAACCCTTTCTAAAAAATGTTCAGGTACCAATTAGAACATGTCACAATCAAATGTACTGGCATATCAGTGCTTCAGACCCCTAGCTCGGATTTAACTATTACTATCTGACAAGATTCAGTTGTTACCTCAAATTAGAGCACATCCAGGCAGCCAGCCCTGCCTCTTCTCCCAAAGAAGAAGTGGCCTCCGCCGCGCGATGGAGTAGGCCCTGTGCCATCCATCGTTCCGAGCAACACGGGGAAAGTCTGACGTTGACTCCTGTAATGGACGTCGTCGATGGACCCTGGCACCAGCGGCGGCGGCAGGACTTCGATTGATGGATTGACCACTTCTTCGACATGCACGAACACTTGATACAGGTACATCCCTAATGTGGTCCGCGGCGGCCTTGGTGGCGACGAATAGTACAACCCCAGTTCCTGCACCGGTATCTCAACACCAATCACCTTCGGTATGGTGGACGGCTTCTTCATCCATGCCATAACCGTCAGAGCCCAGCTGTCTGGAGGAACAAACATACTTACGAGCTCACCTCCAGGGTCGTTGATAAGCTCGTTCCTGGACTCGCTGTTCCAAGCACGTCGAGGCATGCCGTGGAAGGTAAGATTTGTTAAAAACTCAAGCTCAGAGGGTACCGAGCCCCATCTTGGGTGCTACCGATCAAACCTCACCAGGGCGCCATCGTAGAACAAACGTCGGGAAGATTCGAACACATGACTGCAGTCGAAAGTTGTCCGGAACCTGACGAAGAAATCAGCCGGTGGCGGAAAGACTTCGACGAGGAAGTCACTTATTTGGATGCCGTGCGCAATGCCAAGAGCTTTGACAAGGTCGTCCGGCGAGACAGGAGGCCGGTCACCGTTGATGGTTACCATCAGCACTTTGCCAGCAAACTGGTCGTCAAGCGCCGCCATGCCACTGTTGAGCGACAGCATGCAACGACCGAAGGCAGGACGGACCTCAGCCGGAGATCCGCGTTGACCGGCGAACTGATAGTGCGCTTGAGTACAGGGAGTACAGGAAGGGGATTTGGGGGAACTGGAGTAGGAATCGAGATTGCAGAGGGGGAGGGGCGGAGGCTGGGATGAAAAGGTAGCATGAATTTCGAGCACGCGCCAATATGCTCTCGGCGTGCAAGCGCACGAAAACACCGGTGGCGCCCACATTTCGGCCTAAGAGTCCTTATTCTTTCTTTTTTGGAGAGCCCGGCCCAAGAGTCATAATTGACCTGTTTGGCATTGCATTACTACTCGGCCCATATTCAACGACACCTCACTGGCCCAAACAAGTGTACATCATCGAAAAGACAAGTGAGCTCAAATTATATAACTTGAAAAAGGAGATGTACTCGAACACCGGAGAATGGTGATGCCCTCATTTAGCCCACCAATAGTTCGAGACAATAAACAGTTCGAAACAACGATATATACAACATTCAAACACCGACTAGTGACTACTACTAACATAAACAACAAGACATGATAGTTCATAAGAAGTCTTGCTACACCACCAAAACGCACCCATCTCGGCAGCTCGGACTCTCGTGATCCAGACGAGAATGACATTCTAAACTGAAGCAACTATTACATAGAAAGAGTGACATAGACGAGGATGACCAAATGACAAGGAATATGCATAACAAAAGAAAGAACTACCCATCCAGAACCAGCAGCAAAGACAACAAAGTCATTCGAAGAGATGATCCAACACCATCATAATTTGCAGCCCCGCTTCAGCGACCAGTGATCGGAGACACCAGTACTCCACCCTATCGATGCAACAGCCCAATTACCTATCAACCTGAAGGCTTGAACCACATCACTGCCTGTCGTAATTGAGACATCCAAGAATCAAAGTTAATCCGGATGCCTTTGTCATTCTCACCTTCTTTTGGCTGCAGGCTGTATCGTTGACAATCAGGGGAGTTTTCTCCCGAACTCGTAGGGCTCACCGTGTAGACACAGTTTTCCATAGCCAACAGAGCCTCTCTGCCATCAAGGTCCTTGCCAACGGTGATCTCCTGGTTAATCGGATAATTGAGTCCGAGAAACAGAGAGTGTGAACCAAGGCTGTTTACCCACCTCCAACCAAAAAATCCTAAAGGCCCCAACAAGCTGGTATCCTGCTCATAGACGTAACAGCCACTGTCCGGATACTCACGTATTACACGGTGCTTGTATACAGTGGTTTTTTTGCAATATAACTTTTCCGGCTCATGTGTCCGAATGATCATCAGCCTTTTGCCGTCGTCTGATCAAGCGAGCAACCAATTGTGCTTCCCTGTTTTTGGCAAAGGTGGTGTGATTACAAAGGGCAGTAACTGTGGGGACACTGCATCATATCAAAAAGGACATGCATTGTTAATGTAAGATTAGCATTGTTCAGAGTATGAGTAGGATAATGCAAGAAACAACATTGATATGTCCCTGTTGGAACTGGGAGGAAAATACAAGGAAATGCATACTGGGTTCGAAAATATAGAAGTGCCATGCATGGTTATACTCATGTTATCTCGCAATCGATTCTTCACAGGAAACTACCATGTCATGCATGTTATGTAATCATGTTCTATCCTCACAAACAAATTCTTCAAGGTAACTAACAGACCACGCATTGTTATATACTCGTGTTCGTGGGCAAAATTTTGTGAGGATATTATTCTAGCCATTGATTCTGAAGGGCTTAATATAGGTATGTACAGATGGTAAGCATTGCAGGATTTCATTACTTCCAAATATAGAGTTCTCCATATGCACATTTACTTCCCTAATGTATGGTTAGATGAAACCAACAGTGTGGTGCATGTTTCTACATCATGAAAATGAGGAAACTAACATGGCCATTGATACACACTCATATTTAGTAGCAGTATATAGATTACTGTAAAATAAGGATAATATCCATATATTCCTAACCGTTTGATTATTCAGGGTACGAATTGGCTGTAATGACATGGTCACAATCGCATGAATTAACTCATTCCAAATATAGCTGATTTACGGCGTCTCTAATATATTGCCATAGTTCTACTCAAATTCTGCTCAAACAGGGATATGCCAATCATCACAAAAAGTTCAAACAGTGTCATGGCGTCATCATTAACATGAGATGGAAACAACTTACACGCGTCGTCCCAGCAATACGTGGTGCCATCTGCTTTGTCGATCGTGTAGATGATGCCATTGTGTTCAATAGCATCACAGAAGTGTGTATCAGCTTTGACGATGATCCACTGCGAGCCGAGTTGTCACCAGCTAAAAAAGGCACTGGCGTAAAGATCGGCGAGTCCGCGGTTGAACAAGGCAATTAGCTTGAAGTCTGCGTAATTCGCATGTATTGTGGGCACTTGGCAGATTACAATCTTCTGCAAAACAAGGTCCGTCCAACTGACGTAGTAATCTAGATGACTTGGACCGTGATGGTAATACTCTATATAATCCAACGGAGGAAGGATAATCTCATGGGAGGTCTGGAAGTTCACGAGCACCAACTTTTTACCGTCTTCTCTGAAGGAAGCCATCCAGTGGGAGTTCATGCCGACCCAGTACATACCTGCCAAGAAGTTTCGGGCGATGGTGATCGGATCGATGTCGAGGGAAATGATGTACGGCGACACACTACATACCTGCAAAGAAGTTTCGGCTAATGGAGATCGGATTGAAGTCGAGGGGCATCATGCACGCCTCCGTATCATGGTGAGCCAATCTCGCAAGACCAGATAGCAGCAAGCAGGGTGTCTTGAAAAGCTTAGGCCTCGCTTCAACGATGGCCGTGTGCATGTCCCTCGAGCATGCAGCCAGCCGCAGGGTGGTCAACATATCCATACACGAACAATAGAGGTCGAGGATGTCACTGGGGAGATTGCTCCAATCACGACTCATATGGATGCTGCGCGGTTCGCGTTCGGCCATGGTGGAGTTTGGAAGGGGGCTTGATTTACGGGGGAGAAGGATGTCGGTGCTAGAGCGGCTAGCGAGGGAATAGTGGTACCGGGGGAGGCAAGTGAGGCGACGGTACACGGGGGCACAGCGAGATGGAGACGGAGACGGAGACGGAGAAGGAGATGGAGATGGAGTGGTGCTATGGGAGCGGAGAGGGAGACGAGGCGAGGCGCCAATGTGCTGTACAGCGGCGGTGACAGATCGCACAAAGGCATGTGGTGAGGCTGACTTTGGTAACCCGAACACGCCGCCTCGCCTGGACTAGTGTCAGGCGCAGGGTGTTGTCACTTCACTGTGAGGACCGGATGAATAGTATTTTGACCATCAAGTGTACCACAGTTGTACTACTACTACTACTAGTAGTAGGAACATGAGTACTCTAGTATTGTATAGCGGAAATAGGTCTCCCGTGCTAGCATGCCTGTTCACTTCATCGTTCAGGTATCATCCATATTGCGAGCAGAACCAAATTCTCGTGCATGCCCAATAAACGCCCTACCATGATGCATGCAAAGTGGTCGATTCGGTGCATCAAGGACGACATGCAGATCGCTCCACACTTGAGAAGAGGAAAAATGGAAAGGTAGAACGCGGCAGCAGAGGAAGAGAACGCTGGCTAAAGAGGCTGGGAGGGGATCGAGTAGGAAGTTAATGCTCCACGCCTAAATGTTTTGGGAAAACCTGATTTTTATAAGGTGACTTATACTCACCTAAACGGAGGGAGTATTCCTTAACCAGAGAATGTTGTGTCTCCCACTCACGCTCCGAAAAAAAAGCTACGACACATTTTTTTATCTGTTTGCATAGGTCCCACCTATCGGGAAGGATGGGCACGCATACACTAACAGGTACGACTCCTCGATCTACCCGCATAGCCTTTTCGCTTAGTCTACCTAGCCGCCTAATCAACTTCCTGCACGCCACTTCTCCCATTTACTTCTCCATCGGGAACCGATTCGCCTCGGCTTCTTCACCTCCCTTCGCCTTCATTTGCATCCAAACCCCACTGCGTTCACATTGTTTTAACCTCTTTAAATAATCATCTACTACTTCAGTTAGACTAGCCATCTAATCCTAATTCTCCAAACCATAGCCCTCCGTTCCAGCGGTTCCAAATGGCGAAAGAGATCGAGATGCAGGTTTTTAGCATCCAACATGTCCTCGTCGAAGGCTCGATGCGCATAGTTGCCACCGTCACCGTCCACCCAAGGGTTGTTCGGCAGTGGATCAACAATGTATCCAACTCCCTCGAAAAGGTAGAGACGAGGGTCATCGGTCTCGACGCAGAGTACACGGAGCGTGCCCCTGGGAAGATCCAGCGATCGCCGCCCTTCAGCCGTGCCTCGAAGATGATGTTTTGGTGTACCACATCATACACTCGCCTCCATACCAAGTGAGCTTCACGATTTCTTGTCTTGGGAGGACGATACTTCTGTGGGGCAGCCATCGAAGGGGACAAACAGAAGCTGGAGTCGTACAACCTTGATTTGAAAAGCATCGCTGACCTACAAACCAGAATCAAAATTCTTGTAGAAGATTGTGCTAAACAGACACCATCCCTATTCGACGTAGCAAATTTTGTGCTCGGTACAAATCTTCAAAAGGGTGATGAGACGGTGGCATTAAGGTCGTCTGGATGGGAGAATTATCCCTTGACGTACGAGCGGATAAAATATGCTGCCCTCGATGCCCGTATGAGTTTCGAGATAGCTGCAAGGTCCAAAGAGCTTGTTGCGAAGCCGTCTCCCATAGAGAATGAGAACAAGAATAATAATAATAATAATAATAATAATAATAATAATAATAATAATAATAATAATAATAATAATAATAAGAAGAAGAAGAAGAAGAAGAAGAAAATGTTGCACCAGCAGGAGGGCATTATGGATGGATGAACTATTTCCTCTCTTGTAAAAAAAATTATTCCCTCTCGGTGTATATTGATATAGATGGACTATTTCGATGGCATGCATGTCTTTGGAACAGAGTAGTAACGTGGGTCCGCTTGACTATAAGGAACTATTTATCCGCATATATAGCTTTCTCTGCTACTCCTTCCAGTGATCGGTATGCAGTGCATGTGTCCGTAGACATGACTGCTTGTCCATGGAAGTTCAACTACGGCGACCATCACGTTTCATCTCGCGATTCCCACGACGCCTCTCCAACCCACGGCAGCACGCCCCCCGACGTGCGCCTCACCCCTATCGGCCGCACCGCCCCTCTGCCTTTGTGTGCATGACATGTGGGCCACCTAAAATGCGGCGAGCATCAAGTTTCTACCACAGCCTCCCGCGATTCCCACGACGCCGCTCGAACCCAAACCACACGTCCCCCGACCTGCGGCTCACCCCTCTTGGCCCCACTGCCCCTCTGCCTTCGGGAGCATTACATGTGGACCAGTCACCTATCGGGTCCACATGTTATTGACTCAAAGGTAGGTGTAGTAAGGCGCTGAAGCTCAATATCGACGGCCCTGAGAGGGAAATGTAACTCCTGCGCCAGGGCTTGTGGTGCTCCCGCAGCACGAACTCGTGCCAAACTCGAGATTTGTTTCTTTACTATACATGCATGCAACGATTTAATGGACACTGTAATCTCAACATGTGATGGGGAGCTCTAAATTTGAATTTGAAACTTATAAAATGAAAAGATTCAAAACAAATAAACTGGGAGAGAGGGAGTTTATCGTAGGATGTGTCCCATACAAAATAAGTCCCTTGGTTTGTCACCGCGAAGATGCGGTTAGAAAGGAGCACAACGTCTTCCTACTCGTACGGCAACAAATCGGCCGCAGACAGCATGGTCCACCTTTGACCGCCATGTGCAAGGTTTGTGCTATCTTATTCAATCTCACCGTGGTTCCATCATACCAATTCATGCGGTGGCCCGTTGCATGGCTGATCCCAATGTTGGACAAAGGTTCTACAGGAACGGTGTCACCGTTGTAAATGTTGTGCAAATTGATGTTGGTACCCTCCCGTACATATGCAAGCCAATCTCCACTCACACCGAGCCTAGCCTGTGAAATAGTGGGCAGGGGGAGAATTAGGAAATGGACACGGAAGTAGTCTTTAGAATGCATTTACTACGTGATCAAACTCATCTTACCTGCTCATCGGAGGAAACCGAGTGCCCCTCAACGCCGGCATCTCAAGGGCGCCAACTTGCAACCACGGCCACACCGCTACTGGAGAGACCCCAAGGAAACATCCTCGTATGCTCCACGGAACATCAAGATGCATTTGTATGAGTAGTTTATCTTGTTAGAGAAAAGGATGAACGAGGGAAGGCCTCTAGATATAGAGATGGACACTACTACTACCAATGTGCTTGAAATAATACTTGTTCACGTGCTTGAAATATAAACACTCTAGTTTTGATATACATGTGTCAGCAGACACGACAACTTGTCCATGGAAGTTGAACCACGGCGACCATCACGTTTCTTGTTTCTACCACTGCCACACCCACACGCGATTCCCACGACACCGCTCCAACCCACGGCACGACGTCCCCCGATGTGGACATGGATCCTCTGACGTGGCTATCACTTCCTTGCCCTACCTTTCCTTCGCTGATAGGTGGGACCCACGCTTATGGGTCCCACATGTCAGTGACAGAAAGGTAGGATTGTTCGTGCCCCTCATCCCTCTCGGCCCCACCGCTCCTCTGCCTTTGTGTGCATGACATGCGGGCCAACTGAACTGCGGCGACCATCAACTTTCTACCACAGACACACCCGATTGACGCGGTTTGCTGCTCCGCTCTTTGTGCTCGATCCGCACTCCGCACCATCGAATTTTCATCCAGCGACTGTGACACATTTCGTCCCGGGCATCAATCCTCAGCTGGAGTACTTATGTACTACAGGTAGTACCCGCCGGTGTGGCCATCTACGCCTCATAACGCCCCGACGCCCAGCTGTGGCACCCTTGCCATGGCCACGCCACCACCGGCCGGTTCATCTCGAACGAGTAAGTCGCGAACCACGCCACCACCATGAGAATGACATGTGGGCCAGCCGCATTTAAGTTCCGCATGTCATTTACTCATAGGCCGGGAACTAGGCCACTGAAGTTCGGCCCCGTGGGCCCCGAGAGGGAAATGTAACTCCTGCGGCAGGCCTTGTGGTGCTCCCATGATCTGAGCTCGTGCCAAAACTGAATTTGTTTCTTACTAGTACCAACTAGTACTAGTAAGGTACACGTGCATTGCACGCATGAGATTCTGGTGGTTTGTGCATTATGCTTCTACATGTGGAGTTTTCTGGATTCTAACATGTGGCAAAATCTGGTGGAATGTAAGGTTAGGCAAGTTTGACTAACTTAGGTGAGTGTTTGGTTCAAGCCACACCTTAGGCAAGCCACACTAAGGCCCCACATGACATACACACAAAAAATGTGGCAAGATTCCCTTAGGCTTGCCAACTTGTGGCTCTCATTTTGAAGAACTAATAACTTTGCTTAAGCTTAGTTGTGGCAAAGTTAGTCATGAATTAAGTTCAACCATGGAGTCTTCTAGATTATACATGTGGCAGAATCTGGTGGATGATATCCAACGGCCAGTAGTGCTCGGATTTGCCATCTTTGTATCGTCGGATTGGCTTCATCCAACGACCAACTTTCAAAGTTTTTCACACACTATATAGGGGGGATAGATATAGATGTTCTGGTCCGTTGCAATGGATCCAAAGTACATCTATTTAGTGGAGTGCACTCTAAACACATTATCTATTTATTTTTCTCTAACCTTCCGTAGCCATGCAACCAAGCCACATAAGCTTCATGGGTGCCCCCCACATCATATTATTCATACTACGTTGATTGAAAAAAACATAAATCACCCAAAACAAGATCTTCCCATTTTTTGTTCCTACGATGTTGTGCCATGCGCGTATCTACTAGTTGTATAGTGGTAGTACTAGTAATATAGTATTAGGAGTACAAACTTGGTACTCCCTCCGTTTCTCTTTACTCCGCATATAAGATTTTGTCAAAGTCAAACTACACAAAGTTTGACCAAATTTACATAAAAATATATGAACATCTACAATGCTATAACTATATAGTATGAAAATACGTTTCATAGTGCATCTGATATGTCGATTTCATTTTGTGAATGTTTATATTTTTTAATATAAAGTTAGTCAAACTCTACAAAGCTTGACTTTGACCAAACCTTATATGCGTACTAAAAAGAAACGGAGGGAGTACTAGTAGGAGTAGTACTAGAACGTAATGCTCCTACTCTATCAATGAGCCCCGTCTGACACAAAATTTCTTGGCTTCCGTGCTATAGCTAGATCTTCCCCTTGTTTCTGTTTTCCAACCCGGCGGCGGGCGTGGTGTCGGTTGGCTCAACGGCGGTTGTCGGTGTCAAAACCGGCGTATCTCGGGTAGGGGGTCCCGAACTGTGCGTCTAGGCGGATGGTAACAGGAGACAAGGGACACGATGTTTTTACCCAGGTTCGGGCCCTCTCGATGGAGGTAATACCCTAATCCTGATTGATTAATATTGATGATATGGGTAGTACAAGAGTAGATCTACCACGAGATCAAGGAGGCTAAACCCTAGAAGCTAGCCTATGGTATGATTGTTGTTCGCCCCACGGACTAAAACCCTCCGGTTTATATAGACACCGGATAGGTTAGGGTTACACAGTAGTCGGTTACAATGGTAGGAGATCTACATATCCAGATCGCCAATCTTGCCTTCCACGCCAAGGAAAGTCCCATCCGGACACGGGACGAAGTCTTCAATCTTGTATCTTCATAGTCTTGGAGTCCGCCGTGACGATAGTCCGCTATCCAGACACCCCTAGTCCGGGACTCCTCAAGAGCTCCCTAAACTAGGCTTCAATGACGATGAGTCCGGCGCGTTGATTGTCTTCGCATTGCGAGGCGGGTTCCTCCTCCGAATACTCCATAGAAGGTTTTGAACACAAGGATAGTGTCCGCTCGCAAAACAAGTTCCACATAACACCGTAGAGAGAATAATTTTGCACAGATCTGCGACGTATTCGCGGGCGTGACATCACACCACGGCAAGGCCTTTATATGAATCGTTTTTTACTGTTCCCACCTCAGCGTGTTTAGCGAGGCGGTTTCCTTGGCACGTCTTATCAAAGCATAGATCGTGCCCCCTTATTCCGGGATTCTCATCAATACGGACGTGGGTAACCCATCCGCGCCATTGATTACGGCGCTTGGGAAATAAGCGAGTTTTACCAGGCTGGTGGGGGACGCATAGCTTCGTCCGTCTATATAAGGGGATAAGGATCCACCTTTTCACCTACGCCTTCTTCCTCCTTTGCTTATCCATTTGCGCGCACTCAAGCTCCAGCGCCCAAGTCCGCACATCCCACCTCAACCTTTCTCCAATCATGTCAGGAGCGGGAGGCAGGTGGATGGCCTCCTCCGTCACGGAGGGGCACATCGCAAGACTGCGGGAGGCCGGATACTTGTCCGGCAACATCGCGCACAGGCTTCCCGACGAGGGGCAGCTCATTCCGACCCCTGGGCCCCGTGAGAGGGTGGTGTTTCTCCCCCACTTCCTCCGCGGACTAGGTTTTCCTCTTCACCCATTTGTCCGGGGGCTCATGTTCTACTACGGTCTGGACTTCTACGACCTGGCCCCGAATTTCATCCTCAACATCTCGGCGTTTATCGTCGTGTGCGAGGCTTTCCTCTGCATCCCGCCCCACTTCGGCTTATGGCTGAAGATCTTCAACGTCCGGCCGAAGGTAGTGGGCGGCCGTGAAGCGGAGTGCGGAGGCGCCATGGTTGGCAAGATGGCCAAAGTCCCATGGCTCGAAGGCGCCTTCGTGGAGACAATAAAGGGGTAGCTATCGGGGTGGTTCTACATCACCGAGCCCCGCAACACCAAATGGGTGGCGGCCCCCGAATTCAGATCTGTCTTCCCCACACGGCTCTCGTCATGGAAAGAGACAGGCCTGACGTGGGGGAATTCGGACGAGACATCCGGACTTCAAACGTGCGTCCGAAACCTGGTGGCCAAGAAGCTTAGGCTTGTCGACGTAATCCAGGTGATGCTCATCCGCCGGATTCTCCCATGCCAACAAAGGGCCTTTAACTTGTGGGAGTTCGATCCGGCACATCACCAAACCTTGAACCGGCTCTTCAACACTACGTACGAAGATGCCTGGAAGGTGCTGTTCAAGGGCGCCGAAGCCCCATCATCCGCTACCAAAGATCGCGGGTACAGCTCGCAGCGTCCAGCCGGCGAGGTAAGTTATTTTACCCTTTACGGGACTCTTTTTTAATAGATTGACTCTACGTGGGATCTAAAACTCCCTAATCTTTTGACAGATCGGTGAAGACGCCCGGACAGATTAACTGTCCTGCCCTTTGCCAGAAGACCCAGCGGACGCCCGATTGACGGGGCTGCTGGCTCCGGTGCCGTACGTGGTGCCGGAGAAGAAGGCCAAGAAGGAGGTCACAGGAACTCAAAGGAGCTCCCGACGCCAGGTGCTGTCAGATTCCGAAGCGGAATCTTCTCCTCAAGATGAGGAGGAAGAAGAAGAAGAAGCTCCTCCCCCAGCGGGGGAGGAGAAGAAAATAAAGGCCGCCCCAACTGGGGAGGCCGAAGGGTCCAAGAAGGTAAGAACCCTTCCTCCGGACTTCTCCACCATCGAGTTATTGACGAGGAGGAGGACTGGCCTACAAGGGCTAAGCCCCTGGCGAGATCGTAAGTGTCCGGATACCCATGGTTTTTTATTATTACAGAGCCTTATCTAATGTTGAACAACCGTGCAGCCCGCCCAAGGGCGAGTTCGTCGATTCATCGAGCGGGTCCCTGGGCTCGTCGGAAATGGAGAGTACCTCGCTTCCGACCGCCTCCTCGCCTCACGCTGCGGGCGACGCCGCGGCGGGGCCCCAAGGGGGGCTTGGTCAAGAGGAGGTAGCGCAGGAGGTGCCACAAGGCGACCTCCTGGACTCCAGGCGCGAGGGGGGCAAGATCCCTAGGGGCTCTAAGCCCGCGACCCTCGTCCGGATTCCATGTCGGAACCATCAGCGGTTCCGGAGTCCGGACAACGGATCCTTCGCAAGAAGGGTAAGACGCCGGTGTCCTCTGTCCAACCGGAGGCACCGGATAGCTTACAGGAGGCGCTGAACACCGCACTGTCATGAGTGCGGTGATCTGGACAGTTCAGTCCGCCAAGAGCGGATTGACCAAAGCCTGTACAGCCTTCTAACAAGCCTTGAGGTAAGTTTTAGAATATATAAAAAATATAACCGCATAGACAGTAGCCCCTGATGCTTAGTTCGGTGTTCGGAAAGAAAAGTCGGACTAAGGATCTAAAAAGATATACGCAGGAGTCTAACATAAGTATGTCAATATGGGAATGCAGGCGCGCTGCTTGACTCTCTCGCCAGACCGATCATGGAGGTCAATGTATTGAAGGTAACCTCAAGCGGTCCGAGAACGAGCTCGACAAGCCAAGAAGGAGCTCGAGGACAAGGAAGGTAAGTAATACCTTATTAAAGAAATACCTTATAGAAAAGGTTTTGCTGCGAAAAATAACAGGAATAACATGGTACTGCAGGGCCACGAACGAGGTGGCGGCCTCAAGGAAGCGTGTCCGTGGTCAAAACAAAGCGGCTGCGAACGCACCGAGCAAGAGAAGGGGAGGCGAGCTGGCTACAGACGGCAAGAGCTCCAAGCTCGTGGAAAAACACGAGAGTTTGGAGCGTGACTCAAGACTCGAGAGTCCGAGCTCGCCTCAGCTCTTGAGAGTGCCAAAGCTGCTAAGGCCGAGGCCCAAAAAGCCCTCCAAGAAATTGAAGCACTAAAGAAGATAGCGGTGGGTAAGGCATTCTTTATGCAAAGCAAGAATGTAAACGTCAATTACCTGTTACTTACCCGGATTCAGAGCTCTCCAGGAGCATTCGCAGATTTGCCCCAGAGGCGCCCGATGCTGCCGATTCTATGCGCCAGGAGGGAGCTCCACGGAGAAGGTGTTCGGTCTCAAGATGCGAGGCCGACCATCCGGTGTTTTGAGCCACCAGCTGAAACAGCTGGTCGAGCTCCATAAGGTCGCCGAACAGGCCATGAAGGGCCTTATAGCGGTTGTGGCCATTGGAGGCCATGCCCGGAGCTACTTCGCTTGGTGCAGCGGCTGGTGGATGCCTATCCGCGCTTGAAGTCATCAAGCGCCCGCCTGTATTGAAGGTGTCCGTCGAGCCTTGCCCGTGCTAAAGTGCACTGGGCGAGCTGGATGCGGAGAGGCTTGTGACGGACGGGCCACCGAAGGGCCATGAGCATCGACGCCCAAATGTACTATGAGGGCCTCTCAAGGGTGCCCGCCGAATAGAGGATGAGTGCTCCAGAGATGTAATTTTGAATAAACTCGCATTTGTTATCCTGTACGCTGAAAACTTGTTCATATGCGCTAAGCAACGCTTATTAATTTAAAATATTACCTTCTCAGGCGGCCGCTTATCAAATTTGAGAGATGGCAAGTCGTTGGCTTCAGCCCCATGCCACGAAAGTGCTGGGGTGTTCGATAAACTTGAGCACTCTTGTTCCCATTCTTGGGTCCATCTAGGAGGCGCCAACACAACGTAACAAGGCAACCGGACTTATAATGCTTGAACACTCTCACTTAGCCATAGAATTCTATAATTTTAAATTTCGCGAAGCCCCTAGTATTCGAAGACCGAGTTCGGGCGCTTATCCACGCCTTTGGCCGGACAATTCCGTTCCTCGCTCTAAGCGCATAAGTCTTTAGGGACCCAAAAACCTCTCAAACAGCGATCGCTCTCGCCCTATCATGACGGTCAGTTTTAGCTTTTCCATCGAGGTGCTCGACCCAGATAACTGGGGCACAATCGCAGTGGTTCTCCGGTGCTACCTTAGCCGATATAGCGGAACGTAAGGTACCAAAACACGGAGCCGGGCAAACCCAACTATTGACCCAAGACATGATTCGAGCCAATTCATATAATGCTATAAGTTCGGTGCCGACTTGTGAAAGTGTTCGGACTTATCACACCATAATTTTGGGATACTTAAGCCCCTGGTGTATTGGCCGCACTAAAGTGTACGATTGCAACATGTCATGAAATGAACACATGTATATATAAAGGAAATATAGCAATAATAAGCAAAAGCTGTGTATTGTTTATTCAAAAAGGTACTGCAATGGAAGCAGAACGATACAAATAGTGCGGTAAGCAAGGGATGGGACTATCTAACATGTCCCCCTCCAGGGGTAAGCTGCTGGATGATATGTAAACTAGGTATAATGCTCGTAATAGAGACCACCTGAACACTTGACGTGGCTTTCCGCTTCCCTGGCTGTTGCATCATGAGTTAGGCGATTCAGGTGCCGGACAGGACTTCTCAAAGACGGAGTCCTGAAAGTAAAAAAAAAGGAAGAAAAAAGATAAAGAAAAAGGAAATGACACAAACGGTAGCCCCTGGTGCGGTCGAGCCACATTCTTGGCGTGCCGTTGTCTTGCCCTTTCCCATATGCCCATGGTATCTCCAGGGCGTAATTATGTACGCGTAATACTAGCATCGCAATTTCGCGAGGGCTGGGGTTGGGGCCGGACTGCTACTCGTGCTTGAATCGTGCCAGGTGGTCTTGTTGCAGGTTACTCCGGGCGCGCTTGGCGGTGTCCGGACGCTTAGTGGCTGGACTCGAGAATTGCCGTGAGAGGCTGCTTTGCACCTCCGCCGCAAGGTCCGCCGTGTGCTCCTCCGTTTGGAGAGAGCGTTCGGTGTTTCCATTGACCGTGATTACTCCTCGAGGGCCTGGCATCTTGAGCTTGAGGTATGCGTGAGTGCGGCACCGCATTGAACTTTGCAATGCGGTTCGTCCGAGCAAGGCATGATAGCCGCCATGAATGGGACGATGTCAAGATTAACTCTTCGCTCGAAGTTATCCGAGATCCGAAGACCACTTCGAGTGTGACTGAGCCTATACAGTTGGCCTCTACACCCGGTATGGCGCCTTTAAAGGTCGTCTTTGTAGGTTTAATCCTTGAGGGGTCTATGCCCATTTTGCGACCGATCCCGATAAAGCAGGTTCAGGTTGCTACCGCCGCCCATCGGGACTCGGTGAGGTGAAATCCGTCAATAATTGAGTCAAGAACCAATGCGCGGCTGCCATGACGGATGCTAGTGGGTGGTCCTTCGATCGAAGGTGATCGGGCAGGAAGACCATGGGTTGAACTTTGGGGCGATCGCTCCATCGCATATACGCCCCGTAGTGCACGCTCGCTCCCTTTTGGGTATGTGGGTTGCGATATCATGTTCACGTCCGCACTTGTGTGGGAAAACCTTTCGTCCTCTATTGTTCGGGCGGCCGGGCTCTTCCTCGCCATCGCTATGCAGCCCCTTGTCGTTGAGTTCGGCACTTAACTTGCCTGCTTGCTTGAACACCCAACAATCCCTGTTGGTGTGATTGGCTGGTTTTTCGGGGGTGCCATGTATTTGGCACAAGCGATCGAGTATGCGGTCCAAGTTGGATGGGACCTGGGTATTTCTTTTGAATGGCTTCTTCCGCTGACCGGGTTTAGAGGCTCTGAATCCGGCATTGACGGCCGTATCTTCAGTATTATCGCCATTAATGCGACGCTTGTTCTTGTTGCGACGCGACCTGCCATTGCTGTCCTTGGTATCCGGACTATCAGGATGTTTGGCCAAGTTGTTGCTTCGAGCTAGCCAGCTGTCCTCTCCCGCACAAAAGCGAGTCATGAGGGTTGTGAGGGCTGCCATAGATTTTGGCTTTTCCTGTCCTAGGTGCCGGGCAAGCCACTCGTCATGATGTTATGCTTGAAGGCTGCAAGGGCCTCTCGTGATCCGGACAGTCAACAATTTCATTTTTCTTTGTTAGGAACCGAGTCCGTAATTGTCCGCCGATTCTTCCGCTGCTGAATTATGTGGCTAAGGTCATCGGCGCCCGGTGGTCGCATATATGCCCCGGAAGTTATCAAGGAATGCGGCTTCCAGGTCCTCCCAACAACCAATTGATTCTGCTTGTAAGCTATTGAGCCAAATGTCGAGCTGGTCCTTTAAGCTTGAGGGAGGTATTTGATGGCATGTAGATCATCACCGCGGGCCATGTGGATATGGAGGAGATAATCCTCGATCCAGACCACGGGATCTGTGGTACCATCGTATGATTCGATGTTTACGGGCTTGAAGCCCTCGGGGATTTGATGATCCATTACTTCATCTGTGAAGCATAGTGGGTGTGCGGCGCCTCTGTATTCGGCTATATCACGACGTAGCTCATATGAGCTTTGTCTACTGTGTTCGGCCCAGCCGGTTTTGCTGTATCCGGCGCGACGGTAATCATCCCGCATTGCTGGGCGCCCATGCAATCCGTAGATCGATCTTGTATGTTTTGCCTTATCCTCCAATATATCTCGCAAGTCCGGCGCGTTTTCCCGTGCCTTGGTACTTTTTGAGCGGCGTCGGGGTGTGGCTTGAGCGGAGGGTCTAGAGGCCTCTCTATCGCGGCCACGGGGTGGCTGGTCTGCCATGTCATGCGCTGGTGACTTGGGTGCTTCCTCCTCTAGTCGAGGCAACGGCCTGCGTTTGGGGTAGCTTTTGGAGGGGCGTTCGAGTTCATACTCTTCGGCCGCAAGGACTTCAGTCCACCTGTCAGCTAGCAGGTCTTGATCAGCTCTAAGCTGTTGCTGCTTTTTCTTGAGGCTGCTTGCCGTGGCTATAAGCATGCGTTTGAAACGCTCCTGTTCGGCGGGATCCTCGTGCACGACATAAACTCGCTGCCGCCGAGGCTTGCCTCAGCTTCGGAAGGAGGCGATAATTATCGCCCTCAACCTTTTTTCTGCCGCGACCGTCGTGCGGGTTGCTTCTCCCCTCCCGCGCCGAGTCCTGCTGGAGGGGCTCTCTTTGGCACCGTCCGGTGTTATTATCTCCGTGCGGAATCACCATTTTATTGTGGCGGATTTAGAGCGCGCCACGACGCCGGCGCTTCTTGGCTGTTTCTTGAGGGGTCATCCTCCGTTGTTCCATCGCTGCTCCCATCTTTTGGGATGTCCACCATATATATGTCATATGCCGAGGTGGCCTTCCAGTGCCCTGTAGGCGCGGTCTTGGTCGCCTCCGCATCGCCGCCCATACCGCCGATGTCTTCGAGTCGTAGTTCAGCATGTCGGTTAAATCATCGACAGTGGCTACAAAGTGGGTGGTGGGTGGGCGTTGAAATATCTTCGCCGTCCGATCCCAACCTTCCTGTCCGTAGTCCGCCAGGGCTCTCCGGATAAAGAGAGAGACTTTAGTGAATTCAGGATGTCGCCAAAGGGCGAAAGTGCTGAAAGATGTCCGCGCAGTGAACTTCATGACCGGCGCCCAATCGGATTCGATTGGCGGGCGCGCGGAGGGTTCGGAGCCGGAGAGGAGTCCGCACCGGAGTCGAGGTCTTCGCAAGCGACAGGATGGAGTTCGCTCAATCGCTGTAGAGATTGTAGCCCCGAGGCGGTGTCCAACCACTCGCCCTCGATCGGGAATCCGCTCTCGATTAAGGGTCGGAGCGGATGCCTGTGGCGGCCTCCTGTGGCACCGCTCGCCTGCGAGCTAGATCATGCCCATCGAGACAAGGCGGCGCGCTTGGCTGCGGCTCGAATCCGTTGAAGTGAAGGAAATATGCCCTAGAGGCAATAATAAAGTTATTATTTATTTCCTTATATCATGATAAATGTTTATTATTCATGCTAGAATTGTATTAACCAGAAACATAATACATGTGTGAATACATAGACAAACAGAGTGTCACTAGTATGACTCTACTTGACTAGCTCGTTAATCGAAGATGGTTATGTTTCCTAACCATAGACATGAGTTGTCATTTGATTAACGGGATCACATCATTAGGAGAATGATGTGATTGACATGACACATTCCGTTAGCCTAGCACTTGATCGCTTAGTATGTTGCTATTGCTTTCTTCATGACTTATACATGTTCCCCGTAACTATGAGATTATGCAAACCCCGTTTACGGAGGAACACTTTGGTGCTACCAAACGTCACAACGAATCGGGTGATTATAAAGGAGTACTACAGGTGTCTCCAAAGGTACATGTTGGGTTGGCGATTTCGAGATTAGGTTTTGTCACTCCGATTGTCGGAGAGGTATCTCCGGCCCTCTCGGTAATGCACATCACTATAAGCCTTGCAAGCAATGTAGCTAATGAGTTAGTTACGGAATGATGCATTACGAACGAGTAAAGAGACTTGCCGGTAACGAGATTGAACTAGGTATTGATACCGACGATCGAATCTCGGGCAAGTAACATACCGATGACAAAGGGAACAACGATGTCGTTATGCGGTTTGACCGATAAAGATCTTCAGAGAATATGTAGAAACCAATATGGGCATCCAGGTTCCGCTATTGGTTATTGACCAAGAATAGTTCTAGGTCATGTCTACATAGTTCTCGAACCCGTAGGGTCCGCACGCTTAAGGTTTCGATGATGTTATATTATGAGTTTATGAGTTTTGATGTACCGAAGGAGTTCGGAGTCCCGGATGAGATCGGGGACATGACGAAGAGTCTCAAATGGTCGAGACGTAAAGATCGATATATTGGACGACTATATTCGAGTTCGGAAAGGTTCCGAATGATTCGGTATTTTTCGAGTACCGGAGAGTTACGTGAATTCGCCGGGAGAAGTATTGGGCCTTATTGGGCCCTGCGGGAAAGAGAGAGGGCTGCCTAGGGCAGGCCGCGCGCTTCTCAAGGCCTAGTCCGAATTGGACTAGGGGAGGGGCCGCACCCTTCCTCCCTTCCCCTTCCTTCTCTCCTACTCCTACTAGAAAGGAGGAGTCCTACTCCCTGGGAGTAGGACTCCCCCCTTGGCGCCTCCTCCTCCTTGGCCGCCCTCCCTTGCTCCTTTATATACGGGGCAGGGGCACCCCATGACACACAAGTTGATCTACGGATCGCTCCTTAGCCGTGCAGGCGTGCCCCCTCCACCATATTCCACTTCGTCATATCGCTGCGGAGCTTAGGCGAAGCCCGCGCCGGTGAAGTCATATCGTCATGAGCTTAGGCGAAGCCCCGCGCCGGTGGAGCATCATCATTGTCACCACACCGTCAGGTTGACGGAACTCATCCCCGACGCTTTGCTGGATCGGAGCCCGGGATCGCCATCGAGCTGAACGTGTGCTGAACACGGAGGTGCCGTGCGCTCGTACTTGGATCGGTCGGATCGTGAAGACGCACGACTACATCAACCGCGTTGTTATAACGCCCGCCACGGGCTCCACGAGGGTACATGGACAGACACTCTCCTCTCGTTGCTATGCCATCACCATGGTCTTGCGTGTGCGAGGAAATTTTTGAAATTACTACGCTCCCCTACAAAGTGGCATCCGAGCCTGGTTTTATGCGTTGATGTCATATGCACGAGTAGAACACAAGTGAGTTGTGGGCGATATAAGTCATACTGCTTACCAGCATGCCATACTTTGGTTCAGCGGTATTGTGAGATGAAGCGCCGGACCGACATTACGCCAGACGCTTACGCGAGACTGGTTTCACCGCCGAGCACTAGTTGCTTAAAGGTGACCGCGGTGTCTGTCTCTCTCACTTTAGTTGAACTGAGTGTGGCTACGCCCGTCCTTGCGAAGGTTAAAACAGCACCAATTTGATAAACTATCGCTGTGGTTTTGATGCGTATGTAAGAACGGTTCTTGCTCAGCCCGTAGCAGCCACGTAAAACTTGCAACAACAAAGTAGAGGACGCCTAACTTGTTTTTGCAGGGCATGTTGTGATGTGATATGGTCAAGACGTGATGCTATATTTTATTGTATGAGATGATCATGTTTTGTAACCGGGTTATCGGCAATCGGCAGGAGCCATATGGTTGTCGCTTATTGTATGAAATGCATAAGCCATGTAATTGCTTTACTTTATCAAGAAGCAGTAGCGATAGTCGAGAAGCAATAGTTGGCGAGACAACAACGATGCTACGATGGAGATCAAGGTGTCGCGCCGGTGACAATGGTGATCATGACGGTGCTTCGGAGATGGAGATCACAAGCACAAGATGATGATGGCCATATCATATCACTTATATTGATTGCATGTGATGTTTATCCTTAATGCATCTTATCTTGCTTTGATTGACGGTAGCATTTTAAGATGATCTCTCACAAAAAATTATCAAGACGTGTTCTCCCTGAGTATGCACCGTTGCTAAAAGTTCGTAGTGCCCAGACACCACGTGATGATCGGGTGTGATAAGTTCTACGTCCATCTACAACGGGTGCAAGCCAGTTTTGCACACGCAGAATACTCAGGTTAAACTTGACGAGCCTAGCATATGCAGATATGGCCTCGAATACGGGAGACCAAAAGGTCGAGCGTGAATCATATAGTAGATATGATCAACATAGTGATGTTCACCATTGAAAACTACTCCATCTCACGTGATGATCGGTTATGGTTTAGTTGATTTGATCACGTAATCACTTAGATGACTAGAGAGATGTCTATCTAAGTGGGAGTTCTTAAATTAATATGATTAATTGAACTTTAATTTATCATGAACTTAGTCTGGTAGTATTTTGCAAATTATGTTGTAGATCAATAGCTCGCGTTGTTGCTTCCCTATGCTTTTATATGTTTGTTTTGATATGTTCCTAGAGAAAATTATGTTGAAAATGTTAGTAGCAATGATGCGGATTGGATCCGTGATATGAGGTTTATCCTCATTGCTGCACAGAAGAATTATGTCCTTGATGCACCGCTAGGTGACAGACCTATTGCAAGAGCAAGATGCAGACGTTATGAACGTTTGGCTAGCTCAATATGATGACTACTTGATAGTTTAGTGCACCATGCTTAAACGGCTTAGAATCGGGACTTCAAAGACGTTTTGAACGTCATGGACCATATGAGATGTTCCAGGAGTTGAAGTTAATATTTCAGCAAATACCCGAGTTGAGAGATATGAAGTCTCCAACAAGTTCTATAGCTAAAAGATGGAGGAGAATCGCTCAACTAGTGAGCATGTGCTCAGATTGTCTGGGTACTTCAATCGCTTGAATCAAGTGGGAGTTAATCTTCCAGATAAGATAGTGATTGACAGAATTCTCTAGTCACCATCACTAAGTTACTAGAACTTCGTGATGAACTATAGTATGCAAGGGATGACGAAAACGATTCCCGAGCTCTTCGTGATGTTGAAATCGACGAAGGTAGAAATCAAGAAAGAGCATCAAGTGTTGATGATTGACAAGACCACTAGTTTCAAGAAAAGGGCAAAGGAAAGAAAGGGAACTTCAAGTAGAATGACAAGCAAGTTGTCACTCCCACGAAGAAACCCAAAGCTGAACCAAAGCCTGAAACTGAGTGCTTACACTGCATAGGAAATGGTCACTGGAAACGGAAATACCCCAAATATTTGGTGGATAAGAAGGATGTCAAAGTAAACAAGGGTATATTTGATATACAGGTTATTGATGTGTGCTTTACTAGTGTTTATAGTAGCCCTGAGTATTTGATACTTGTTCGGTTGCTAAGATTAGTAACTCAAACAGAGTTACGAATAAACAGAGACTAGTTGAAGGGAAGTGACGATGAGTGTTGGAAGTAGTTCCAAAATTGATATGATCATCATCGCACACTCCCTATACTATCGGGATTAGTGTTTATAGTAGCCCCTGAGTATTTGATACTTGTTCGGTTGCTAAGATTAGTAACTCGAGACAGGAGTTACAGAATAAACAGAGACTAATTGGAAGGGAAGTGACGATGAATGTTGGAAGTAGTTCCAAGATTGATATGATCATCATCGCACACTCCCTGTACCTTCGGGATTAATGTTAAACCTAAATAAATGTTATTTGGCGTTTGCATTGAGCATGAATATGATTTGATCATGTTTATTGCGATACGGTTATTCATTTAAAGTCAAAGAATAATTGTTGTTCTGTTTTCATGAATAAAACCTTCGATGGTCATACACCCAATAAAATAGTTTGTTGGATCTCGATCGTAGTGATACACATATTTAAAATATTGATGCCAAAAGATGCAAAGTTAATAATGATAGTGCAATTTATTTGTGGCACTGCCGTTTGGGTCATATCGGTGTAAAGCGATGAAGAAACTCCATAAAGATGGATTTTCGGAATCACTTGGTTATGAATCATTTGATGCTTGCGAACCGTGCTTTTTGGGCAAGATGACTAAAACTCCGTTCTCCGGAACAATGGAACAAGCTACTGACTTATTGGAAATAATACATACCGATGTATGCGATCCAATGAGTGTTGATGCTCGTGGCAAGTATCGCTATTTTCTGACCTTCACAAGATGATTTGAGCAGATATGGGTATATCTACTTGATGAAACATAAGTCTGAAATAATTGAAAGGTTCAAAGAATTTCAGAGTGAAGTGGAAAAATCATCGTAACAAGAAAATAAAGTTTCTGCAATCTGATCATGGAATCGAATATTTGAGTTACGAGTTTGGACTTCAGTTAAAACAATGTGAAATAGTTTCACTACTCACGCCACCTGGAACACCACAGTGTAATGGTGTGTCCAAACGTCATAACCGTACTTTATTAGATATGGTGCGATCAATGATGTCTCTTACCGATTTACCACTCGCTTTTGGGGTTATGCACTAGAGACAACTACATTCACGTTTAATAGGGCACCATCTAAATCCGCTGAGACGACACCGTATGAACTATGGTTTAACAAGAAACCTAAGCTGTCGTTTCTTAAAGTTTGAGTTGTGATACTTATGTGAAAAAGTTTTCACCGATAAGCTCGAAACCAAATCGAGAAGTGCGTCTTCATAAAATACCCAAAGGTAACTATTGGGTACACCTTCTATCACAGATCCGAAGGCAAGTTTTTCGTTGCTAAGATGGATCCTTTCTAGAGAAGAAGTTTCTCTCGAAAGAAGTGAGTGGGAGGAAAGTAGAACTTGATGAGGTAATTGTACCTTCTCCCTTATTGGAAAGTAGTTCATCACAGAAATCAGTTCCAGTGATTCCTACACAATTAGTGAGGAAGTTAATGATGATGATCATGAAACTTCAGATCAAGTTACTACCGAACCTCGTAGGTCAACCAGAGTAAGATCCGCACCAGAGTGGTACGGTAATCCTATTCTAGAAGTCATGTTACTAGACCATGATAAACCTATGAACTATGAGGAAGCGATGATGAGCCCAGATTCCGCGAAATGGCTTGAGGCCATAAAATCTGAGATATGATCCATGTATGAGAACAAAGTATGGACTTTGATTGACTTGCTCGATGATCAGCAAGCCATGTTAAATAAATGGATCTTCAAGAGGAAGACAGATGCTGATAGTAGTGTTACTATCTACAAAGCTAGACTTGTCGAAAAAGGTTTTGACAAAGTTCAAGATGTTGAATACAATGAGATTTTCTCACTCGTTATCGATGCTTAAAAGTCTGTCCGAATCATGTTAGCAATTGCCACATTTTATGAAATCTGGCAAATGGATGTCAAAACTGCATTCCTTAATGGTTTTCTTAAAGAAGAGTTGTATATGATGCAACCAGAAGATTTTGTCAATCCTAAAGGTGCTAACAAAATGTGCAAGCTCCAGCGATCCATCAATGGACTGGTGCAAGCATCTCGGAGTTGGAATATACGCTTTGATGTGTTGATCAAAGCATATGGTTTTATACAGACTTTTGGAAAGGCCTGTATTTACAAGAAAGTGAGTGGGAGCACTACAGCTTTTCTGATAAGTATATGTGAATGACATATTGTTGATCGGAAATAATGTAGAATTATTCTGCAAAGCATAAAGGAGTGTTTGAAAGGAGTTTTTTCAAAGAAAGACCTTGGTGAAGTTGCTTACATATTGAGCATCAAAATCTATAGAGATAGATCAAGACGCTTGATAAGTTTTTCAATGAATACATACCTTGACAAGATTTTGAAGTAGTTCAAAATGGAACAGTCAAAGAAAGAGTTCTTGCCTGTGTTACAAGGTGTGAGATTGAGTAAGACTCAAAACCCGACCACGGCAGAAGATAGAAAAAGAATGAAAGTCATTCCTTATACATCAGCCACAGGTTCTATAAAGTATGTCATGTTGTGTACCAGATCTATTGCATACCCTACCACTAAGTTTGGCAAGGGAGTGCAATAGTGATCTAGGAGTAGATCAATGGACAGCGGTCAAAATTATCCTTAGTGGAATAAGGATATGTTTCTCGATTATGGAAGTGAAAAAAGGTTCGTCGTAAAGGGTTACGTCGATGCAAGTTTTAACACTGATCTAGATGACTCTGAGTCTCAATCTGGATACATATTGAAAGTGGGAGCAATTAGCTAGAGTAGCTCTGTGCAGAGCATTGTGGACATAGAAATTTGCAAAATACTTACGGCTCTGAATGTGACAGACCCGTTGACTAAAATTATCTCACAAGCAAAATATGATCACACCTTAGTACTCTTTGGGTGTTAATCACATAGCGATGTGAACTAGATTACTGACTCTAGTAAACCCTTTGGGTGTTGGTCACATGTCGATGTGAACTATGGGTGTTAACCACATAGAGATGTGAACTATTGATGTTAAATCACATGGCGATGTGAACTAGATTATTGACTCTAGTGCAAGTGGGAGACTGAAGGAAATATGCCCTAGAGGCAATAATAAAGTTATTATTTATTTCCTTATATCATGATAAATGTTTATTATTCATGCTAGAATTGTATTAACCGGAAACATAATACATGTGTGAATACATAGACAAACAGAGTGTCACTAGTATGACTCTACTTGACTAGCTCGTTAATCGAAGATGGTTATGTTTCCTAACCATAGACATGAGTTGTCATTTGATTAACGGGATCACATCATTAGGAGAATGATGTGATTGACATGACACATTCCGTTAGCCTAGCACTTGATCGTTTAGTATGTTGCTATTGCTTTCTTCATGACTTATACATGTTCCTGTAACTATGAGATTATGCAAACCCCGTTTACCAGAGGAACACTTTGGGTGCTACCAAACGTCACAACGTAACTGGGTGATTATAAAGGAGTACTACAGGTGTCTCCAAAGGTACATGTTGGGTTGGCGTATTTCGAGATTAGGTTTTGTCACTCCGATTGTCGGAGAGGTATCTCTGGGCCCTCTCGGTAATGCACATCACTATAAGCCTTGCAAGCCATGTAGCTAATGAGTTAGTTACGGAATGATGCATTACGTAATGAGTAAAGAGACTTGCCGTAACGAGATTGAACTAGGTATTGATACCGACGATCGAATCACGGCAAGTAACATACCGATGACAAAGGGAACAACGATGTCGTTATGCGGTTTGACCGATAAAGATCTTCGAGAATATGTAGGAACCAATATGGGCATCCAGGTTCCGCTATTGGTTATTGACCAAGAATAGTTCTAGGTCATGTCTACATAGTTCTCGAACCCGTAGGGTCCGCACGCTTAAGGTTTCATGACAATTATATTATGAGTTTATGACTTTTGATGTACCGAAGGAGTTCGAGTCCCGGATGAGATCGGGACATGACGAAGAGTCTCAAATGGTCGAGACGTAAAGATCGATATATTGGACGACTATATTCGAGTTCGGAAAGGTTCCAATGATTCGGTATTTTTCGGAGTACCGAGAGTTACGGGAATTCGCCGGGAGAAGTATTGGGCCTTATTGGGCCCTGCGGGAAAGAGAGGGGCTGCCTAGGGCAGGCCGCGCGCCCCAAGGCCTAGTCCGAATTGGACTAGGGAGAGGCCGCACCCCTTCCTCCCTTCCCTTCCTTCTCTCCTACTCCTACTAGGAAAGGAGGAGTCCTACTCCGGTGGGAGTAGGACTCCCCCCTGGGCGCCTCCTCCTCCTTGGCCGGCCCTCCCTTGCTCCTTTATATACGGGGCAGGGAGGCACCCCATGACACACAAGTTGATCTACGGATCGTTCCTTAGCTGCAGCGGTGCCCCTCCACCATATTCCACTTCAGTCATATCGTCATGAGCTTAGGCGAAGCCTCGCGCCGGTGAAGTCATATCGTCATGAGCTTAGGCGAAGCCCCGCGCCGGTGGAGCATCATCATCGCCACCACACCGTCAGGTTGACGGAACTCATCCCCGACGCTTTGCTGGATCGGAGCCCGGGATCGCCATCGAGCTGAACGTGTGCTGAACACGGAGGTGCCGTGCGTTCGGTACTTGGATCGGTCGGATCGTGAAGACGTACGACTACATCAACCGCGTTGTTATAACGCTTCCGCTTACGGTCTATGAGGGTACATGGACAGACACTCTCCCCTCTCGTTGCTATGCCATCACCATGGTCTTGCGTGTGCGTAGGAAATTTTTTGAAATTACTACGTTCCCCTACACGAAGATCAAGTCTCCCGGATATCGGCCGTGTAGTTTAAACTTCCAAATCTGACCTGATGGCCAGGGGCGTAGCTTTCGATCTGCTCCAGATGGCCAAGCGAATTGGCCCGCAGTGCAAAGCCGCCGAACACGAATATCTGTCCGGGGAGAAAAGTCTCACCCTGGACCGCGTCGTTGTTGATGATCGTAGGAGCCATCAGGCCTATCGGCGATGACACAGAGGAACTCTCAATGAAAGCACCAACGTCGGTGTCAAAACCGGCGGATCTCGGGTAGGGGGTCCCGAACTGTGCATCTAGGCGGATGGTAACAGGAGACAAGGGACATGATGTTTTTACCCAGATTCGGGCCCTCTCGATGGAGGTAATACCCTACTCCTGCTTGATTAATATTGATGATATGGGTAGTACAAGAGTAGATCTACCACGAGATCAAGGAGGCTAAACCCTAGAAGCTAGCCTATGGTATGATTGTTGTTCGTCCTATGGACTAAAACCCTCTGGTTTATATAGACACCGGATACGTTAGGGTTACACAGAGTCGGTTACAATGGTAGGAGATTTACATATCCATATCGCCAAGCTTGCCTTCCATGCCAAGGAAAGTCCCATCCGGACACGGGACGAAGTCTTCAATCTTGTATCTTCATAGTCTTGGAGTCCGGCCGTGACGATAGTCCGGCTATCCGGACACCCCCTAGTCCGGGACTCCCTCAGCGGTCCCACATGAAAGTGAAAATGCTAGGCACAGGGGCGGAGCTACGTGAGGGCCAACACGTGCCCTGGCCCACCCAACCTAGCAGGATTTTCGTAGTTGTACATCCAGTTTTGAGGCATGGAACGTCAACGCAAGGGTAATTTCTATAGCCTGGCTAGACTGGCACGCCCAACGTTTTGCTTCAAGCTCCGCCACTGCTAGGCAACCCGCTTTCCCTAAGCTATGTGTCATGCCGGACGGGCCGTGTTGTACCCCCGATTCCCGGGCGTGTGGGGGTGCGACGCGAACGCGGCAGGCCTTTTCCTTTTACTAGTAATGTGCCCGTGCGTTGCGACGGATCCAAAGTAGTAGAATAGTAGTATTTGTTCACAAACTTGAAAGAAATCACTATTGTTTTGATATACTCCTAATATATTACTCCCTCCGTACCTAAATATTTGTCTTTTTTGAGATTTCAAATGGACTATCACATACGGATTATATAGACACTAGTTGTCAACCCGTGCTTCCGCACGGGCTAGAAATTTTGGAAATTTCATCCATTGTTAATATGATAATATGATAATGGAAAGATAATATGATGGAAAGTACTGGTCCAAGATGTATTTGGGTGACCCTGACATCCACCAAAGTGACAACTTATAAAAGAAATCTTTTCTATCACTAAAAAGTAGTTTTTCTATCCAAATGACAGTAGGCAAGGCTACTCAAACGTCATTTTCCTCTATAAAAAAGTTGAATTATATACAACAGATGGATATGTGCAAAGCCGAACTGGCTGCAGTACTATATATGTTTTTGGAATGTACAGTGCTATCTAATTTTTGAAACACCTACGAATTTGCATAGAAAATAGCCGTACTGTATGCATAACTGAAGAAGGGAAAATCAGAAACCTCCGTTCTGTCCTCAGGTATAAGCTAATTAGAAGAACTAAAAAATGTGAGATTTATGACTACCATTCAAAAAAATTCAGCGTGCAGGTGATTTCAGTACAACTCATATGAATTTGATTGCTCATCGCAGAATACATGCGGATCCGTCTAGGAATCCAAGTGATCATTGTGTTTTGTATTTTCTTGATGCTTCATTTGAGCCTATAAAATCCACCTTTTTTCAAGAAAAATAATCTAATTGGTCAAAAATTTCATTCAGTCTTAGACTCTTTTTTTTCTAAACATGAGGCATTGGGAGAATTTATTTGTACGTGTTTCCTCAGAAAATAATGGTACACTTTAAAAAAATTCAAGGGAACATGTATGTGTCCATTGTTTTTGTGCAATTTTGAATGCGGACTTCTTTTATAGCATGGGGCTTGTGGACTTCTCATTTATGCGTATCTTTTTAGGAGAGCGATCTTTTTTTCATTATGAAACGGAGGCAACTGTATTTTGTATTGGTTCAAGCTAAATGTGAGCATTGAGGACACTTTTGCATTAGTCTGGGTTTAATTTTTTCATGTACGTGTTGTATTTTCTATGTCGTCTGTACATGCCTCACGCCGAGCATTATTTAATACTCATTCGTCGATGGATAACATGATGTGTAGTTGTTGCCCGTAAGGCTCTGTTTGGTTTATCGTTTCCATTTCAAATACCCCTGTAAAACTTACAGACATCTGCTCGCCGTTTTGCTTTCCGACCAGAAATAGCCCTTGGTCGGTAAGTTACACTTGTAAATAAATTATACCCGTATTCAAATACATCCATACCAAGCGCGGCCTAAATGTCTTCCATGTCCCGTGCACCTGTGTCGCCTCAGTATGCTGATCATGTAGATGCAACGGCGAGAGCTAACTCCCTCGCAAAAAAAAGGCCAGAGCTAACTTCACGTTTTTTTAGTTGTAACTCTACATTTTTTTCAGTTGCAACTCCGTGTTCTTTTTTTAATAGTTTCTGTGTCCAGCTAGAGGTTTGAACACAGGGAATCAGGCAAACGTTATTTTAGTCGGATCAGCCACATGCATTGAATTTAAACTCAAGTGTCCAGATCGCAATTGTATCCTTTTTTTCTTTTTCTTTGGGGGGTCCGATTAGCTTACTATTAATCATGTACGTACCAAACTTTTCTTCCACGGTTAATCCTAGCCACAAAACCAAGATCTAATAGCTTGATTATTTTTTGATGATATGGATTATTGGAGAATTCTGTACGTGATTTCTGTTTTTTTTCTGCTAGTCATTACTTACGTGTTGGTTGGGTCAGATTGTGTCTTTTTTCACGCAAAAGCAATGTAACATAAATGGTAAGGTGAAGATAAATCAATTACATAGATTGAACGGCTAAGATATTTTTAATGATGTGGATTAACATGAGAGTTCGTATGGTGCCTCCAATTAGTAAATATAAGATATAAGATATTCTAGTGTTTCTAGCAAGATGCCCGCGCGTTGCACGAAGTTGATGGAAAAGGTAAGCACAACTTATAAATTGACGGATGGAGTACTAGTTACAGTGATGCATATAATTAAGCAAAGGGATCGCACATGTCGGTATTGACTGGAACGAGAATGCAACATCACAATAAGAATTAAGGCCACGATGATGCAATCACAGTGGTGGTTACAGAAGGCAAGAAGAAAGATGGATCCACGAACGTACGACCTCCTCCTCCTCAACTTAGTGCGCCGGGCCACCGACCGGCGGCTAAGGAGCGACGGCTTTTGTGGCGAGGTCGAGGTGCTTCTCAGCAAAGGCATCCAAGGCTTCCAGCCGGTTGAGGAAGGCCAACGTCGTAGCGTCCTCACTGGCCTTGTAGATACCTATGTACACGATTTGCTCGTACACGTGGATGTATAGGTCGACGAATTCTTGCAGGGCGAGGCGCGTCGCGGAGAGTGCGACCTCCAGGTGGACATTCTTCGTGGCGTTGGCGGGCAACCGCAGGGCCACCAGTGCTTGAAAGAGGTTCCGGCCATGGAGGCCGATTAGGGTGGCAGGCAATGAGGAGCCCAGACGCACGGGCTGGAGGAGTACGGCGATGTCGTCCGCGAGCTTCTTGAGGACGGTGAACTTGTTGCTGGTGGCAACGATCATCTGGTCCAACTGAGAGTTGTAGTTGGCGTCAATGGCGGCCATCCACCAGCCGGTTTCCAACACCGTCTGGAGACGATCCTCGGCGCCATGCCACAGGCCGGCGTTGTTGACCATCTGGCGCAGCCGCTGGCCGCTCACGCGCATCGCCGCCATGGGTCTGGAGCAAGCTCTTTTGCGCTTAGTGTAGGTGCTTAGGCAAATGCTTAGGTGCGTACGATGTGGTAGATGCATTGGAATGGAGGGGCGCCTTTATATGAGGGCAAACTGCGTTGCATTCACATCGTGCAGCCTCTTTTCCAGGACCTCCTCCAATTACTTCCTTCATGCATTAATTGAAGGAGGATGCATTGGCCGTTCAACATATCGGGAACCGCTACTCCCTCCCTCGTCTGCATTAAAGCCGTATCGGGAACTGCGCCGCCCGCTGTCAAATCGAATACTCCCTCCGTCTAGGTGAGTATTAAGTCATCTTACGAAAACCAAATACTAGTAAACACATAGGCATGGTGCATTAACTCTCACGTTGTTTCTTATTTTTTGACATAAATAGAGGAATCAACCAAGAAGAGATGTGGGGCTTGTATGCTTTTAACGACTTGAGACTATCAAACATGACATGCAGTGGTCACTTCGTTGCACAAGAACAAATACAACCCACGTCAGCACACTCGCATCTTATAGCATCACATCCAATGGCTATAAAAGATGAATGAGACCAAATTATATCTCATCTAGATGAGTTCTAGCAAAACTGTATTAATAATACTTAGTACTCCTGTGCCATGTATCATATATTAGTATCATGTTGTACTTTATTTATTGCCATGTATGACACATAGTTCACGAGCGCTCTCTATATGTACCACCTTCTTTTTAATTTCAAGTTTTGCTCCATGGCGCAATCCATCGATACTACTACTGTACAAAAGTGGAGTATATACATTTTTTAAAAGGCTAGAGGGCGGGGCAGTCTAGCTCGTTCGGTTTCACGAGAGGCGAGGGCCTTTGTGATTTGACGGCTCATTAATGCTGTCAAATCGAATAGTACTGCGCCGCCCGCTGCACGCCCGGAGCCTCCATTAAACCCCTCCGTTAAACCCACATGCAAACCGAGAATCCTACTCCGGCCACACGTCCGTTAATGAGCGGTCCGGAATTAAACGCAACACCGACCGAGCTCCTCCTGTCCGCCCTTAGTTTAAACGAGGCCAGACGCCGGCCAAGCTCCTACCGTCCGCCCTCTATTTACACGAGGCCAGACAGACAGCGGGCAAGAATCGAACCCCTCCGCCGCTCCCCCATCTCCTCCTTCACCATTTTCTCCACCCTTCTGATGGCTTCCGATGAGCCGTTCTACGGCATATTACCCAGCTGGGTGGCCCACCGAGCCCTCCGGATACGGGCGAGGCCGCTCGGTGCTTCACCAACCTCGCTTGGCCCGACGGAGCCAGTTGCCGCCCCAAGCAGGCGCGTGGTTCAGCAACTCGCCGCTCCAGTTCAGCTTGATGAGGAGTGGCGAGTTGCTCCACGCCGGCACGGTGGCGAGCACGCCGGTACGGGCGCCGTCGCTGCCGCGTCGTACCGCGCCACCAGTGTCTGCGGTGGCTGCGCCTCCTGTGTCTATGGGCGCACCTCCCGTGCCTGCGGCAGCGCCATGCAGGCAGAGACAGAAGCCGGGTGCGTGGAGAGCGACGAGTCGGTGGCCAGCTTCTCCGTGTCCGCCGCCATCATCGAGGAGAAGTAGAACACAGGAGGCCGCCGCCATTTGGGACCCATGAAGGCCACCGCCGAGGCGACGACCGCGGATTCAGGTGGTTTCTTTGCTGCTTCGTCTCTTCCGAGGACCTTCGTCGACCCCGCAAGTGTCTGACGGACATGAGGAAGACAAAGGGATCCGCGGGCGGCCATTTAGAACTAAAATAAGTCTAGATATATCCATTTCTAGGACAAGTATTTCCGGACGGAGGGAGTATTAATTATACAAGAGAGCCGGATTGGCACCTCTTAGTTCATGTAAATGTAATGAAATCCATCATTTTTATATGAAGATCCGGCTTTTTTATACGAAATCCTTCATGCTTATATGAAATCAGTCCTTGTTTGCACGAATTTCATCTGGTTGGTTACAGTTGTAAAACTGTATGCCGCTGGCGTTTGATGTCGTCCTCCGCGGAAGGAAGCGGGAGGAAATTTGCCGGCTGCCGTTGGAGATACTCTTTATGCTGGAAATAATAGAGTGACATCCAATCCATTTGAGTTAATTACCTGTATGATTGTCCCTCTATAAAAAGTTAATTACATGTACAGTGTACACGTGACTTGCAGGGTGGCTACAGCTTTGTACAGAAAGTTAAAAAGAAACAAGTCCATCCTTAATATTCTAAGTACTCTATGGGTTCCACTGTCAGTACAGTAGCGAAAGAAGTATATATTAAATAAGTAGAGTAATATATAATATAAAAATCTAAAGTTAAAAGACAGAATTCGAACTCATGTCATCGCGTTGTGAGCATCTGGCGCTAACCAGCCCAGCACATTTTTGTTGTAGACCATGCTGGAGATATATCTCCATGTCTACTCTTATATATACTCCATTCGTTTCTAAATATTTGTCTTTTTCAGATTTCAAATGGACTACCACATACGGATGTGTATGTAGACATATTTTAGAGTGTAGATTCACTCATTTTGCTACGTATGTCTTTTCAGGAAGGGGTCAGATTTGTCCTTGATTTATTTATGAGGTATCCAGATGGCACTGCACCGCCAAGAAAAGAGGGTAACATCAAAATTATGGACTACTTTTTTGAGTATATTGGTAAGGTCCGGTCATAGTCACTTGTTGAAATCTCTAAAAAGACAAATACTCCCTCCGTCCGGAAATACTTGTCATCAAAATGGATAAAAGGAAATGTATCTAGACATATTTTAGTTTTAGATACATCTTTTTTTATCCATTTTGATGACAAGTATTTTCGGATGGAGGGAGTAGAAAACAGAGTTGGTGATGATGGTGTGCGTTCCATCCTGCAATATAGGCCGTCGGGTTTATATCTAACGGATAGGAAAGGAACTATGGCAATTTTGCAAAAAATATACCCACACGTCTCTCCACGTTCGCAAATAAGGCCTTCCCTCGTTCAGCCTTTTCTCTCACAAGATAAACTACTCATACAAATGCATCTTGATGTTCCGTGCAATGCACGGGCAGCTAGCTAATTTCTTTTAAAATAGTTGCTGCGATAATTGGGTTGAAGTGATATATTTTATGTCTGCCCCGAATGATTTCAGATTCACTAGTAGTAACAAAGAAAAGGCTGCCTTGTTAATTAACAGAAAACAGGGTGAAAACTATCACATGAGGCCGGTAAAAAACAAGGCACACTGGGTTCAGCGTCATCGTCACTAAAGCTGTGCGCGCGTGAGAAGTCTACATATCGAGGGGGCTACCGAGCGAGGCACCGAGACACAATGTTTGAGAGAGAAACCAATTGACAGATTATGATCAAATCGAGTTGTCATCCTTCTGCTGTCATTGTTGGGGGAGGAGAGAAAGACGACGAGAGTGTACGCGGTAGGCATAGAGGCACAACTAGCGAGTGTCTGTGTCTGTGTGTGTTTGAAAGAGGAGTAGATAGATTATTATCAAGATCGATGTGCCACCCTACATGTTTGAGAGAGAATCCAGTCGATAGATTAGTATCAAGATCGAGGTGTCACCCTACTCCTTCGGTGCCGGGTAGTGTGTGTGTGTGTGTGTATGTTTGAGAGAGAAGCCAGTCGATAGATTAGTATTAAGATCGAGGTGTCACCCTACTCCTTCGGTGTTGGGAAGTGTGGGTGTGTGTGTGTCTGTGGGGGGGGGGGGGGCAGTGACACTCACATATCTCTACTCTTATAAAAAACAGAGTTGGTGATGATGGTGTTCCTGTGTGACACCCCAAAATTTTGACCTTGTTTTACTAATTAAAATTTTGCCAGGAAACTTAAACTTTTATTTTCTGGATTTCCTTTTGATTTCAGAACCATTCTTTTCTTTATTATTATGGAGTTTTACCCAAGTGAAAACTTTTCAGTCATTATTGGACTTATTTCCCCTCTCAAATAAAACAATTCTTTTATCAGTGGGATTATCTATATAATTATTTTCCCCTGAGTTTTATTTCTCTAAATTGGTTTTTCATGAGTTTTAGGGTTCCATTTGCACTGCAACCCTTTGATAAATTTATTTAAAAATCCCACCAAAATTTGGAGATGTCATGTGATGTTTCTAAATCACTTTTATGCAAAAAGATATTTCATTCATTGGATATTTTGAGTTCTACGCCAAGTTTTCAAATCTGTTTCAGTGGGCAACTTTGCACTACAGCCTATTTAAATATTTCTTTAAAACTTCTACCAAAATTAGGGGAGGTCAGTAGGAGCATATTATTCATCTTTATACAGAAACCCATTGATGCTCTTTGAAAAATTTGAGTAAATCATCCTCATTTTCATTCTAGTCCAACTTGATGATTTGTACTGCAACCATCATTTAACTTGCTCCTTTACCCATGAGCTTTCTCCTGCTTGTAGTACACCTTACCAAACCTTTAAATCTAGGAGATTGGACCCATTGGGAGATTTTTGGTCCATGAAATGGTGCCCTTAACTTTCTGTCTAGAATTGGTTTTCTTAAAATCTTGCACTAACAAGTTTATAGTTTTGCCAAACTAACTTTACCACCCTCTTATTCATCCAAAGAGACTATGATCTGGATATGTTGGCCCCCCAAGAGTTTCCTAGATGCCATTGACATTAGATCAAACACTTTGAGTGCATGGGCAGCTTTGGCATAATTTTTGTTTTGCACTGTGACCTTGCACCTCTGGACAAACTAGCATGTCCACTAAGCTCCTAGGCGACCCTAAACCTGGCCTGCTAATCCCCAGACTCATCCTAATCCTCTAGCACTCGCTACATTGTTTCGAGCACCTGGCGTGCATGCTTTGGGCGCGGCCAGAGCTGCTGCTTTGCACGCAAGGTCTGCTGAAGTCACAAGGCGATCCGCTGCCGCCACCCCGCGCCCGTTCTGGCCCCTCCCCTCTCCCAGTCGACCCACCCGGCTCCTCCCTCGCCACAGGGCCACCTGGCCCCCTCCTGGCGCCCTACAGCGCCACCACCGCAAGCCGCCACAGCCGCCCCGACAACCTCTGCACTGGTCGGGAGCCACCACAGCCCAAATCCCCAATCGTGCCCGAGGCCACCTCCACCGCGGAGCTCGCCGCCGGCGACTCCCTTCACCTCCGCCAACCCAACAACCACCGGGAGGACCGCCCCGGCCTGGCGGAGCCATCCCTGCCCTTGGATCCCCGTGGGGAGCCGCCGTTCGTCGGCGGCGATCGCCGAAACCCCGCCCCCGCTCGGGCAGAGGAGGGAGAAGACGCGGGCGACTGGTCAAACCTGACCAGTGGGCCCAGGGGACCCACTGTCAGTGACCAGCCCCGCTGCCACGTGTTTTAAGTGGTAGCATATTTGCAAAGTACGTGTTCGACGTGTACACACTCGAAACGTTTTCTTTTCTTTTTCTGTTTTATTTAAAAACCAGAAATTTGACTAAACTTTGACTGGCTATATCTTTTTAAATAAAACTCCAAATGAGTTGATTCTTTTTCCTACCTCTCTCAAATTTAGTCTAGTTTATTTTAAGATTTATTTAAAAAAATTCAGACAACTTTTTTGCACTGTTTTAAAACTATGTGTTAATTTGAATAATTTCAAAATTAGGTTTTTGAAGAAGAAGGCAATTTGCAAATATGCACCCCCACTTGCATACCCTTGAAGGCAAGCATCCTGAACCCTTGCATAATATTTTTGGTGTGTTGGTTGACACGATTATAACACCACCTCATTTCGGAGAACTCGTTATTTTATGTGGTGATGCGATCATTTGCATGTATGCATATTGGAGATTTCTTGCTATTGGAAATGGGTATACTTGTGATGGTAATCGTCCTCGTATGCCTTGCATGCATGCCAGAAAGAAATCCGGGAAAGCCTCTGCCTTGGGTAGTCTTGAGCTTGCCCCCGGTCTCCGTCGGGACGGTTATGTCCGGTATGGCATAGTAAGGAATAATGAGTGGTGATTCTGTTGGTTGAAATATATTTGTTATACATATCATGCATGGAATTTATAAACCTCCTGAGTCGACCGTGGATCGAGTCTTGTTCCAGTCACCCCACACTTGTTTCGTACTACCACTTGTCCCTGCCGCGGGTAGGGTACGATTCAGTAAGTTGTCAACCCCTTTCTCGGCACACACCGTACAGAGGGGCCATGGTGGAAGATACCGGCTGCATCCGGTAGTCACGCCACCTAGTCCAGGGGCATGAGTGTTTCCGGTTGGGACCGAGAGGGGGGCACCCCTTAGAGCGCGCAATATAAATTTGATCCCATGGTACGCGAGGTTGTAGCCTCCCCACTTAGAGTTTTGCTTGACAGGTGTCGTGGGTGATTCCAGACACCGGTAAGTTAAGCTGGTGTCTGCAAGTCAGGTGTGTTTTCAATTAAAAGACCGTAGACGGAATTAGTCACGATGGACTAACGGAATCCATTACTCGTGGGTAAAGAGTACACCCTCTGCAGAGGTTAAATCTATTCGAATAGCCGTGTCCATGGTTAAGGACTAAAGTCTGGGATGGGTCAAGTGTCGGTCTTAGTGTCGGTCTTCGGAGGAGAAATTGCTAAACCCGAACATGGATCATGGCTTGTGACTTGTGTTGATTATGATGATTATGATTATTATTATTATGGACTAACCCATTATATTACTTGAATTATTGAGTATCCCTCGGACGGTTCTACCTCCCGGATATTCCCTATGATTGTTTTCCTTATAAGCCCTTTATGTGGTGTCGTTGAGACGCCCGACTGTGGCATTGCTTGTTATTTATTTACTTTATAAGCCCTTTATGTGGTGTTGCTGAGACGCCCGACTGTGGCACGCTTGTTATTTATATACTTTATAAGCCCTTTATGTGGTGTCGCACAGACGCCCGACTGTGGCATGTTTGTTATTTATTTTCCTTATAAGCCCTTTTTGTGGTGTCGCTTAGACGCCCGACTGAGGCATGCTTCATATCTTGATCCTTTCGAGGCGTCGCTCCAGACACCCGATCGGTGCATTTTAATTTCTACCCCGTTATTGCATATTCATGTTGCATATAAATAACCTGCTTGCATGCATCAGAGATTTTATTTTATGACTGACGATGTGATCATAGAATATTTTAGTGCATGATTATCATTTATATTATACCCGTGTTCATAATGTTTGCGAGTACATTCAAAGTACTCACTGGCTTGTCCCTGGCTATTGTCTTGGCCAGATTTCTTGCATGGAGAGGAGCGTTGCGATGACAGCCCCGGAAACTAAGCAACGGTGACAGCAGCCTCACGAAGATAGGAGTTAACCTGGTCAGCTGTTCCTGTGGGAAATGGAGTCCCATAGACACTGATGATCCACAAACCGCTTCCGCCATCAACCACTAGAAACCTTTTGTTGTACTCACAGGCCAGAATGGTCTTGTACTACATATTTTGTATTTTGGTTGGAATTTCTGTATCAAGTTGGTGCCTCATCAGCTAACAGTAATCCTGGGGCTGGTGAGCACAAGGGCCATTTTCTGGGAAATCAATACCCGTAAAACCGGTCGTGACATCCTGCCATCTTGCAATATAGGCCATCCGATTTATATCTGATGGACAGGAAGGAAAATATGGCAATTTTGCAAAAAGATACCCACACCCCTCTCCGAATTTGCAAATAAGGCATTCCCTCGTTCATCCTTTTCTCCCACAAGATAAACTTCTCATACAAATGCATCTTGATGTTCCGTGCAACGCATGGGCATCTTGCTAGTAGGGAGAAGGAGTTTGTGTGACACATATGTAGCTATATTAAGGGATAGGTAGATAGCATATGTGTGAGAGACATTATTATACTTTGAGACATTAGTGGCTGTGGGTGGGCGGAATTAAAGGGGTGGGCTTGTTAGACATAGAGAGCGTGTGTGTTTATGTGTGAGAGACTTGTAGGACGGGGTAGAAAGACGAATTTAACCCTGTCGGAGGGAGAGAAATACACGAAGTGCGCGTGTGGGATTCCGATGCCCACAAGGAAATGAGATATGTATGCGTGTGAGAGAGATTGCACAATTCATTCACGTATCACTATCTAGCGATCGTGGACGTGCATCGCTTGAACATAAGTCAATATCTACTTCGTATCATGGCCAAAGGTACAATATCGATTCAACGCTATAAAGATTGGACACTCACATATCACATTTTTTTCTATTTAAATAAACCTTTTCAGTTGTGCATGCCAAAGTTACAGTGATGTTTCTTCAAACAACCAATGTAGCTATCATGCACATGCACCATTGTTACTCTTGCATTAAATTCATTAGTCTGGGATGATTTAAGTTTCTATTTTGAAGTAATATATGTAATATTCATATATGAATTCAACGGGTACGCAATTTATGAAATGGAGGCTATGTAATCATATGAGGTAACCCTTTTAAGTAGCTAACTACAATATCCATTTCTTTTTGTGCGCCTCTACACTAACACGTCAATGCATTATGTTTAAAGTAAATAACCAATGGCACTAAATTATCTATTTACACGAGAACCTGGCCCGGACGGCTTCACCGGTTTATTTCTGAAAAAATGCTAGCACCTGATTAAACAAGACTTATATGAGCTATGCAATCAATTCTACAAGGGTGGCCTCAACCTTGAAAGCATTAATGACGGCTTTATTACACTCATACCCAAGGTTTGATCACCTGAGTCTGTGTCTGATTTTCGGCCAATTACTTTACTAAACTGTTGCCTCAAGGTCATCACGAAACTCCTCGCAAATCGACTACAAAAGCTCATTCTTAAAATTGTTCATCACAATCAGTACGGATTCATCAAAGGTAGATCCATACAAGATTGTTTGGCATGGGCATTCGAGTACATACATCAATGTCAAGCTTCAAAACAAAAAATTGTCTTGCTCAAACTAGACTTTGCCAAAGCTTTCGACACGATCAAACATGATGCCATGCTTAAAATTATGGAGCACATGGGGTTTGACGCCAAATGGCTGGATTGGATCAAATGCATCTTCTCCTCGGGAAAATCTTCAGTCCTCCTTAATAGTGTTCCAGGCCGACAATTTCTCTGCAAGTGTGGTGTTCGTCAAGGTGACCCCCTATCACCACTCATCTTCGTCCTGGCTGCTGACCTTCTTCAGGCTGCTATTAATGACGCGTTCCGACAAGGCCAAATTCAGCTACCGTTTCGGAGACCAAACCAGAATGATTATCCGGTGATCCAATATGCTGACACGATAATTCTACTTCCAGCTTATGTTGAACATGCTACGACAATCAAGGGCATTCTTTCTGATTATGCTGCTTCAATTGGTTTAAAGATAAATTTCCACAAGTCCACATTAATCCCGATCAACTGTGAACCTGATTGCTACAACGACATCGCCTCTATCTTTGGCTGCAAGGTAGGATCTATGCCCTTCACTTACTTGGGATTGCCTCTCGGAATAACCAAGCCTACGGTCCAAGATCTGATGTCTCTAGTCTGCTCGATGGAAAGAAGAATGACCAGCACTCTAGCTCTAATGTCATATGGTGCAAAGTTATCGCTCCTCAACACAATGATCACTTCACTCACCATATTTGCTCTCTGCACCCTCAAATTCCCACTGAAGATTCTAGAGCTGCTTGATAAACTCAGAAGAAAGTGCCTTTGGACAAAAAAAACGGAGCAAGGAAATAAATGCAACTCACTTGCGGCTTGGGACATGGTTTGCCGACCAGAACAAAGTGGTGGCCTCGGTATCATCAATCTCTGTATCCAAAGCGAAGCCCTCCTCCTCAAATATCTGCACAAATTTTACAACCACCACGACCTGCCTTGGGTAGAGCTGATATGGACAACATACTACACACACAAGATCCCACACGCGTCGGATCCATGCGGGTCATTCTGGTGGAAGGACGTGGTGAAACTCACACCAGCATATAGAGGTATATCCAAGGCAATTATAAATGTTGGGGACATGGTCCTTATGTGGAAAGATCTATGGTAGGAATCTGTGCTGGAAGAACCACACCCGCGGGCCTTCTCTTTTGCATTGAATGAGGACATCTCTGTCAAGGATTTCTTGGGATCCACCTGCCTCCATGAAACGTTTCACCTTCCCCTTTCGGTGCAAGCACATGATGAAGTCCGTGACCTGCAACAAAAAGTGCTACACGTCAGTAATCATGCAACTTCATACACGCATGACACATGGGAATATTGTTGGGGCTCGAAGGACTTCAAAGCCAATAGATACTACAAATTCTACTTTCGGGATGTGAAGGCCCACCAATCCTACCACTGGCTCTGGAAGTCCAAAGTCACGCTAAAAATCAAGATGTTTGGATGGCTGCTCCTCTCTGATCGACTAAATACTCGCAATATGCTCAAGACAAGGCACTACAACATCGGAGAAGACCTCAGCTGCCTCTTATGTAATCAACAACTTGAAGAGGACGTGGAGCACATGATCTTCCAATGCCCCTTCAGCAAATATTGCTGGTCCAAAATAGGGATCTTGTGGGAAGCAACTAGATCCAGACTGCAATGGATAAGTAAAGCCTCTAATGATTGGAGTAAACCCATGTTCATGGAAATCTTCTTACAAGCAGCTTGGAGCATATGGAAAAAAGGAATAACAAACACTTTAGAGGCATCCATCCAACATATCCTAGTTGGCTTGATAGGTTCAAAAAAGACTTCACCCTACTTCAATACAGAACCAAAGTTGACTTGAGAGATTTTATTCTCTCCTTTGTAAACAACCTTCAACCCCACTAGTTAGTCTAGGATTTGATTAGACCACACTCTCTCCCAAAGTGGAGGATGAGCTGCTTGTAAATATGGGTTGTACATTGTACCATACTTTTTGATTAATACAAACACAGTGGGAGCCTCTCCCATTGTATAACTTCTCAAAAAATATATATTATGTAGTACTGATGTATGAACCACTGCACATGCCTAGTAGTAGGAGCACGGTGTATGTTCAAGTGGCTGCCGTGTTTCGCAGTCCTCCGTCGTAAGAGTGGAAACGCTTGCTATAAACAACTTCTTTCTTCAGAAGAACAGTGGACGCGCTCTACCGTGCGGATCCTCCTCCACGGTCGTTGGGAACCTTGCTACTCACTTTCACCGACGTGTGGGCCAGCCAGCATCGGGGTCCACCAGTTATGCACTAAATAACTCCGTAGTAGAGTGCCCAACTGCTCGGTAGACTACCCCGATCGAAGTGCCGCAGTAATGCCCAATGAGCCGTCAAATCACAAACCCCCCTCCTTTCAAGTAGTAAGTTGGACAGAGGAAGCAACCATCATTTCATTCTTCTCTCCCAGCTTCCTCTCTTGAAGAAAACCCCCACTCGCTTCTCCCTCATCATGTTCCTCATTTCTTCAAGAAAACCGCGACCTGCTTCTATCAACGTGAGTGCATCAATGGTGTTGATTCTGGCCAAGGCCCGATCTTGCAACCCTGAGACTGATCCTATAACTCCCTCTCCGTTCTTCTTTTGGGTTTGTGCTTATGGTTTCTTTTCTTTTAGTTCTATTTGACAGTTTCTTGATGGACGCTAGAGCACGGGCCAAAGTGATGTCTATGGCTCTGCCCAAAATTGTCGAGGCTCATGGTACGAAGAAGCGCAAGCACCCCGCCGAGACTACCGCAGGCAAGCTCAAAGCCATTGCCCTGTCCAAGCCCCCCTCTCTGGGATCCCTCATTAAGCAAGTCTACGTAATATCTCTTCTTGACGATCTTTTTCCCGATCTTGATCGGTTTTTTTCATCTAACACGCAGTACTAGTACTATTAGTACACCTTTCTGGGTGATCTTGCATGTGATTTTTGTGTGCCAAATGACGGTTGTAGATTCCTCTTTTGACCAAAACATGCGATAGGTTGACACTGATTTCTTATAGATTACTTTCAACTACTTTATGAACATCAGTTCTACCTTTGAAGAGGGTATATTTGCCTCAGTAACTTGTGTTATGGATATTGCAAGTAATCCCTCTACTCTCATGCCTTTAAAGACATGTTCTAGTGTCTTTCTTCACTCATTTCTGTGCGTATATGTAGTCATATATGGAGTAAAATATCGAAAATCATCTTATATTTCTGAACGGAGGTAATAATAAAATATTTGGTTTCTGTTTGAATTAGAACCAGGTCCGCAGTGGAGATGAAGTTCTCAAATTCATGCCGTGTGAACTGGAAGACCTGAGGATGAGTTCTACTGCTAAACTATTCAGCTGTTGTGTCCTTGTCACCATGTGTCCTGAACTAGTGTTTTCCTGTAGCATTGTTGTCAGGCCTGTTCTTGAGGCTGTACTTGACCACAATAATTTCCTGGTTGTGCATTCGGTTACGAAGGGTGTGGTTCTTGTAAAGCTTCCCGACAAATCTGATGCGTCCTGCCTTCATCGTCATATATATGAGTGGAAAGACCACTCTGTTAGGTTCTCCAAGGTTGACGAGATGGTGATGGTGCAGGTAGACATCTCTCACAAAGTCCATGGCCTAGTTAGTTATGCGGGGTTCATCCCATTGGTTGGTGGCAAGAAATAGTCTACAGAATTTAATTGGTGCAACTTTGCTTGTCTGTAGTAAGTACTATTGTTCAGTACTTGATTTGTGTTTGTGAACCCTGTATTGTTTAGTACTGCCGCTTTTGGTGTGTGGTGAGTCCTGAGAACAGTCTATGTTAATGTTTGTCCACTCAATTCAGTCTGTATATTTGGAAGTATCCAAATCATCTTTTTTGTGAGGATGGTTTATCAATTATGGTTACACTCCAATATCTGTATGCATTGCAGGGTTTATCACACCACCAGGATTTCCAGTCCCATGGATGTTCGATCCATACAATTTGTCATGACCTTTGGACTGTCTTGCTTGTGGGAGTAGGCGGGGGCCCTGCATGCCATGCGTAGTTGGACGATCAATCTTCTCTTTAGTAATTCAACATAGTGATTTCCTGGCAAGGATTCACTCATGTCACATCAAGTAAATCTTATTGATTTACTGTCTAAATCTTATTGATTTAATGTCATGTTTTTCTTTTCCTGTAATTTTACGATGCAGGTTTTGCCATGTGACATTCGTCACATAATAAACCGTTTGGTTTGCTCTACGATGGCTATTTTTGCAGGTTTCACTTCTTATGTCATGTCAGTAACGAAGGCACTGTCCATCACTTGATGAACAAGCTGAATCGCTATGATGAACTACAGTTTGGTTTAATAAACATGCCACAATTAGTCCTTCTCGCGTTTAAAAGAAATGAAGAAAAAAACTGGATCACCGTCATAGAGCCTAGTCAAGTTAGAAAGCTGATCATAGCAGACCACACACGATCGCTGCTGTCTCGCACATCGGTACCACCTTCAGCAATGGATCGAGCATCCGCAATTGCTCTAGCACTGACAGCGGCAGCAGCTCAGTCTGATCCAGCTGAGGATTGGGCACCGACCGCGTCAGTGGATCAGGCTGATGTACCGGAGGATCGGGCATCGACACCTGCACCTGCTCCGACACCGGCATCAGCTCTACAAGGACCACCATCTCCTGCAGCAGCAGCAGCACTACCTGTCGCACCGGCACGGGCACCAGCAACGGCTTCGGCACCTAAACCAACACTTGAAGTTGCATCTGCTCCGGCCTGTGCATCGGCAACAGAACCAGCAGTTGCACCGGCAACAGTCTGGGATGCAGTTCGCACTTCATATACCAAAGTCCTTACGAAAACCGACATGTCCACCTTCTTGGTAAGCATTGGCCGCCCAAGTGCTTCGTTCTTTTTCCTTTCCATGTTGTTTCACATGATTCACTGTGTTGATCTAACTGTTTGTGTATGTCTTTCTTGTTTGCAAACAGAGAACTCCTAGAGCAACGAGGGAGTCGTTCAACAATACGGGCGACCGTGGCCAAGTTTCTCTTACCATGCGTAGCCTTGGTGTGAACGAACCTGCTCAATATACCGTAAGTACAAAGGATGGTCGCATGATGATTGATGCTAAAGGATGGTCAAGGTTCAAATCTAAATCATATCTTGCGGTAGGGGATTTATCACATGGTATATTGTTAATAGAATTGCAACTCTAATTGCTGGTTAGGAACTGTCGTTCGATTTCATTCCAACAGCTGCCGTGCTTTATTAAATTTTGTGTATTCGCCTTGCGACAAGATCTAAAACCAGCGTCGTGCCGATCGCTTGCAATATGAAAACCGCTGAGGTGGAACACATGGGCCCCCAAACATGCAGGCCCACCGGACTGTGGCCCAAAGTCCAGAACCGTGAGCCTGTCTGAGTATTATATTCTTAGATGAACCCCCGTAATGCTCGTGTGGTGCACGTAACACCAAGATGCGTTTGTATGAGTGTCGGTGTCAAAACCGGCGGATCTCGGGTAGGGGGTCCCGAACTGTGCGTCTAGGCGGATGGTAACAGGAGACAAGGGACACGATTTTTTACACAGGTTCGGGCCCTCTTGATGGAGGTAAAACCCTACGTCCTGCTCGATTGATATTGATATTGTGGATGTTTACAAGAGTGGATCTACCACGAGATCAAGGAGGCTAAACCCTAGAAGCTAGCCTATGGTATGATTGTAAGGGTTGTTGTTCTGATAGTCCTACGGACTAGAGCCATCCAGTTTATATAGACACCGGAGAGGGCTAGGGTTACATAGAGTCGGTTACAATGGTAGGAGATCTACATATCCGTATCGCCAAGCTTGCCTTCCACGCCAAGGAAAGTCCCATCCGGACACGGGGAGAAGTCTTCAATCTTGTATCTTCATAGTCTTGGAGTCCGGTCGATGATGATAGTCCGGCAGATGATAGTTCGGCTGATGATGGTAGTCCGGCTATCCGGACAACCCCTAATCCAGACTCCTCGAGTCCCTGAACCAGGCTTCAATGACGATAAGTCCGCGCAGATGTTGCTTGGCATTGCAAGGCGGGTTCCTCCTTGAATGATAGAAGATTGTGAACACCAGGATAGTGTCCGGCTCTGCAAAATAAATTCCATGTTCCACCGTAGAGAGAATAATAATATATACACAAGTTCAATCTGCTGACGTTTTTCGTGGCATGACGTCACACCACTACCAAGCCATTACTTGAATTGTTTTTTACTCTACCACCTCAGCTCATTTAGCGAGGCGGTTTCCTTGGCACGTCTTGTCGAAGCAGAGATCGTGTTTCCCCTTAATCCGGGATTCTCATCAATACGGACGTGGATAACCCAACCACGCCATTGATGGTGACGCTTGGGAGATAAGCGAATTTTACCAGGCCGGTGGGGGACGCGTAAGACTTCGCCCGCCCATATAAGGGATAAGGATTCACCTTCTCACCTACGCCTTCTTCCTCCTTTGCTTATCCATCTCCGCTCGAGCTCCAGCGCCCAAGTTCGCAAGATCTCGTCTCAACCTTCTCCGACCATGTCCGGAGCGGGAGGTAAATGGTTGGCCTCCACCGTTAAGGAGGAGCACATCGCCAAACCGCGCGGGCGCGGATACCTTTCGGCGACATCGCGCACCGGCTGCCCGACGAGGGAAGCTCATCCCACCCCAGGCCCCATGAGAGGGTCGTCTTTCTTCCCCACTTCCTCCGCTGGACTGGGCTTTCCACTACATCCCTTTGTCCGGGGCTCATGTTCTACTACGGCCTGGATTTCCATGATCCGCGCCGAACTTCATCCTCAACATCTCGGCGTTTATCGTCGTGGTGCGAGGCCTTCCTCTGCATCCAGCCCCACTTCGCTTGTGGCTCAAGACCTTTAATGTCAAGCGAAGGTAGTGAAGGGCACTCAAGCAGAGTCGGAGGCGCCATGTTGGGCAAGATGCCCAATGTCCTTTGGTTGAAGGGCCTTCGTGGAATCCGTCAAGGGGTGGCAATCGGGGTGGTTCTATATCACCGAGCCGCGTGACCCTACATGGGCGGCGGCCCCCGAGTTTAGATCTGGTATCCCCACGCAGCTCACCTCCTGGAAAGAGAAGGGCTTGCTGTGGGGTAGTTCGAAGGAGCTGACGGGACTCCAAGCCTGTATCCAGAAGCTGGTGAAGAAGCTCAAGCTGGTTAACGTGGTCCAAGTCATGCTCGTCCGCCGGATTCTCCCATGCCAAGAGCGGGCATTTAATCTGTGGGAGTTCGATTCGGAACAGCACCAGGCGCTGAATAAGCTCTTCGACACGACGTACGAAGGCGCATGGAGGGTGCTGTTCAAGGGCGCCGAAGCCCTCGCATCCGCGACTGAAGATCGCGGATTTCGCTCGCAGCGCCAGGCCGACGAGGTAAGTGATTCTACCCCTTTACGGGACACTTGTTTTTCATAGTTTGACTCTATGCGGGTTTTAATTTCCCCTTTTCCTTTGACAGGACTGGATGAGGAAGGCGGAACAGATTATCTGTCCGGCTCCTATGCCAGAAAATCCAGTGGACGCTCGTCTAGCGAGGCTGCTGGTTCCGGCACCGCACGTGGTGCCGGAGAAGAAGGCCAAGAAGGAGGCCACGGGTGCTCGAAAGAGCTCCCGTTTTCAGGTGTCCGACGACTCCGGGGCGGACTCCTCCCCCGAAAATGAGGAGGAGGAAGAGGAATCTCTCCCAGAGGAGGGAGAGAGGAAGAGGAAGGCTTCCCCAACAGGGGAGGCCGAAGGGTCCAAGAGGGGAAGGACTATTCCCCCGGACAGCTCTGCCAACATCAATGTTGGCGAGGAAGAATGGCATTCAAGGGCCAGGCCTCCGGCGAGATCGTAAGTATCCGGATTCCTGAATGATTTATAATTTCTTTTTCTGCGTCACATAGTGTCATTCTGATGCCGCATGCTGCCTGTAGTCCGGCCAGTGATGATCTCCCCGCTTCATCGAGCGGGTCGTTGGCTCCGTCGGATGTAGACTCCATCCCGACCGCCTCCAACCCCCGCGACACCGAGGACGCCGAGGTGGGATCCCAAGAAGGGACCCATCGGGGGGAGGCTCCGGAGGTGCCACAAGGCGTCCTCCCGGACTTTGCGCCGGATTCCACATCAGAACCCGCAGTGGTTCCAGAGTCCGGCCGGCGGCCCCTTCGAACGAAGGGCAAGACCGTGACGCCGGCGGCTTCCGTCCAACCGGAGGCGCCGAGCAATTTGTTGGAGGCGCTGTAGAGCGCTTCCATCAAGGAAGAACACCGCACTATTATGAGTGCGGTGATCCAGAAGGTGCAACTCGCCAAGAGCGGGCTGACCGAAGCCTGTAGTAGCCTTTTATCAGGCTTTGAGGTAAGAAGTTAAAAATATGCAATGTAATACTGCATAGACAGTAGCCCCTGATGCTTGGTTCGGTGTTCGGAAAGAAAAGCCGGACTGAGGATCTGAAAAAACATATACGCAGGGTTGCTAAAAAATGATGTCAATATGGGTTGCAGGCTGCGCTGCTGACCTCTGCCGCACTGACTGCGGAGGTCGGTGCATTGAAGCAGGAGCTCGAGCGGTCCGAGCAAGAGCTCGGCCGCGCCAGGAAGCAGCTCCAGGACAAAGAAGGTGAGTAACACCACTTTGAACTTGTACCTTAGAGAAAAGGATTTAGGTTGCAACAAAAAATAACAAGGATAACATGGGTACTGCAGGGGCCACAAACGAGGTGGCGGCCCTGAAGGAGGCCGTGTCTGCGGCCGAACGCAATGCGGCCATGGAGCGGGCAGAGCGAGAAAAGCAGGAGGTGCGGGTGGCGGTGGTTCAGCAAGAGCTCTATGCTCTCATGGAAAAGCATGAGAGTTTGGAGCGTGACTCAAAGACTCGAGAGTCCGAGCTTGCCTCGGCTCTCGAAAGTGCCAAAACCGCCAAGGCCGAGGCCCATAAGTCCCTTCAAGAGATTGAGTTGATGAGGAAGATAGCGGCGGGTAAGGCATTTTTCATGCGAAGCAAGCATGTGAATGTAAATTACGTGTTACTTACCCGAATTCGGAGCTCTCCAGGGGCGTTTGCAGATCTGCCTCGCAGCGTGTCTGATGCCGCCGCATTCTACCGAGCCGAGGAGGGGAGCTCAAAGGAGAAGGTCTTCTGGTCTCATTATGCTAAGGCCGGCCATCCGGTGCCCCCTAGCGACCAGCTGAAGCAGCTAGTCGAGCTTCACAAGGTGGCCGAGCAGGCCATGAAGGGCCTCATAGTCCGGCTGTGGCCTGGAGAGGCCATGCCTGGGAGCTACTTCGGCCTCGTGCGACGGCTGGTGGATGCGTGCCCCTGGGTGGAGGTTATTAAGCGCTCCGCCTGTATTGAAGGTGCTCGTCGGGCCCTTGCCCGCGCAAAGGTGCATTGGGGCAAGCTGGATGCGGAGAAGCTAATCACTGACGCGCCACCAGCGGGCAAGGAACATCGTACGCCCGAAATCTACTATAAGGCTGTCCTGAAGGGTGCCCACAAGATTGCGGATGAGTGCCCAGGGATATAATTTTTTAATAAATTCGCAATGTTTTATCCTGTGCGCTGAAAACTTTGTTCATATGCGCTAAGCAACGCTTGTTAATTTAAAATATTACCTTCTGTGCGGCCGTTTATTAAATCTGAGAGATGGCAAGTCGTCGGCTTCAGCCCCCATGCCACGAGTGCTGGGGTGTTCGGGATAAACTTGAGCACTCTTGTTCCCATTTTGGGTCCATCTAGGAGGCGCCAACACAACGAACAAGGCAATCGGACTTATAGTGCTTGAACACTCTCACTTAGCCATAGAATTCTATAATTTTAAATTTGGTGAAGCCCCTAGTATTCGGAGGACCGAATTGAGGCGCTATCCACGCCTTCGTCGGACATAATCCGAACTTCGCTCAAGCGGCGAGGTCTTTAAGGACCGAAAGGACCTCTCGAAAGCGACCAGTCTCGCCTTATCATGACAGTCAGTTTTAGCTTTCTCCACTGAGGCGTTAACCCGGCTCAACCGGGGCGCAATCGCAGTGGTTCTCCCAGTGCTACCTTAGCCGATAGAACGGAACGTAAGGTGCCAACCATGGGAGCCGGGCAAACCCAACTATTGACCCAAGACATGATTCGGAGCCGATTCATATAATGCTATAAGTTCGGGATGCCGCACTTGTGAAAGCGTTCAGACTTTATCACAACATAATGCGGAGAACATCAGCCCCTGGTGTATTTGGCCGTACCAAAATGTACGGGTGCAACATGTCGTAAATGAATATATATATATATATATATATATATATATATATATATATATATATATATATATATATATATATATATATATATATATATATATATATATATATATATATATATATATATAATGCAATTATGGGCAAAAAGTGCTGCATTTTATTCGAGAAGATATGCTATGAGTGCGGAATGATACAAATAGTGCGGAAAGCAAGGGATTGGGCGAATTAAAGGCGTCTCCCTCCAGGGGTAGGCCGCGGAATGTTTGTATTTAACAAATTTAATGCTCGTGATGGAGACCACCTGAGTGTTCGTCGCGGCCTTTGTCCTTCCCTGGCTGTTGCATCATGAGTTTGGCAGGGTCGCCGCCGGACAGAGTTCCGTATAAAAAAGAGAAAAATAAAAGAAAAAAGAGCGACACACTTGGGAGCCCCTGGTGTGGTCGAACCGCACTCTAGGTCTGTTGTGGTTGTGCCTTTTCCCCCTATGCCCATGGTATCTCCAGGGCGTAATTATATACGCGGAGAGCTTCTCTTACAATTTTGCGAGGGCTGGGGTTGACGCCGCATTGCTACGGGTGCTCGGAACGTGCCAGGTGGTCTTGGTTGATGTTGCTCCGGGCGCGTTTGGTCGTGTCCGATCGTTTAACGGCAGGACTCGAGAATTGCCTTAAAAGGCTGCTCTGTACTTCTTCCGCGAGAGCCGCTGTATGTTCCTCCGTTCGGAGGGAGCGTTCCGTTTTTCCATTGACCATGATGACTCCACGAGGGCCTGGCATCTTGAGCTTAAGGTATGCATAATGCGGCACCGCGTTGAATTTTGCAAACGCGGTTTGTCCGAGTAGAGTGTGATAGCCGCTGCGGAACGGGACTATGTCGAAGATTAACTCCTCGCTTCGGAAATTATCCGGGGATCCGAAGACCACTTCCAGTGTAACTGAGCCTGTACAATTGGCCTCGACACCTGGTATGACGCCTCTGAAGGTTGTCTTTGTAGGTTTAATCCTTGAAGGGTCTATGCCCATCTTGCGCACTGTATCCTGATAAAGCAGGTTCAGGCTACTGCCGCCGTCCATCAGGACTCTAGTGAGGTGAAATCCATCGACAATTGGGTCTAAAACCAATACGGCGAATCCGCCATGGCGGATACTGGTCGGATGGTCTCTTCGATCGAAAGTGATCGGGCAAGAGGACCATGGGTTGAATTTTGGGGCGACTGGCTCCATCGCAGATATCGCCCCTTAGTGCACTTCCGCTCCCTCTTGGGAATATGCGTTGCGTATATCATGTTTACCGTCCGAACTTGAGGGGGAATCCTTTTGTCCTCTGTTGTTCGGCGGCCGGGTCTCTTCCTCGTCATCGCTGTGTAGCCCCTTGTCACTGTTATTGGCGATTAATTTGCCTGCCTGCTTGAATAACCAACAATCTCTGTTGGTGTGGTTAGCTGGCTTTTCAGGGGTTCCATGTATTTGACAGGAGCGGTCGAGTATTCGGTCCAAATTGGACGGGCCCGGAGTGGTTCTTTTGAATGGCTTCTTCCGTTGACCGGGATTGGAGCCTCGGAATCCGGCGTTGACTGCCGTATCCTCATTGCTGTCGCCGTTAATGCATCATTTGTTTTTGTTTCGACGCAACCTGCCATTGCGGTCCTGGGTATCCGGACTGCCAGCGTTTTTGCTGAGGTTGTTACTGCGAGCTAGCCAGCTATCCTCTCCCGCACATAAGCGGGTCATGAGTGATGTGAGGGCTGCCATGGATTTCGGCTTCTCCGTCCCACGTGCCGGGCCAGCCACTCGTCATGGATGTTATGTTTGAAGGCAGCGAGTGCCTCTGCATCCGGACAGTCGACGATTTGATTTTTCTTTGTTAAGAACCGTGTCTAGAATTGCCTGGCCGATTCGTCGGCTGCTGGATTATGTGGCTTAGGTCATCTGCGTCCGATGGTCGCACATACGCGCCTCTGGAAGTTGTCGAGAATGCGGCTTCCGTGTCTTCCCAAAGATCCAATTGACTCTGCGGGCAGGCTGTTAAGCCAATGCTAAGCTGGTCCTTTGAGCTTGAGCGGGAGATATTTGATGGCGTGAAGATGCCGCGCGGGCCATATGTATATGGAGGAGATAATCCTCAATCCAAACCGCGGGTCTGTTGTGCCATCGTAGGATTCGATATTAACGGGTTTAAACTCTTCAGGATTTGATGATCCATTACTTCGTCGCTGAAGCATAGTGGGTGTCTGGCGCCTCAGATTGAGCAATATCGCGACGTAGCTCGAGAGAGCGTTGTCTGCTGTGTTCGGCCCGGCCGGAGTAGTTGTATCCGGCGCGACGGTATTCGTCGTTGGTCTTGGGGCGCCCACGTGATCCATAGATAGATCTGGATTGTCTTGCCTTGTCCTCCAATATATCTTGCAAGTCCGGCGCGTTCCCCCATGGCTTCATGCTTTTTGAGCGATGCCGGGGTATGGTTTTGGTGGAGGGCTTGCACGCCTCTCTGTCGCGGCCACGAGGTGGTCGGTCTGCCGACAGCGCTGGTGATGCAGGTTTGTACGCTTCCTCCTCTAATCGGGGGAGCAACTTGCGTTTTGGGTAACTTTTGGAGGGGCGTTCGAGTTCATACTCTTCGGCCGCGAGGACCTCGGTCCATCAGTCAGCCAGTAGGTCTTGATCAGCTTGAAGCTGTTGCTGCTTTTTCTTTAGGCTGTTTGCCGTGGCCATTAGCCTGCGTCTGAAACGCTCTTGTTCGACGAGATCCTCGGCACGACGAACTGCTCGTCGTCGAGGCTTGCCTCGTCTCCGGAGGAGGTAAGTAATTGTCATCCTCGACCTCTTAAATCGCCGCCTCTCGTGAGGGCTTGCTTCTGCCTCCTCCTGCGCTGGATCGTGTTGGAGGGAGTTGTCTTCGGCACTTTCTGGGGTGTTATTATCTCCTGTGTCGGAATCTCCATTCTTGCTGTGGCGGGATTTAGAGCGGCGCCGCTAACGTCGGCGCTTGGGCTGTTTCTTTAAGGAATCGGCCTCCGCTGCTTCTTTGTCGTCCCCATCTTTTGGGGTCTCCACCATGTATATGTCATATGACGAGGTGGTCTTCAAAGGTCTGTAGGCACTGGTTCTTTGTAGTCTCCGCATCGCCGCCCATACCGTCGATGTCTTCGGAGTCGTAGTCAAGCACGTCGGTTAAATCGTCGACGGTGGCTACGAAGTGGGTGGTGGGTGGGGTCTGAATTTCTTCGTCGTCCGCGTCCCAACCGTCCTGGCCGTAGTTCGGCCAGGGCTCTCCGGATAGCGAGAGATGCTTCAGTGAATTTATGATATTGCCGAAGGGCGAGTGCTGAAAGATGTCCGCAGCGGTGAATTCCATGAGCGGCGCCCAATCGGATTCGACTGGCAGGGGCGCAGGAGGTTCGGAGTCCGGCAGAGAGTCCGGCACCTCGGAGTCATGGGCTTTATGCGGGACAAGGTAAGTGTTCGGCTCTATCGCCGTAGGAGTTGCAGCTCCCTAGGCGGTGTCCAGCCATCCGTCCTCGATCCGAGCGATCGGCTCCGGACTATGGGTCGGAGCGGATTCGTGTGCGGCCTCCAAGGTGCTGTCCGGCGGCAGAGTTAGGTCATGCCCATCGTGACAGCGCGACACGCTCGGCTATGGCTCAGATCAATCGAGGATTAAGTCCCCGCGGATATCGGCCGTGAAGTTTAGTCTTCCAAACCTGACCTGACGGCCAGGGGCGTAGCTTTCGATCTGCTCCAGATGGCCAAGTGAGTTGGCCCGCGATCTTGGCCGCCGAATCTGAAGATCTGTCCGGGAGAAAAGTCTCACCGGGACTGTGTCGTTGTTGATTGAAGAGGCCATCAAGCCTATCGGTGACGACACGAGGAACTCTCAATGAAAGCACCAATGTCGGTGTCAAAACCGGCGGATCTCGGTAGGGGGTCCGAAGCGTGCGTCTAGGCGGATGGTAACAGGAGACAAGGGACACGATGTTTTACCTGGTTCAGGCCCTCTTGATGGAGGTAAAACCCTACGTCCTGCTCGATTGATATTGATATTGTGGATGTTTACAAGAGTGGATCTACCACGAGATCAAGGAGGCTAAACCCTAGAAGCTAGCCTATGGTATGATTGTAAGGGTTGTTGTTCTGATAGTCCTACGGACTAGAGCCATCCGGTTTATATAGACACCGGAGAGGGCTAGGGTTACATAGAGTCGGTTACAATGGTAGGAGATCTACATATCCGTATCGCCAAGCTTGCCTTCCACGCCAAGGAAAGTCCCATTCGGACACAGGGAGAAGTCTTCAATCTTGTATCTTCATAGTCTTGGAGTCCGGTCGATGATGATAGTCTGGCAGATGATAGTTCGGCTGATGATGGTAGTCCGGCTATCTGGACACCCCCTAATCTAGGACTCCCTCAATGAGTATTTTATCTTGTGAGAGAAAAGGATGAACGAGGGAATGCCTTATTTGCAAATGTGGAGAGGTGTGTGGGTACCTTTTTGCAAAATTTCCATAGTTTCCTTCCTATCCTTCAGTTATAAATCGAACGGCTTATATTGCAGGATGGCAGGCACACCATCATCACCAACTTGTCTATACTGTGTTAAAAAAACTCTATTTTTTTATAATTATATATGTTATATATATATTCCCCTTGATTTTTCTTATGTATAAAGTTGTGATATAAAATATTTTTATATTTCTTTACTGAGGAGTATCTCTCTGTAAAAAAATATATATATATATATATGTGTACCTAGTTACTCCTGTCTTTCTACTTCCTTTTGCTGATATGTGGGGCATCCGACAACAGGGTCCACGTGCCATGTGCACCAAATTAGAGTGCACAACTGGACGGTAGACACATCCCGGTCGTTGCGTCGCAGTAATGCCCAATGAGCCGTCAAATCACAAAACCCCCCACCTTTCCAGCTTTAGCAGTAAGCTGGACGGACGAAGCGGCAATATTTCGCTGGGCCTGAATCCCCTTCTCCCTCGTCTGCTAGTTCAGAGAAAACCCCCTCATGGCGATTGCATAGGGTTTTCTCATGGAGAACCACGTACGAATTCTTAATCCATCCTCGATAAATCCAAGTTCCTTGGTCGCGGGTAATCCTAGGATGGTAGCGACCGCTGTTGATGCATTTTTCTTCCTACTGAATCTAGTGTGTTTCATTTGCAGTGCCCAAAGTGCGAGGACCCTATAGGTTTCCGCGCCCTCGGCGAGACGCCATACTTGTTCCTTCTCATCTTAACACAGGATTTTAAAACGCGCACAGTATGTTCCTAGAATCTTCTTTTCTATCCGGGAGGGTGGGATTTTTTGAACATGCTGTCGACTAATTTGGAAATTTGTATTGCTATATTTGGATAAAAGGTACTAGTACGATGGTCAACACTGACATGAAGGAGGAAATTATTTCTAGATTTGGATAGGGAATACATTGTGTTTTCATATTATTTTTCCTGTAGTGCATTACTTGCTCTGCCAGAACACATGTACTCAAGATGCTCGGCTTGGCCCTTAACTGAATACACCAGTTTAATGGTCACCGTGAAGACAAGCCATGGATATAAGTTCTGAGTTGGGTTCATGAACCAAGAAGATCACTGCTTTTTTTATGGCCGAACTTGGATAAACTTTCTCAAGTGTTACAGACTGAAAGTTGGCGCACGAATGTTGATGGAAATAGCAGAACCTGGTCTCATCTTCACTGTGATCTTCCACCCTGACGTCGTTCCAATTGTTCATCCATGTTAGTTTTGTATCTGGTTATTGCTTGTTGCCTCGATTACTTCTTAATCCACCTATTTTGTCTAACTAATCACAACTTAACTTTAGAAGTAGCAACATATATCTAACAAAGATGCTACTTCTAACTAATATTTCTTATAATTGGTGGCACGTGTAGGTTTTTTCAGAGTTAAGCAGGCTGCTCATTTGTTATTCTGTAAGAACTCGGCTGTTACTAATGGCACTGAAGTTGACTGGGACGACATCCACAAGTTCCTACACTTTATTGATCGTCTTGAGGTCCTTGTGAGGCGTTTAAATGGTGGAAGGCCATGTGGGATATGTGTGCCACTGCTGCACTCGTTGAACATGTCCAACTGTGTCGAGAAACTTATGGTACGAGCTATTTTCTGCTATATATGTTGTTCATAAACTATTGCTTATACACAGTTTTACAGCTATGGTCTTCTTGAAACAGAAACTGCCCAGTTCTATTGTTCCTATACAGATGCCTGACCATGGTCGGGTCAGACTTGCGCTTGGTCACAACATGATGTTTATGTCGACCTACTCCATTCTCCTTGGAGGTGAAAAGATATGTATTCATGGGTGGTCTCAAATAATGATGGCCCGTCCATCTTGGAGAATAGGACAGAAGATTATGTTCCTGCTTTTCCATGGCTCAAAAGCGAATATCCTGTTTATTGAACACATTACAAGATGAATCCGCTTTCAGAAGGTTGTGGATGCACGGGGTGGCGCCTGGGCCTTGTCCTGGGGCTTGGCGGCCTCACCCTTGGTTAACTGTAGGCAAAGTAGCACTGTTCGAGGCGTGCTTTGTATGGTTGAACCTGTATAAGTACTCATACTGCTTTCAGCTATGGTTGTTAAGTGCCCCTGCTGGTTTCAGTTAAGGTTGTTAAGTACTCCTGCTTCCTTTACAGCCTGTCGTGTTGCATCAGTCCTGTCTTCCTCCAGCCGCCAAAACCAAACCAGTGCCGGTAGGGCCTGATAACCCACAAGTATAGGGGATCGCAACAGTTCTCGAGGGTAGAGTATTCAACCCAAATTTATTGATTCGACACAAGGGGATCCAAAGAATATTCTCAAGTATTAGCAGTAGAGTTGTCAATTCAACCACACCTGGATAACTTAGTATTTGCAGCAAAGTATTTAGTAGCAAAGTATTATGGAAGTAACGATAACAGTAGCAAAAGTAACCGTAGCAGTTTTGTAGTAATTGTAACAGCAGCAAAGGTAAAGTAAATAAGCAAAGAACAATATGTGAAAAGGTCGTAGGCATTGGATCAGTGATGGATAATTCCGTCGGATGCGGTACATCATGTAACAGTTATAACATAGAGTGACACGGAACTAGGTCCAGTTCATCAATGTAATGTAGGCATGTATTCCGAATATAGTCATACGTGCTTATGGAAAAGAACTTGCATGACAACTTTTGTCCTACCCTCCCATGGCAGCGGGGTCCTAATGGAAACTAAGGGATATTAAGGCCTCCTTTTAGTAGAGTACCGTACTAAAGCATTAACACTTAGTGAATACATGAACTCCTCAAACTATGGTCATCACCGGTAAGTATCCCGATTATTGTCACTTCGGGGTTAACGAATCATAACTCATAATAGGTGACTATAGACTTGCAAGATTGGATCATGAACTCACATATATTCATGAAAACATAATAGGTTTAGATCTGACCCTAGTGACACAATCTAAGAACATAATGGATACTAGGGATCAAACCCTAACAAAACTAACTCGATTACATGGTAAATCTCATCCAACCCATCACCGTCCAGCAAGCCTACGATGGAATTACTCACGCACGACGGTGAGCATCATGAAATTGGTGATGGAGGATGGTTGATGATGACGATGGCGACGGATTCCCCTCTCCGGAGCCCCGAACGGACTCCAGATCAGCCCTCCCGAGAGAGTTTAGGGCTTGGCAGCGGCTCCGTATCGTAAAACAAGGTGAATCTTTCTCTCTGATTTTATTCTCCGTGAACGTGAATATATGGAGTTGGAGTTGAGGTCGGTGGAGGTGCCAGGGGGCCAGGAGGCAGGGGGCGCCCTAGGGGGGTGGCGCCCCCACCCTCGTGGATAGGGTGTGGGCCCCCTGGTGCTGGTACTTTCGCCAGTATTTTTTGTTAATTCCAAAAAGTTGCTCCGTGGATTTTCAGGTCATTCCGAGAACTTTTATTTCTGCCCAAAAATAACACCATGGCAGTTCTGCTGAAAACAACGTTAGTCCAGGTTATTTCCATTGAAATCATGAAAGTTAGAGTCCAAAACAAGGGCAAAAGTGGTTGGAAAAGTAGATACGACGGAGACATATCAACTCCCCCAAGCTTAAGCCTTTGCTTATCCTCGAGCAATTCAGTTGATAAACTGAAACTGATAAAGAAAAACTTTTACAAACTCTGTTTGCTCTTCTTGTTGCAAATATGTAAAGCCAACATTCAAGTTTTCAGCAAAGATTATGAACTAACCATATTCACAATAACACGTAGGTCTCATGTTTACTGGTATCAATCGCATAATCAACTAGCAAGCAATAATAATAAATCTCGGATGACAACACTTTCTCAAAACAATCATAATATGATATAACAAGATGGTATCTCGCTAGCCCTTTCTGAGACCGCAAAACATAAATGTAGAGCACCTTTAAAGATCAAGGACTGACTAAACATTGTAATTCATGGTAAAAGAGATCCAGTCATAGTCATACCCAATATAAATTAATAGTAACTAGTCGTCAACCCGTGCACCTGCACGGGCTAGCAATTTTATTATTAGATATAACATAGTTTTAAGAAATTGGAAATGTCAAACAATACTTTGCATATTTTGATATAGATTATTATTATCACACATGCACATATGGTCCAACGAAGTTACATTGCTTTGACTATTTTGTGATTATATTGTTTGCATCGAATTGTGTCTTAGCGATCCACATCACATTTATGGACGATATCTGGAACTATGGATGTTCTACTTGTCAAGGTCACATAAGGGTATATGTGTTATGTTGGTAGAAAACATAGTTCCAAACGCAGAAGTTGTTGCATGTATCATCTAGTGATCTAAAAGTTTCGAGAAGGTATAAGGATGAAATGCCCTATTGTAACACCATATCTTACTTTCTCATTCAACCTTAAAAAGACACGCATCTTCCTTTTTGCCACGGAAGCACGGTAGAATTAGAAAAACTTCGTTTCCATATAGAATAATGGACACATACATTAACGACTTCCTATCAACATACGTCATATCGTAGCGAATAATATACATATTTAAAAAAGAGGCAGTTGCATATTTTCATTATACTATAAGACCATTGATTATTCCGATTATAAGTCTTGTCGGTACAACAAATTTTAAGTAATTTATTTTCTGATTAACTTGCATGGAAAATTTTAGTTATTTTCTATCCATACTATACATACCTATATCGCATAGACAATCATGTTTATATGAGAGGGAAAGTAGTGGTTGTAGAAAAATTGTACTCCTTATATGATATATTTGTGGCGCTGATAAAATCAAATTCTTTCTTTAATTGATTCAGCAATTTATATGTATGTAATGATGTTTTAATAGCTATTTTTTTCTTTTTATCAGGATAAAAAATGGGCATCAAATGGATCTATTTCCCTTTTCTTTTCATCGGTCAAGTTTTTATGGAAGGAAGTTATTTATTTTTTGAGCTGGAAATAGTTCATTCCATTACTGAACCCGCACAGCAGACTCGCTAGCGACCACACCTGAAACAAAATCCGGAGCCTACTCCCGTCCTGAAGCCATACGCGGCTAGTTCGTGGGCAAGAAGCTATCCTTTTTTTATATAAGGAAACCATCGATATATCCTTATTTACCTTCACCAACGTTACGTGTAGGTCTTTTTTTTGGAGGATACCTACATGTTACGTTTGCGTTTCAGCCGTGAGATTTGTGGGAGAGACGTTTTCCCCTTTTTGCGTGACTGTTTTTTTCCTCTCCAATAAAAAATAGAGAGATTTTACTAATGGACTTTCAAGGGTCATGAAACAGATCTATTTTTTTTTCATCGCTAGAGTTTTTATGGAAGGAGAGTACCCTTTTTTGTTTCACCAAAGTATACGTCTCAGATGCGATTTTTTGTTTCTATTTCAGCGCCCAACTTTTATGGAAGGAGGCTATCTCCAGATCTGTTTTTTTTCAATGCTGGAGTTTTTATGGAAGGAGATTATCTTTTTTTAGGGAACCATGGACACAACTTTCCTAGTTTTGTTCCACCAAAGTATAATGTGTCAGATGTGATTTGTTTTTTTTCCTTTTCAGCGCCCAACTTTTATGGAAGGAGGATATCTCTTTTATGGATCCGTGGCTGTTTTTTTTTCACCAATTAATGTTTTTTTGCGATAATTCACCAATTAATGTTGAACGTGTCAAGATGTAAGGCTATCTCTTTTTAAGGAATCTTGGCTGTTTTTTTTCACCAATGTTGAACGTGACAGATGTATTTTTTTGGATGGGACCATCTGCGTTACGTAAGTTTTCCTTTAATCTTAGACGTTATTTCTACAATCTAACGGTGTAATTAATTTTGATGATGTGGATTAATGAGAAGTCTTGAAAGGTGCCTCCAATTAGTAAATATAAGATGCATGCAAATGACAGCGGTGCTCTCCAGCGGGCGCTTTTTAATAAGAGGGTGATGACTCAACATAAAAGTAATGTAACATCCCAAAATTCTAAATTTTGGAATGTTATAATAAATAAATAGATTTGATTGATTGTTTGATTGATTGAGTGAAATTCGAAACTTTTTGAAAGTTAAATGAGAGGGAATAAAATGACTTTCCCAAAACTTTCATCTTGCTTTTATGATCTCCATGAATTAAAATTCTTTTCATCAGAAAACCCTGGAGAGAAGATGACATGAATTCTTCCATTTATTTAAATGACAAGGGGTGTTGGAAATATTTGAATTCCATTTGAAAATATTTCCAATTCTGAAACTTTATGCAACTCAATGATTTTCACGAGCGAAGATAAAATGACTTCTTCAAAACATATGAAATATGAGTTGGGAGTTTCAAAGAATTAAATTCAACGTTCTTTTGAATTTATTTTCAATTTGGAGTTATTGAGTTTTTATTCAAATTATTTTCTCCAAAAATAAAATACATGGAAAATAGGGTAACATGATTCCTACAACAGAAAATTGAGAGAAATAAATTTGAAATCATTTTGGTATTTTTAAAATGATTTTGTTTGATTTTATTAGAACAGAAGCACTCTTTGCTTTATTTGTATTTGTGTGTATTTTACTTGACTCTAGAAAAATGTTCAGCTTGTAGGAAATCTATTTCTGAAAATTTTGATATATTATATTCCTATATAAGTTTTTTTATTGTCTCTGTTTGTTTGAAAAAAATGTTTTAAAAAAAATCTTCTGGACCGACCGGACCGGGCCGGCCCAGCTTGCGAGGCCACGGCCCAGCCGGCCCACGTCGCTCGCCCGCGTGCCCGAGCTCCGCTCGAGTCCGCCGCCACCACGGCACGCCGCGCGCGCCGACCTCGGCGTTCGTGTCCGCCCGGCCTCCCTTGCCCCTTCCCCACGCTCCCGAGGCCGCCCACCCCTCTCCTATAAAGGGCGCCGCCCGCCCCTTTTCTCTCTCCTTGCTGCTGCGATCGCCCGCCGCCGCCGCCTTCACTCCGCCCTGCTGCACGCCACCCCGCCCTCCAGTCGCCGCCGCCGCCTCGTCTGTGCCATTGTCGCGCCACCGCCACCCGTCGCCGGAGTAGCCGAGCCGCCGTCGCCGGACTTTTCCCTCGAACCGGTATAAACTGATTTAACCCGCCCCGGTTTTTGTGTTTTTTTAGTTTTATTCTTTAGAGCGGTTTATTATTTAGAGAGCATTCGTTAGTTTAGGCTCTGGAGCGAATGAGTTTCGTTGGTTAGCGTTCGGTAACGAACGTTCACTTTTTATTTATTTTTTCTTTTTCTGTTATTTTCGGCCAGGGACTCATCTGTGAGTATTTTATTTACAGTTTAGTCCCTGATCTTCTTCTTAGCACAACTTCTTGCTCGTTTATCCAAATCCAACGAAACCAACACCCACTTCTTCGTTACGATCTCCTCTATCCAGTAATCCAACTCAAACATGTTTTTGAAAGTTTAAAATTTGAATTTAATCAGATTTGAATTTGAACTTTGTTTGATCATAACTTGAGTTTCGTGACTCCGATTTAGTTGATTATTTTTGCAAATCGAAGCCCCTGACCTAAACTTCCTGATAAGGCCAAATTCACATAATTTAGGTACTGTTAGAAATTGTTTTATGTTGCAAGAGTTATTTTCTTGGTTTTGATGTTTTCCGAATTGTTTTCCTCGTTCTTCCCGACCTTTTGAGTGATGGCTTATGTGTGGTTACTATTGATTGCTTATGATAGATTGCCCGGAGTGTGACGAGTAGAACTATCAAGAGTTTTGAGTGCGAATCATCTTCATCAACATTGCAGGCAGGTTCACACTTTGATCATATCCCTTTTCATACCCAGTTTTTATGCATTAGATCAATCCTCAAACATTGCATTGATTAGGATCTAATTAAATTGTGGGTTTGGGAAAGTAGATTGAGGTAGTACCTATTACCTGTTTTATTATCAAACCCTTGGGAGTTACTTCTACGTTTGCTTATTTTGCCATGCTATGCAAGTAGACGTGGATTGGGTGAGTGATTTTTCCATGACAGATGTGAGATTGTTAATTAATGGTTTATTTAAGGTGGCAACATTAATACACATCTGGGTGGATTGAGGTACCTAGTTATTCCAGGATTTGCCTGTCTAGGCACCTGGGTAATCCAGGATTTGCTTGTTTCTTTTTGGACCGCCACCCAGGCTCTAGCATAGTTGACTAAGTCGTGCGAACTCTTACAGTGATAGACTAGCTGATGTAGGGGTTGTAGGTTGGTATAGTCTACCCATTCGTAAGGTGCTAGCGCTTCTGAAAGACTATGTCTTGGTTATCCGCTTCTCAAACACCATGTAGTGCGAGAAATCAAACGGAGGAGATCGAGTCTTGTGGGAAAAGTGCTGTGACGCCCGGACAATTAAGCTACAGTAAACCTCTGTTAATGATGCCACGTCACCACGGTTACTATTGCTAATCTCGTGTTAGTTCGAGAACGATTCAAATTCAAATTCAAAATCAAATCAAACAGTAATCGTTTTCAAAAACTAAAACTAAAATGTTCTAAATGTCACAAATAAATTCATGAGTAATAAAGTTTCAGAAACCAACATTTCTTGTAATATTTAAATGCACTAAAACAACCAAAACAGAGGGCAAAATAATTAATGAAATGCATTTTATAAAGTTATAATAATATAACTAATTTAGTAGTGTGCCAAAATAATTGTGGCAGTGGACTAATTAGTAATACTAATTGAGGTGCTCGTTTGGTATTTTATAAATCTAACATAAAAGAAACTTCAAGTGAAAACAATAAAGTAATAAAATAAATCAAAGGAAAATGTCTAAACAAAATAAAAATACTTCAAAAAAAAGGAAGAAAGACCCCCAACTGGGCCTCGGCCCAGCAGGCCATCGGGCCCCCAGGCCGGCCTAGTCGCCCCCTGCATAACCCCCCTCCCCACTCGGCCGAACCCTAGCGCCACCCCACATCCCCCACTCGCTTCCACTCCCCTCCCCACGTAGTTGTCCTTCGCCCCGATCCAGATCTGGATCGGGAAGGAAACAAACCGTCTTGACCCGTCGCCGCCTCGATCCCGCTCGACCCCGCAGCTCTTCCCGCCAGCCACGCCCTGCTCCTCCCCCGAGCATGCCTCTCCCTCCCCTACACCCACCTTCGTCGCCATTCCTGCGCCAGAACCCTTCCCCGCTGACGCATCGCCAAGCCCGACGCCGCCTGTCGTCATCGCCGGCGCTAGGCGCCGCCTCGACCACGCCTCCCCACCGGACTGCCTCCCCACCAAACGGTGTGGATAATAATAATAGTGCACGTGCATTGGACTAAGCTGGAATTTGCAAGCATTCAATTCAGGGGAGAAGACAAAGTAATATGGCTCTTGGTTAAATCAACAATAATGCATATAAGAGCCACTCAACATTTTCATCATGGTCTTCTCCTCTCGACCCCCAACGAAAATAAAGGAAATAAAACTGTTTACACGTGAAAGCTCCCAACAAGCAAAAGAAGAACGAAAAACCTTTTTTTGTTTTCTTTTAATTACTACTACAAGCATGGAGAGTAAGCTAACTTTTTTTTTGGGTTTTTCTTAAGGTTTATCAAACACACAAGAAGAAAGCTAGAAAAAGAAATAAACTAGCATGGATAGTACAATGAAAAAGTATGAGCACCGACAACTAGAATGAGTGTGTGAACATGAACGTAATGTCGGTGAGAAATACGTACTCCCCCAAGATTAGGCTTTTGGCCTAAGTTGGTCTATGCCCATGGATGGCCTGGCGGATATCCGAAGTTGTAACTGGGGTCGTACTGAGAAACATCAGCCATTGCCTCTCGAGCTGCAGCTTGGAGGCGAGCTAACTTTGTCCTCCTCTAGTACTCGTTCGCCTCCTCAGTGGTTATAATATTTCTTTACTGAAGTCCTCAAGGTCAGCATTGCACACATATGCATCAAATTCATCCTTGATGCCTGCTCTGACCATAAACTCCTCTGGCGGCCATTCACAAGGCCGCACGTGAGCTTCCCTCGGTGGTTCATCATCCTGCTCACGTATTGCGAGCCTGGGTGCTTGCTTCCTTGAAGAACCACCTTGGTACATTTTCCTAGACATATTTCTTCCTCTGAAAAATTTCTGAATTTTTAGTAACTCAAAATAAAAGTGAACCAAACTCAATAAAATTGATAGCAACTACTCCCACAAGTGCCTAGAGGCTATATCATGCATTAGAACTACTTGGGACCATATAAATTTGAGATGCAAGCTCAAGAATAGGGTCACCTAGGCAGCACAAATTTGCAATGAATAAAGCACTAGAACAAAAACTAATTGGACCATTGGAGGAGTCACATACCAAAGAACAATCCCCCAAAGCAGTTTTGTGAATGGAACTTTAAGCAAGGAGATCGAAAATGGCAGCAAAATGAGCTAGAACTCGTTCTTGAGCTGGATAGTGATTTTTTTGGGAGGAAGAAGAAGAGTGTGGGTGCGGGAATAAGTGGAGGGGGGCCACCGTGGGCCTACGAGGCAGGGGGCGCGCCCTGACCCTCGTGGCTAGGTGCCAGCTCCCCCTGCTGTGTTCTCAGTGCCAGATATTTTCAAATATTCCAGAAAAAATCATATTAAATTTGCAGGGCATTTGGAGAACTTTTATTTTCGGGGTATTTTTTATTGCATGGATAATTCAGAAAACACACAAAAAAACTATTTTTACTTTATTTAATCTAAATAATAGAAAGTAAAAGGAGGGTACAGAAGGTTGTGCCTTCTAACTTCATCCATCTCATGATCATCGAAAGGAATCAACTAACAAGGTTGATCAAGTCTTGTTAACAAACTGATTCCGAATAACATGGAACCGGAGAAATTTTGAATTACACTAGGCTACCTCAACGGGGATATGCACATCCCCAATAATAAGAATATCATATTTCTTCTTGACAGTAGGAAGAGGAAATTCAAAACCTCCAATAATAATTGATGAATTTTTTCCAATAGAATTGATGCTGTGAACTTGTGGTTGTTTCCTCAGAAAGTGTACCGTATGCTCATTAGCATTAACATGAAAAGTGACATTGCCTTTGTTGCAATCAATAAAAGCCCCTACAGTATTCAAAAAGGGTCTATGAAGGATAATCAACATACTATCGTCCTCGGGAATATCAAGAATAATAAAGTCCATTAAGATAGTAACGTTTGCAACCACAACAGGCACATCCTCGCAAATACCGACAGGTATAACAGTTGATCTATCGGCCATTTGCAAAGATATTTCAGTAGGTGTCAACTTATTCAATTCAAGTCTACGATATAAAGAGATAGGCATAACACTACACCGGCTCCAAGATCACATAAAGCAGTTTTAACATAGTTTCTTTTAATGGAGCATGGTATAGTTGGTATTCCTGGATCTCCAAGCTTCTTTGGTATTCCACCCTTAAAAGTATAATTAGCAAGCATGGTGGAAACTTAAGCTTCCGGTATATTTCTTTTATTTGTAATAATATCTTGCATGTATTTAGCATATGGATTAACTTTAAGCATATCAGTCAAACGCATACGCAAAAAGATAGGTCTAATCATTTCAGCAAAGCGCTCAAAATCCTCATCATCCTTTTTCTTGGATGGCTTAGGAGGAAAAAGCATGGGTTTCTGAACCCCTGGTTCTCTTTCTTTATCGTGCTTCCTAGCAACAAAGTCTCTTTTATCATAACGTTGATTCTTTGATTGTGGGTTATCCAGATCAACAGCAGGTTCAATCTCTACATCATTATTATTACTAGGTTGAGCATCGACATGAACATCATCATTAACGTTATCACTAGGTTCATGTTCATCACCAGATTGTGTTTCAGCATCAGAAATAGAAATATCATTGGGATTCTCAGGTGTATCTACATCAGGTTCATTACAACCATGCAAAGTCTATCATTTTTCTTTTTCTTCTTTTTAGAAGGACTAGGTGCATCAATATTATTTCTCTGAAAATCTTGCTTAATTCTCTTAGGGAAGCCTTCAGGATACAAAGGTTCGTGAGTCATTTTACCCGTTCTAGTAGCCACTGTAACAGAAAAATCATGTTTATTATTTAATTCATCGAGCAAATCACTTTGAGCTTTAAGTACGTGTTCTACTTGAGTGGTGACCATAGAAGCATGTTTACTAGTGAGTTTAAGTTCACCTTTAACTCTAGCCATATAATCACTCAAGTGTCAAATCATGTAAGCATTACTCTTTAATTGTCTACCAACATAAGCATTGAAATATTCTTGTCTAGCCATAAAGTCATCAAATTCATCCAAACATTGGCAAGCAAACTTAGTAGACGGGATTTCAACTTTATCATATATATAGAGAGAATTTATCTTTACTACCTGTGCCGGGTTACCAAGACCATGTATTTCTTCAATAGGTGGTATATTAAGACCATGTATTTCTTCAACAGGAGGTAAATTCTTAACATCTTCAGCTTTAATAGCTTTTTCTTTCATAGATTTCTTTGACTCTTGCATATCTTCTGGACTGAGAAATAGAACACCGCTTTTCTTCGGAGTTGGTTTAGGAGTTGGATCAGGAATTGGCCCAGGAAGTGTCCAATTGTTCTCATTAGTCAACATATTATTCAATAGCAATTCAGCTTGATCGACTGTTCTTTCCCTGAAAACACAACCAACACAACTATCCAAGTGGTCCTTGCAAGCATCAGTTAGTCCATTATAAAAGATATCAAGTATTTCATTTTTCTTAAGAGGATGATCAAGCAAAGCATTAAGTAATCGGAGAAGCCTCCCCCAAGCTTGTGGGAGACTCTCTTCTTCAATTTGCACAAAATTATATATTTCCCTCAAGGCAGCTTGTTTCTTATGAGCAGGGAAATATTTAGCAGAGAAGTAATAAACCATATCCTGGGGACTACGCACACAACCAGGATCAAGAGAATTAAACCAAGATTTAGCATCACCCTTTAATGAGAATGGAAATATCTTAAGGATATAGTAGTAGCGAGATTTCTCATCATTAGTGAATAGGGTGGCTATATCATTTAATTTAGTAAGATGTGCCACAACAGTTTCAGATTCATAGCCATAAAAAGGATCAGATTCAACCAAAGTAATTATCTCAGGATTGACAGAGAAATCATAATCCTTATCAGTAACAAAGATAGGTGAAGTAGCAAAAGCAGGTTCATATTTCATTCTAGCACTCAGAGATTTCTATTTCAGTTTAGCTAATAACTTCTTAAGATCAGATCTATCATTGCAAGCAAGAAAATCTCTAGCAGTTTCTTCATCCATAACATAACCCTCAGGAACAACAGGAAATTCATATTTAGGGGGAGAACCATCATCATCACTATCTTCAGTAATATCAGTTTCAATAGTTTCATTCTCTCTAGCCCTAGCAAGTTGTTCATCAAGAGATTCACCTAATGGCACAGTAGTATCAAGCATAGAAGTAGTTTCATCATAAGTATCATGCATAGTAGAAGCGGCATCATCAATAACATGCGACATATCAGAATTAATAGCAGAAGCAGGTTTAGGTGTCGCAAGCTTACTCATAACAGAAGGAGAATCAAGTGCAGAGCTAGATGGCAGTTCCTTACCTCCCCTCGTAGTTGAGGGAAAAATCTTAGTTCTTTCGTCTTTCAAGTTCCTCATAGTGACCTGCAGATATAAATCCCAAGTGACTCAAAGAATAGAGCTATGCTCCCTGGCAACGGCGCCAGAAAATAGTCTTGATAACCCACAAGTATAGGGGATCGCAACAGGTTTCGAGGGTAGAGTATTCAACCCAAATTTATTGATTCGATACAAGGGGATCCAAAGAATATTCTCAAGTATTAGCAGTTGAGTTGTCAATTCAACCACACCTGGATAACTTAGTATCTTCAACAAAGTATTTATTAGTAAAGTTGTATGGAAGTAACGGTAACAGTAGCAAAAGTAACAGTAGCAGTGATACGTCTCCAACGTATCTATAATTTTTGATTGCTCCATGCTACTTTATCTACTGTTTTGGACTATAATGGGCTTTATTTTCCACTTTTATATTACTTTTGGGACTAACCTATTAACCGGAGGCCCAGCCCAGAATTGCTGTTTTTTTGCCTTTTTCAGTATTTCGAAGAAACATAATATCAAACGGAGTCCAAACGGAATGAAACCTTCGGGAACGTGATCTTCTCACCAAACGTGATCCAGGAGACTTGGACCCTACTCCAAGAAGCTCCAGAGGCGGTCACGAGGGTGGAGGGCACCCCCCTGGGCGCGCCCCCTACCTCGTGGGCCCCCTGATGCTCCACCGACGTACTCCTTCCTCCTATATATACCTATGTACCCCCAATAGACCAGATACGGAGCCAAAAACCTAATTCCACCGCATCTTGGGGCCTGTTCCGGAGCTTCGCCGGAGGGGGCATCTACCACGGAGGGCTTCTACATCAACACCATAGCCCCTCCGATGAAGTGTGAGTAGTTTACTTCAGACCTTCGGGTCCATAGCTAGTAGCTAGATGGCTTCTTCCCTCTTTTTGGATCTCAATACAATGTTCTCCCCCTCTCTCGTGGAGATCTATTCGATGTAATCTTCTTTTTGCGGTGTGTTTGTTGAGACCGATGAATTGTGGGTTTATGATCCAGCTTATCTATGAATAATATTTGAATCTTTTCTGAATTCTTTTATGTATGATTGAGTTATCTTTGCAAGTCTCTTCGAATTATCCGTTTGGTTTGGCCAACTAGATTGGTAGTTCTTGCAATGGGAGAAGTGTTTAGCTTTGGGTTCAATCTTGCGGTGTCCTTACCCAAAGGATGTAAAGGGTTGCAAGGCACGTATTGTATTGTTGCCATCGAGGATAACAAGATGGGGTATTTATCATATTGCATGAATTTATTCCTCTACATCATGTCATCTTTCTTAAGGCGTTACTCTGTTTTTAACTTTACTCTAGATGCATGCTGGATAGCGGTCGATGAGTGGAGTAATAGTAGTAGATGCAGAATCGTTTCGATCTACTTGTCTCGGACGTGATGCCTATATACATGATCATACCTAGATAACCTCATAACTATGCTCAATTCTATCAATTGCTCAACAGTAATTTGTTCACCCACCGTAGAATACTTATGATCTTGAGAGAAGCCACTAGTGAAACCTATGGCCCCCGGGTCTATTCTCATCATATCAATCTCCATCACTTTATTTAATTGCTTTGCTTTTACTTTTTTACTTTGCATCTTTATACCAAAAATACCAAAAATATTATCTATATCAGATCTCACTCTCGTAAGTGACCGTGAAGGGATTGACAACCCCTAATCGTGTTGGTTGCGAGTAGCTATCGTTTTGTGCAGGTACGAGCGACTTGCGCGTGACCTCCTACTGGATTGATACCTTGGTTCTCAAAAACTGAGGGAAATACTTACGCTACGGTGCTTCATTATCCTCTCCTCTTCGGGGAAAACCAACGCAAGCTCGAGACATAGCAAGAAGGATTTCTGGCGCCGTTGCCGGGGAGGCTTACGCAAAAGTCAACTTACCAAGTACCCATCACAATCCCTATCTCTCGCATTACATTATTTTCCATTTGCCTCTCGTTTTCCTCTCCCCCACTTCACCCTTGCCGTTTTATTTGCCCTCTCTTTCCCAAACTCCTCCTCTCTTTTGCTTGCCCTTTCGTTTCTCGTTTGGTTGGATTAAATGCTTATTTATTCCTAAACAAAGAAGCCAATATCTATGGATCCTGATCCGCTTGCCAATCTTTTTAAGAGATCCAATTATGATGAACCAATTCCTAGTAATTTGGATGCACTAGATTATCTTTATAAGGTTTTGCCTAAAATCTGTGAAGTGACTCACGATAGATCTTGGAATAAAAAAGCATGATTGCAATGATTTTATTATAAATTCTTTTGATGTCAATTATTCTAATAAGATGCAAAACCCTAAGCTTGGGGATGCTAGTTTTGCTATGTCTACTACTTGTTGCAATGATCATGATTGGGGTGATTCTTCTTGTGATCTTGAAAATTTATTTAAGCCCCATGATGAATATGAGATTGATAATATTGTTTGCAATAATATTGAAAATGGGTTTGGAAGAGTGTCAACTTTAGATCCCACATATTTGGGTAACATTCAATCTTATGAAATTTTTTATAAAAGTGGGCTTGGAGAAATCATGACTTTAGTTAATGATAATCCCACTATTTTGGAAGAGTGTCAACTTTGCATACACGTGGATCATGTTAAGAATATGTTATGTGATAGCTATTTTTTTTGAATTTTCTTATTATCCTACATGTAATTATTATGAGAGAGGAAAATATGGTTGTAGAAGTGTTCATGTTACTAAATTACCTCTCTTCACGTTGAGATTGCTATCGTCACCTTCTTCTTCCTTGCATATGCTAGTTTTTGCTTGCCTTGCAAATTTGTTTGCCTATAATATGCCTATGCATAGGAATTATGTTAGACTTAGATGTGTTTGCCACATGCTATATGATGCTCTATTTGTGCTTCAGTTCTTGTCTTTCATCTGAGCATCATCGAAATCTCAATGCCTAGCTAAAAGGCTTTAAAGAAAGCGCTTGTTGGGAGACAACCCAATATTTATCCTTTCTGCCTAGTAATAAATAATCCATCTAGATTCTGTTTAGATGTGGTTTTATCTTTTAATTAGTGTTTGTGCCAAGTTAAACCTATTAGATCTTCTTGGGAGATAGTTATTTGATCTTGCTGTAATTTCCAGAATCTTTGCGCTCAGTGCCCGAATTGTTAAAAATCACCAGAATGTGATAAAATAGTGATTCCAATTGCTGCTGATCAGTAAAAAAATTGTCCAGGTCGTCTAATTTTGGTAGAAGTTTTTGGGTTCCAGAATTTTGCGTTAGTTACAGATTAATACAGACCGTTCTGTTTTTGACAGATTCTGTTTTGCGTGTGTTGTTTGCTTATTTTGATGAATCTATGGCTAGTAAAATAGTTTATAATTCATAGAGAAGTTGGAATACAGTAGGTTTAACCCCAATATAAATAAAGAATGAGTTCATTACAGTAACTTAAAGTAGTCTTTTGTTTTATTTCTCTAATGGAGCTCACGAGATTTCTATTGAGTTTTGTGTTGTGAAGTTTTCAAGTTTTGGGTGAATTCTTTTGATGGATTATGGAACAAGGAGTGGCAAGAGCCTAAACTTGGGGATGCCCATGGCACCCCCAAGATAATCCAAGGACACCAAAAATACAAAGCTTGGGGATGCCCCGGAAGGCATCCCCTCTTTCGTCCACTTCCATCGGTAATTTACTTGGAGCTATATTTTTATTCACCAACATGATATGTGTTTTGCTTGGAGCGTCTTGTATTATTTGAGTCTTTGCTTGTTAGTTTACCACAATCATCCTTGCTGTACACACCTTTTGAGAGAGCCATATATGATTTGGAATTTGTTAGAATACTCTATGTGCTTCACTTATATCTTTTGAGCTTGATAGTTTTGCTCATAGTGCTTCACTTATATCTTTTGAGCTTGTTAATTTTTGCTCTAGTGCTTCACTTAGATCTTTTAGAGCATTGTGGTGGATTTGCTTTAAAGAAACTTGATCTCTCATGCTTCACTTAGATTATTTTGAGAGTCGTTAATAGCATGGTAATTTGCTTAATGTTAATATACTTGGTATTCAAGATATGTGAAACTTTCTTTTGAAGTGCGTTGAATACTAAGATAAGTTTGATGCTTGATAATTGATTTGAGATATGGAGGTGATAATATCAAAGTCATGCTAGTTGAGTAGTTGTGAATTTGAGAAATGCTTGTGTTGAAGTTAGCAAATCCCGTAGCATGCATGTATGGTTAAAGTTGTGTAACAAATTTGAAACATGAAGTGTACCTGGCTTGTGCATCCTTATGAGTGGCGGTCGGGGACGAGCGATGGTCTTTTCCTACCAATCTATCCCCCTAGGAGCATGCGCGTAGTACTTGATTTTTGATGACTTCTAAATTTTTGCAATAAGTATATGAGTTCTTTTGACTAATGTTGAGTCCATGGATTATACGCACTTTTACCTTTCCGCCTTTGCTAGCCTCTTGATGCCGTGCATTGCCCTTTCTCACATTGAGAGTTGGTGCAAACTTCGCCGGTGCATCCAAACCCCGTGATATGATACGCTCTTTCACACATAAACCTCCTTATATCTTCCTCAAAACAGCCACCATACCTACTTATTATGGCATTTCCATAGCCATTCCGAGATATATTGGCATGCAACTTTCCACCGTTCCGTTCATCATCATCATGACATACTTTACTTTTGTCATATTGCCATTGCATGATTATGTAGTTGACATCGTATTTGTGGCAAAGCCACCATGCATTATTTTTCATACATGTCACTCTTGATTCATTGCACCATCCCGGTACACCGCCGGAGGCATTCATATAGAGTCATACCTTGTTCTAGTATCGAGTTGTAATCATTCTTGTTGTAATCAATAGACGTGTGATGATCATCATTTATTAGAGCATTGCCCAAAAAAAAGAGAAAGGCCAAAAAGAAAAAAAAAGGCCCAAAAAAAATAAAAAGGGGCAATTCTACTATCTCTTTTTCCACACTTGTGCTTCAAAGTAGCACCTTGTTCTTCATATAGTGAGTCTCATATATTGTGCTTCAAAGTACCACCATGTTTTTCATATAGTGAGTCTCATAAGTTGTCTTGTTCATACTAGTGGGAATTTTTCATTATAGAACTTGGCTTGTATATTCCTATGATGGGCTTCCTCAAATTGCCCTAGGTCTTCATGAGCAAGCAAGTTGGATGCACACCCACTAGTTTTCTTTTGTTGAGCATTCATAGCTCTAGTGCATCCGTTGCATGGCATTACCTACTCCTCATGTTGACATCAATTGATGGGCATCTCCATAGCCCGTTGATTATCCTCGTCAATATGAGACTTTCTCCTTTTTTGTCTTCTCCACACAATGCCCATCATCATATTCTATTCCACCCATAGTGCTATATCCTTGGCTCACGCTCATGTATTGCGTGAAGGTTGAAAAGTTTGAGATTATTTAAGTATGAAACAATTGCTTGGCTTGTCATCGGGGGTATAGAAGTTGGGAACATCTTTGTGTGACGAAAATGAAGCATAACCTAAGTATATGATTTTGTAGGGATGAACTTTCTTTTGCCATGTTATTTTGAGAAGACATGATTGCTTTGATTAGTATGCTTGAAGTATTATTATTTTTATGTCAATATGAACTTTTGTCTTGAATCTTTCGGATCTGAATATTCATACCATGATTAAGAAGATTTACATTGAAATTATGCCAAAGTATCACTCCGCATCAAAAATTCTCTTTTAATCATTTACCTACTCGAGGACGAGCAGGAATTAAGATTGGGGATGCCTGATACGTCTCCAACGTATCTATAATTTTTGATTGCTCCATGCTACTTTATCTACTGTTTTGGACTATAATGGGCTTTATTTTCCACTTTTATATTACTTTTGGGACTAACCTATTAACCAGAGGCCCAGCCCAGAATTGTTGTTTTTTTGCCTTTTTCGGTATTTCGAAGAAACAGAATATCAAACGGAGTCCAAACGGAATGAAACCTTCGGGAACGTGATCTTCTCACCGAACGTGATCCAGGAGACTTGGACCCTACTCCAAGAAGCGCCAGAGGCGGTCACGAGGGTGGAGGGTGCGCCCCCCTGGGCGCGCCCCCTGCCTCGTGGGCCCCCTGACGCTCCACCGACGTACTCCTTCCTCCTATATATACCTACGTACCCCCAATAGACCAGATACGGAGCCAAAACCTAATTCCACCGCCGCAACTTCCTATATCCACGAGATCCCATCTTGGGGCCTGTTCCGGAGCTTCGCCGGAGGGGGCATCTACCACGGAGGGCTTCTACATCAACACCATAGCCCCTCCGATGAAGTGGGAGTAGTTTACTTCAGACCTTCGGGTCCATAGCTAGTAGCTAGATGGCTTCTTCTCTCTCTTTGCATCTCAATACAATGTTCTCCCCCTCTCTCGGGAGATCTATTCGATGTAATCTTCTTTTTGCGGTGTGTTTGTTGAGACCGATGAATTGTGGGTTTATGATCCAGCTTATCTATGAATAATATTTGAATCTTTTCTGAATTCTTTTATGTATGATTGAGTTATCTTTGCAAGTCTCTTCGAATTATCCGTTTGGTTTGGCCAACTAGATTGGTAGTTCTTTCAATGGGAGAAGTGTTTAGCTTTGGGTTCAATCTTGCGGTGTCCTTACCTAGTGACAGAAAGGGTTGCAAGGCACGTATTGTATTGTTGCCATCGAGGATAACAAGATGGAGTATTTATCATATTGCATGAATTTATTCCTCTACATCATGTCATCTTGCTTAAGGCGTTACTCTCTTTTTAATTTAATACTCTAGATGCATGCTGGATAGCGGTCGATGAGTGGAGTAATAGTAGTAGATGCAGAATCGTTTCGATCTACTTGTCTCGGACGTGATGCCTATATACATGATCATACCTAGATAACCTCATAACTATGCTCAATTCTATCAGTTGCTCAACAGTAATTTGTTCACCCACCATAGAATACTTATGCTCTTGAGAGAAGCCACTAGTGAAATCTATGCCCCCCGGGTCTATTCTCATCATATCAATCTCCATCACTTTATTTACTTGCTTTGCTTTTACTTTTTTACTTTGCATCTTTATACCAAAAATACCAAAAATATTATCTCTGTCAGATCTCACTCTCGTAAGTGACGTGAAGGGATTGACAACCCCTAATCGCATTGGTTGCGAGAAGCTGTTGTTTTGTGCAGGTACAAGGGACTTGCGCGTGACCTCCTACTGGATTGATACCTTGGTTCTCAAAAACCGAGGGAAATACTTACGCTACTGTGCTGCATCATCCTCTCCTCTTCGGGGAAAACCAACACAAGCTCGAGACGTAGCAAGAGGTTTTGTAGTAATTGTAACAACAGCAACATTAAAGTAAATATGGAAAGAACAATATGTGAAAAGCTCGTAGGCATTGGATCAGTGATGGATAATTATGTCGGATGCAGTTCATCATGTTACAGTTATAACATAGGGTGACACAGAACTAGCTCCAGTTCATCAATGTAATGTAGGCATATATTCCGAATATAGTCATTCGTGCTTATGGAAAAGAACTTGCATGACATGTTTTGTCCTACCCTTCCGTGGCAGCAGGGTCCTAATGGAAACTAAGGGATATTAAGGCCTCCTTTTAATAGAGTACCGGACCAAAGCATTAACACTTAGTGAATACATGAACTCCTCAAACTACGGTCATCACCAGTAAGTATCCCGATTATTGTCACTTCGGGGTTAACGGATCATAACTCATAATTGGTGACTATAGACTTGCAAGATAGGATCAAGAACTCACATATATTCTTGAAAACATAATAGGTTCAGATCTGAAATCATGGCACTCGGGCCCTAGTGACAAGCATTAAGCATAGCAAAGTCATAGCAACGTCAATCTTGGAACATAATGGATACTAGGGATCAAACCCTAACAAAACTAACTCTGTTACATGGTAAATCTCATCCAACCCATCACCGTCTAGCAAGCCTACGATGGAATTACTTACGCACGGCGTTGAGCATCATGAAATTGGTGATGGAGGATTGTTGATGATGACGACAGCGACGGTTTCCCCTCTCCAGAGCCCCGAACGGACTCCAGATCAGCCCTCCCGAGAGAGTTTAGGGCTTGGCGGTGGCTCCGTATCGTAAAACGTGATGTATCTTCCTCTCTGATTTTTTCTCCGTGAACGTGAATATATGGAGTTGGAGTAGAGGTCGTGGAGGTCCAGGGGGCCCACGAGGCAGGGGGCGCGCCCTAGGGGGGGCGCCCCTACCTTCGTGGACAGGGTGTGGGCCCCCTGGTGATGATTCTTTCGCCAGTATTTTTTTATTAATTCCAAAAAGTTGCTCCGTGGATTTTCAGGTCATTCCGAGAACTTTTATTTCTGCACAAAAATAACACCATGGCAGGTCTGCTGAAAACAGCGTCAGTCCGGGTTAGTTCCATTCAAATCATGCAAGTTAGAGTCCAAAGCAAGGGCAAAAGTATTTGGAAAAGTAAATATGATGGAGACATATCAGGGCCGCCTGCTTCCGCCTCCCACGGCTGGCTGCACCTCAGCGCACACATCGCCGCCCCACCGTCTCCTAAATTGTTAACGCCGACGTCCGAGGTTTCACCGTCGTCCTCTGCGTGCTTTGGTGCTCTCACCGCGGCACCGCCCTCTCACGTTGTCAACATGGTCAACAAAAAACAGGAATCGGCAGAAGTACGTGGAGAGAATGACAGTAGGGGGCCACCATGTCAGCGTATGGAAAAAGAAAATTCTTCCTCTTAGTGGTTTCCTGATATCTGGGACCCATGACATTGTCAGCGTATATAGTCAATAGACAAGAGAACAACACAAGATCGGCTGACACCTAGGACGTAGCTGCTCGAGCAGTATTTTTTATTTATTGTTGAGATAGAGCAGATTTTCAACAGGGCTGTGTCCCGTCTAGCCTGGGCTTATATTTTATGTTCACCATATGATCAACCCAGTTATTTTTTCTTTGTGAAAATGAGCCCAGTTTATTTTTTCTGAAGAATAGCCAATCCAGGCCTACTTATTTTTCGACGCCCTGATGGGCTGCAACTCTTTCAAGACGCCTGCAAATCTTCAAAGTAATATGAAATGAGTTGTAAATATAAGAACAGATGACAAATTGGCAATTACTTTATAATTTCTGAATTTTTTCACATTTTCTGATTCCTATTTCGCTGGGCTTTAACCTAATTTAAATATATCTTCAAATTACTTTAAATCTGGCTCGACATTTTTCGGTATTAAAATAGTTTGGAACCCACAGAAATATGCAAAATTTCGTTAAAATTTTTAACCCTGGCCCTGGCCAACAAAAAAACGGACTGCAATAAATTGCATAAGAAGTTGCAATGAGAAATATATAAATTATTTAAAAATAGGGAATGGTCTGACTTGTGGGCCTATTAAGTTGACGCGTATGCAAGATTTGTTTACTTATTATATACGTCAACAAACGATTCTAGCAGACGTAACCGTTGGATGTCAGTCCAACGGCCGCCGTGTTTCTTCAATCTCTGATCTTCTTCCTCCAGCCGCCAAATCCAGCGCCGGTGGGACTGCCTGCTCCCGCCTCCCATGGCTGGCAGTGCTGCCGCGCAGGCCTCACTGCCCCTACTACTCCCACCGCTGGCCAGGGCATCCCTCTACTCACCCACACCCCCTGTTATTCTGCGGCGACGGCAACCTCACACCGGAACCGAACAAGTGAACCCTCGTACTCCTCTCCGCGTGGGCTTCCACTGCCTCGCCTTCCCCTGCTCCGCGTCGTCCCCTTCCTAGACCTCACCGTCGTCCATCGCCCTGGTGCTCTTGGCACGGCGTGGTCAATGTGGTCAAGGAACGACTTCCATCGGAAGAGTACTATACGTGGAGAGGCTGACAACTGGGTCCACTGCCGCAGCAAGGAGGTGCCTCCTTATTACACGCAAAATAATGATTCCTCCACCTGATAGCAGGGACCCACCGGACGGGTCACCGTATTTCACGAAACAAATGTTTCCCCCTGATTACTGGGACCCACCAGCTACATCTTCGCACACAAGGAAGTGCCTGATAGTCGGGACCCACCTGGTCGAAGCATACGTAGCGTTGTCCTTCTGGTCGCGAACGTGTACGTACATACTGGTCGATCGGTCTATCTGCAGGCTACAACGTTGAACCGTGGCCGTGTAAGGAAGGGCACGTGTCGTAGTAGAGGCTCAGACGTAGCATGTACACGTACGTACATGTAGGGTGCAAGAAAGAAAATACGGCCACGTACGTACATATGGGTGGGGTCTCGAACGCCTACTCGCGCATACGTCAGGCCAGGGCTCGTGTACATGGCTGGGTCGGAACGGAGAAACTGTGTCGTCGTCGTGTTCATGGGGAGGCAACCGGCTGGGTTTGAACAGAATGTTTCGTCGTGTTCATCGGGAGCCAACCGGCTTGGACGGAACAACCGATGGAAAAGAGGCCTGGCATACCGCAGAACAGACGAAACGGCCTTGTGTTTGACCGGCCACGGTCGAAACGGGATCCTGTTCATCGGGAGGGGTCTGGCGTACCGCAAAATGGAGGAAACAGACTTCTCTTGGACCTCCTACGGTCGAAACGGGGACCTGTTGATCGGTAGGGGTGTGGCATATCGCAAAACGGAGGAAACGGACTTGTGTTGGAGCGCTACAGTCAAAATGGGGGTCCTATTCATCGGGAGGGGTGTGGCATACCGCAAAAGGGGACTCCACGGGATACAGTTCATCTCCACCGTCGACCTCCTCCAGCCTCCACCTGCGACTGTTCATCCACGGGCTCCTGTTCATCCAGCCTCCACTGCTCCTCCACCAACTATTGTTCAACCAGCCCTCTCCACGGGGTCCTGTTCAACCACCCCTCCACGGGCTACTGTTAATCCAGCCCTCCACTGGCTACTGTTCAACTAGCCCTCCACCGGCTACTGTTCAACCTTCCTTCCATGGGGTCCTGTTCATCCAGCCCTCCATGAGGTCCTGTTCATCCACGCCCAACCGGCTCGATCAATCGGGGTCCTGTTCATCCAGCTGCAACACCACGGGGTCCTGTTCATCCAACCCTCCATCAGGAACTGTTCATCCAAACCCCCCCAACAACGCTCACTGTTCATCAAGAGGCAGCATCGATCGGCTTCAGTTAGCAGCAGTAGCGAAGGAATCGCTCGATCGAGTTCAATTAACAGGGATCGATCGCTCGGGTTCAGTAACGCGTAGCCTACAGTGCAATCGCTCGGGTTCAGTTAGAGCGCAACGCATCGCACCCACACGTGTACGTGTACGAGAGAAACGCGCATGGCTCGGCCCCCGACCACCCACCGTAACCGGGAACTCCCCGATATTTTCCTCGCCCTCGCTTCTACCACGGTTTTTTTCCGTCATGGACGGCCCAAAGAATGTCATGTAGCTGCGTCTCCGGCCCGCCCAGGACGAAAAGCCCATTTTCTGCCAGGATTTTTTGTCATAGAAGTAGGAGCCCACCACATCTATGATGATACCGGGTTTTGTCACAGTTGTCGTCATAGAAGTGTCAGAAGCATGACCAAAAAAATTCGTTCGGCCCAAAATGTCACGGAGGTGTCTTTTTTTGTAGTGAACAGAAAAAGAATACCGCATATAGGGCGATATAGTGGACTCATGTGGCAAAACTGGTTTAAAGGATTTTGGATGCACAAGTAGTGATCATACTTAGTGCAAAATGGAGGCTAGCAAAAGATTGAGAAGTGACCAACCAAAAAACGAATAATCTCATAAGCGAGCATTAAGCATAATTAACACCGAATAATGCACCACAAGTAGGATGTAATTTCATTGCATAACTATTGACTTTCGTGCATGCATAGGGAATCACAAACCTTAGCACCAATATTCTTACTAAAGCACAATTACTCATCAACATGACTCACATATCACATCCTCATATATCAAAACTATTACAAGGAATCAAGTTTATTTTGTCCAATGATCTTCATGAATTTTTTTTATTATATCCTTCTAGGATATCTATCACTTTGGAACTAATTTTCATGTGTTGCTTTTGATAAGCTCAAACAAATATAAGTGAAGATCATGAGCATAATATTTCTTTCTCTCAAATTAATTGAAGTGAAGCAAAAGAGAATTTCTTAAAAAAAATTACAAACTCTCAAATAAATCCGAGTTAAGAAAGAGAGCATTTCTTCAAAAATACTAACGCACACCATGCTCAAAAAGATACAAGTGAAGCACTAGAGCGATTCCATAGCTCACAAAATTTTAAGTGAAGCATAGAGAGCAATTCTAACAAGTCATGAAATAATTTTGGCTCTCTCAAATAGGCGTGTCCAGCAAGGATTCAAGACTTAAAACACAAAGCAAAACAAGCAAAGACTCAAATCATACAAGATGCTCCAAGCAAAACTCATAGTATGTGACGAATAAAAATATAGCTTCGAGTAAAATATCGATGGTCGTTAGAAGAAAGAGGGGATGCCACTCGGGAATCCCCAAGCTTAGTTGCTTGATTCTCTTTGGATAATAGCTTGGGATGCAATGGGCATCCCCAAGATTAGACTCTTCTTACTCCTTATTCCTTCATCCATCATAACATCACCCAAAACTTGAAAACTTCAATTAGAGAAAACTCAACAAAACCTTAGTGAGATCCGTTAGTATAAGAAAGGAAATCACTACTATAAGTATTGTAGAAAACCAATTATTATTTTATTCCTGCATTATATCTACTGTATCCCAACTTTTCTATGGGAAAACTCTTCAAAGAAAACCATAGAATCATCAAAACAAGCACACAACGCAAAGGAAACAGAATCTGCAAAAAATAGAATAGTTTGTAGCAATCTGAAAACTTCGAATACTTCTGTAACTCCAAAAATTCTAAAAAATTAGGACAACGTGGGAAATGTGTATATCAATCTTTTGTAAACAATTCAGAGCACAATCACGTTTCTATGATTTTTTAAAATTATTTTTATGAGCGCAAAAGTTTCTATTTTTCAACAAGATCAAATCAACTATCACCCAACAAGATCCTAAAGGCTTGGTTTGGCACAAAACACTAATTTAAACCACAAAACACATCTAACCAGAGGCATAATTGGGTATTTTTTTGAAAACAGCAAGAAAACCAAAAAGCAAAAAGATTCAAGTTGGGTTGCCTCCCAACAAGCGTGATCGTTTTATGCCCCTAGCTAGGCATAAGATTTCAATGATGCTCACATGAAAGATAATGATTGAAACATAAATAGAGCATCATAAAACATGTGAGAAACATATTTAAGTCTGACATACTTCCTATGCATAGGAATTTTATAAGCAAACAAATTACCAAGACAATAAATATCTAGCATATGCAAAGGAGATGGACAAAACATTGACAATCTCAACATAACGAGAGGTAATTTAGTAACATGAAAATTTCTACAACCATATTTGCCTCTCTCATAATAATTACATGTAGGATCATAATCAAATGCAACAATATAGCTATCATATAAAATTTTCTCTTCATAATACACATGCATAAATGTTTTATAATCATCCAAGATAGTGGGATTAACATCTACTAAAGTCATGACCTCTCCAAACCCACTGTTATCAAAAAATTCATAAGATTGAACACTCCCCAAATATGTGGGATTATTTTTACCTTAAGTTGACGCTCTTCCAAACCCACTTTCAATATTATTGCAAATAACATATTCATCATGAGGCTTAAATAAACTATCAAGATCATAAGAATCATTATCACCCCAATAATGATCATTGCAATAAGTAGTGGACATAGCAATATTAGCATTCCCAAGCTTGGGGTTTTGCATATTATTAGCACAATTGACATTAATAGAGTTTATAATAACATCATTGCAATCATGCTTTTCATCCAAGGAGCTATCATGAATCACTTTATAAATTCCTTCTTTTAACACTTCATCACAATTTTCAGATTCATGAATCTCTAGCAAAACTTCATAAAGATAATCTAGTGATCTCAATTCACTAGCAATTGGTTCATCATAATTGGATCTTTTGAAAAGATTAGCAAGTGGATGAGGATCCATAACAATAGATTTTTAGCAAGCAAAGATGCAAGCAAATAGAAGGCACATGGTAACACAAGTAGAGATAGCAAACAAGAGATGTGACGAGAAAAGGGCGAACGAAAAAGATGGAAGAATAAAATGACAAATGTTGTGAAGTGGGGGAGAGGAACACGAGAGGCAAATGGCAAATAATGTAAATTGCAAGGAGATGAGATTTGTGATTAGGAGCCTAGTAGATGTTGATCATGTCTCCCTGGCAACGATGCTAGAAATTCCTTTTGATGTTTGCTTGAACTACGTCGGTATTTCCCCAAAGAGGACGGGATGATGCAGCACAACAACCGTAGGTATTTCCCTCACTGATGAGACCAAGGTTATCGAACCAGTAGGAGAACCACGCAACACTACGTAAACAACACCTGCACACAAATAAAAAATACTCGCAACCCGACGTGTTAAAGGGGTTGTCAATCCCTTCCGGGCAACGGCGCCAGAAATTGGCAAACGGATGTGAGAAAGTTGTAATAATTTTGATAGATCGAACGCCAAATAAAATAAAGTGCAGCAAGGTATTTTTGTATTTTTGGTTTAATAGATATGAAAATAAAAGCAAAGGAAAGTAGATTGCAAAGGCAAATATAATAAAGAAGAGACTAGGGGCCGTAGATTTTACTAGTGGCTTCTCTCGAGAAAAATAGGAAACGGTGGGTGAACAAATTACTATTGGGCAATTGACGATATCCAGGTAATGATCATTATATAGACATCACGTCCAATATTAGTAGACCAACTCCTGCCTGCATCTACTACTATTACTCCACACATCGACCGCTATCCAGCATGCATCTAGTGTATGAACTTCATGGAAAAACGAAGTAATGCAATAAGAACGATGAGATGATGTAGACAAGATCTCATTTTGTTATCCTTAATAGCAACGATACATACGTGTCGCTTCCCTTTCTGCCACTGGGATCAAGCACCGTAAGATCGAACCCATTACAAAGCACCTCCTTCCATTGCAAGATAAATAGATCAAGTTGGCAAAACAAAACCCAAATATCGGAGAAGAAATACGCGGCTATAAGTAATCATGCATATAAGAGAGCAAAGAAGACTGAAATAACTTTCATGGATAAAAAGATAGATCTGATCATAAAGTCGAAGTTCATCGGATCCCAACAAACACACTGCAAAAAGAGTTACATCATATGGATCTCCAAGAGACAATTGTATTGAGAATCAAACGAGAGAGAGAGCAAGCCATCTAGCTACTAACTAAGGACCTGTAGGTCTACAAAGAACTACTCACGCATCATCGGAGAGGCACCAATGGGCATGATGAACCCCTCCGTGATGGTATCTAGATTGGATCTGGTGTTTCTGGAACTTGTGGTGACTGGAATTGATTTTCGTCGAATCCCCTAGGGTTTCTGGAATATGGGGGTATTTATAGAGCATAGAGGCGGTTCGGGGGGCACCCGAGGTTGGCACAACCCACCAGGGCACGCCTGGGCCTCGAGGCGCGCCCTGGTGGGTTGTGCTCCCCACGGAGCACCCCCCAGGCGCTTCTCCGGCCCACTGGATGTCTTCTGGTCCAAAAAAAATCCACAAAAAGTTTCGCTGCGTTTCGACTGTGTTTGGTATTGATTTCCTGCGATGCATAAAAACATGCAGAAAACATCAACTAGCACATGGCACTATGTCAATAGGTTAGTACAAAAAAAGATATAAAATGACTATTAAGTGATTATAAAACATCCAAGAATGATAATATAACAGCATGGAACAATAAAAAATTATAGATACGTTGGAGACGTATCACATGCCTGGGCCCCTAGGCGTGCACTGGTGGGTTGTGCTCCCCCGGAGCTCCCATCTGGTACTTCTTTGGCCCACCGTGTGTCTTTTGGTCCAGAAAAAATCTCCAAAAAGTTTTGCTGCTTTTGGACTCCGTTTGGTGTTGATTTTCTACGATGTAAAAAACAACAACTGGCACTAGGCACTACGTCAATAGGTTAGTCCCAAAAAATGATATAAAGTTGATATAAAATGATTGTAAAACATCCAAGAATGGTAATATAATAGCATGAATACTTCACAAATTATAGATACATTGGAGACATATCACATCCCAAGTTAGTGTTCGAAGAAGTCTCAAGTATCAAAGCTTGGGGATGCCCCGGTAGGCCTCGCACCTTTCTTCATCAACAATTATCGGTTAGCCTTGGTTGAGCCTATGTTTTTGCTTCTTCACATGATGTGTGTTATTCCTAGAATTTCATTTTATTTTGTTTTGCTTGTTGTTTTAATAAAATACTTTGCTATGAAAGTTTTTAAATAAGAGAGAGAGTCCTCACGTAGCTACCCATTTATTTAACTACTCATCGGATCTTCACTTATATCTTTTTGGAGTAGTTTGTCGAACACTCTCATTCTTCACTTATATTATTTTGAGAGTTGGTAATAGTTATGACAATTTGCACAAGCTATGAAATTGGTTCCAAAGTGATGGGCATTCAAGAAGGATAAAACAAAAACTTTCATGTAGATCATTGGATATGATAAGTTTGATTCCTTTTAATAGTTTTGCGATATGGAGATAATAATACATGGGTCGTGTTGGTGAGTAATTGTGCTTTAGTTGGAATATTAGTGTTAAGGTTTGTGATTCCTTATGCAAGCACGAAAGTCAATACTTATGCAATGAAGTTATATCCTACTTGTGGTGCATTATTCAATGTTAGCTATGTTTAATGCTCGTTTATGATTGTTTTTGTTTCTTGGTTGGTCGCATCTAAATCTATTTTACTAGCCTCCATTTGTACTAAGCGGGAATACTGCTTGTGCAACCAACTCCTTAAACCAAGTTGTGCCAAATGAGTCCACTATACCTACCTATATGCGGTATCTCCATGCCGTTCCAAGTAAATTTGTATGTGTCAACTCTAATTTTTAAAATGATTTTCCTTTTGTGTGCCCGTACCGCTCATGAAGCGGTAGGGGGTGGCGTATATTTTCCATGCTAGATATGTTATTCTCAAAATGAGCGTTTATTCACTTGTCATTGCACGAGAGTGGCAGGTAATAGGGATGCCCAGTCCCGAAATAAAAAAATATTTATATGTTTTCAATAATAAATTCCTTGAAAAGTGTTGGTATGGAAGGCACTCATGAATACGGCTAGCCATGGATTATGAAAGAATAATGGAAAAGGAAATAAACTTTATTTTATGTTTGAGAACCGCCTATGATGTATCTAGCATGGAAAGTACTGGGAATTCTCGGTTGTTTTCGTTGACAGGAAAAGCATGCCTCTCAAAACAATTTTATCTCTCAATTTAAGTTTTGAGCTCTGGCACCTCTACAAATCTCTGCTTCCCACTACGAAGGGCCTACCTATTTACCTTATGCAATTTTTATTTTTATTGAGTCTCCATCTTCTCTTTTAAAGCACCAACCAGGGAACACTATTATCGTGCTTGAACAATATTATCATGCTTGTGCATTGGGCATAGTTAATGTCTGAGTGTGTTTCATGAATGGATCAATGATTGAGCATAATGGGCTAGGGATAGCTTTCTTTAGCATTGATATTTTGAATGACATGGTTGCTTGTTGATATGCTCGAGTATTGATGTCTTCATACCAAATTTTAGACTATTGCTTTGATCATCTAAAAGTCCAAATATCCGTGCTACAAAATAAAAGTATGATATGAACATGTTAGGCAGCATTTTCACATCAAAAATTCTGTTTTTATCATTTACCTACTCGAGGACGAGCAGGAATTAAGCTTCAGGATGCTGATACGTCTCCAACGTATCTATAATGTTTGATTGTTCCATGCTGTTATACTATCGGTCCTAAATGTTTTATATTCATTTTGTAGCAACTTTATAGCATTTTTTAGGACTAACCTATTGACATAGTGTCCAATGCCAGTTGCTATTTTTTGCTTGTTTCTCCCATCGCACAATATCAGTACCAAATGAAGTCCAAATGCACGAAATTTTTTGGTGATTTTTTTCTAGACAGAAGACAACTTGGGAGCCAAGAAAGTGCCCGAGGGGAGGCCCGTGGGGCCCACAAGGCACCAGGGCGCGCAAGAGGCCTCTAGCGTGCCATGGTGCGTAGCGGGGCCTGATGGTGTCCTGGACTAGGGGGTACTCACCACGTCGTCTCCCGATCAGTTGGATTGGGCCGCGGACCCCCATGGCCGTTTACTATTGGGCCAGTTCGGACAGCCAGTGCACACACGAGAAATATTCCACAAGACTTGGTGATCAAGACAAGGGCTCCTCTCCACCGACGTATTCGACTAGGACTCTTGTTATCCTAGGCCTCTAGTACATTATATAAGCCGAGGCCGGGCTAGTCGATAGGGATATGCTAGATCATTATGATATTATTCATCATACACTTAGGTTTTAGACCACAACATATGATCTTGAGGTAGATCAACTCTTGTAATGTCTATATTCATCAAGATCAATCAAGCATGAAGTAGGGTATTAACTCCATTAAGAGGGCTCGAACCCGGGTAAACATCATGTCCCTGTCTCCTGTTACCCATCGATCCATGACACATAACTTGGGACCCCCTACCCATGATCTGCCGGTTTTGACACCGACAATGGTGCTTTTATTGAGAGTTCCGCTGTGCGATCAACGAAGGAAGATCAATGGCTCGTCTGTAGATTAACTACGACGTCGCCATCTTCGTCACCGGCTCTACTGGTCACCTTAGCTCAACCGAGGACTTCACTCCGCATGAGATTATCATGTTTGGACGATGACCTTCATCAACATCAACTTCGATCTCTCTCAAAATCATGGAGGAATCATTCATGGAGCCGGGGGCTCAACGTCAACATCGCCCTTGAGCAACCGTGCTGTTTTTCTGGATAGCAAACTTGTATCTGCCGCCACCGCCTCCTCGAGTGTTGTTTTAATGATTGCTTCAGTGGAATTGTGTGGAATTAAGTCTACAACAACCATGCAAAATTTCGTCGAGTTCTGATGGAGGAATCTCCGGCAATCTACGATATACCAGAGCCCTGTCAAATCTGGATGGGAATCTGGACGAGTTTAGGGCGTGGTCTCCAGAGGCCAACTCAGAGTTCCTTTTGAAGATCTAACCGTTCATCTACTGTGGAATGACCATATATACCACCCCTCAAAATTTCAGCTCGATCCGACGGTTTAAACTCCAGGAACCTTCCAATGAGTGGACCAATTTTCTGATATGTTTTCTGCGCGAATATGGATCCTACCCGAATTCATGTTTCTTTACGAACATGATATTGGACAACCTTTTTAAAGGAATTTTCTAGGGTATTGTGCGTTGTTCTTAACAAGTGCCCATAAAATTTTAAGCCTTCTCTGAGGTACTTTTCACCATCACGCTGGTGTCAAACCAGTCCGGTAACATTGCTCCACGACTGCCGACCTGCGCTAGACACGTCGTCGCTTTGTTGAGCCGAGCTCAACTTCTTCGAATCATCATCTCGACAAGACGAAAAAGAGTTCGGCATTGCGAAGGATAAATCATCACCAACATTGCCGCCCCACGGATTACACGGAGCGAGCACACCGGCATCACCGCACGAGCACTTCATCAAGCCGACATTGACCACATCACGAGTTACGACCTGCATCGGCATGGCCACACTGTTGCTTCTTCAAGCTGATGTCAATCACGCCGACCTAATTCAACTCATCGGCTCCACACCTCGACTGGACCAGGGGCTCCGCTATTTCTTCATCAACATGCTCCGGTGACTTCGGCGTCACCGGCCGACCAGCTTCGACACATCGGCTGGCATGGTGGCTGCAACATCACCTTACCGACCTGCTATGTCACCTCGGCATTCAGGCCATATTTCTTTAATTATTTACTTCACTTAAATTAATTAAGTAGAAGAATTTTTTAAAGCATAATTATTGTCATTATTTCTGGCTTGCACTATTTTATGTGTGCAGGCGATTAGTACAGACCGGGCCGCACTGCCACCTCGGCGTGCCGACGAACCACGGCACCTCGGATGGACCGAGGGCTTCATCATCACTACATTAACCCACACTGGGGACTTCGGCATCATACTACCGGCCTGCTCCGTCGCCTCGGTCGGCCTGGGGGTTCTACCTCGCCACATTGGCCGTGCTATGTCGCCACTTTGGAGTGTCGAGCTCTTCTCTCCGCCACCTCTGGACCGGCTTGGGGGCTGGGACCTCGTCCCGCCGTAATCTCGGGCCGCGCATCGACATCAAGCACATTAACCAGCTAAGTCGCTTTCATGCTCAAAGTTTTTAATTTTTAATTTGTGTTCGGTTCGACCGTGCTCACATACGTTGTTTGTTAAAAGAAACTCCCTTTGCCCATGTTAACTCGGGGCTCTTAAAATTTATATGAGCCGTTCTATAGTAGTTATTTTCTTCCTAGTCGTTTTAAAGTCTTTTTCTATCACTCCTTTTTCGACGCAAGTGTGTGGTCAATAGCCGGGGAGACTAGTTTCTCTCTCAAAGCCGCTCGAGTTTAGTTCGCTAAACTGGCCTAACAAGAAGTACTCCACCTTCGGGATAGGAGGTTGCAGCCGTAGGCTGACCCGCTTGAAGTCTTGACATCGGATGTGTCATATTAATGCACGACAGAAGCACAAAAATTTTAAGACCAATTTTCAGATTGGCACCAAATGACTTGATTTAGTTCGGACGTCAAGCTTTTACATAAGATTTCTGGGTTTTCGAGCTTATGGCATTTTTGACCTATTTGTGTGTCTCCAGCATAAGTCTTGCAGTACAACGCTTGACACCTTTAAAGCTTCAGCAATATCAAGAGGGGATGCGTCTAGAGCCGAACCCACCAAAAGCCAAGGTATTCCATGGACTCCTCGGCAAAACATTCTCGGATACTGCTTTATATGCATCGGTTTTGAATTGTGTCTTCGGTCAATAGTTGGGTTGCCTGGATCCTGGGCTTGCCTCCTATGTTCCGCTTTGTTTGGCTAGGTGTGCAAAGGGAGAACCACTGCGATTGTACTTCCAGCTCGCATGGTTAAAGCGCCTCAGTGGAGAAAGCCGAAAACTGACTGTCACAATAAGCGCAAACTGGCCAGCGATCCGATGACTGTGTTAAACTATAAGATCGATAGAGGTCACCGCATGTTAAATGACGGGCCATTCATAACATTGGCCGAAGTGTTTATGGCTTGACCTCGGCTGTCGCCGAACACTAACTTGGGGCTAGTAACTGACCTCCCAACTTGAAGCTCGTATGACTAAGTCAAAGTTATAAAGCATGCATATCTCATTGCCTCGTTTCCTCTAACACAACCGCCTTCGGGCACCAAGACGTCGGCTAAGGGTTGTTTTGTTATTGCGGAAACACCATGCGTAGCATCTACAAAGGGGTGGAAGCCGATGATGGGCCAATTTCAACTAATAAATGGTCGCAACAGAGTCAAAATAAACATATCATCGGCGTTTGTATTTAATATACGAGGGATGCCATCCGTAATCACCGTTATAAAGCCATAAATATGCATCAATTTGACTTAAGATTTTGGCCAAGCTGGGTTGCCTGGCTCCTGTGCTTACCCCTACGTTCCCGATTGTTCGGCTAGGCGGTAAAGGGAGCACCTCCGTGATTGTTACTACCGGGTCATCCGAGTTAGTACCGCATAGTTCGGGAACTTTCCCCAAACTAGATCCTCAATATTTTCCTCCCAAGGTGAGGTTTCATGATCTTGATCAACATGACAACCCAAAGAAAGGAACCGATGGCGGGACTATTTTCTTTGGAAGATGTTTTTTACATTTAATAGCAATATAGCATATCTCTCTGCATACCATTGTTTATAAAACCATATGGCCAGATTGCCTTGTTTGTCATAAAACATTGCCCTTGTAAAGGATTTATAAAGTAGGACAAACACTCCCAGCTACTGGCCGAGGAGGTTCAAGCCGATGGTCGGTCAACAAAGTAATGTACAATGCGGATCTGAGCATTAATGATGTAAAGTACTTGGATACATAGAATCATTACACATAAAAATTGCGAGTAAAATCCATTTACTGCCACCCATCTGTTAAAACCCTTGGGGCCTACCTTGGCGAGCTCGGATTTCAACTAGCTCTAAGCTCCTTTAAGAGATCTTATTATCTTTTTGAGAAATTTGTGTTAAACACAACAAATTTTTTCTGTCAAACGGATATCAATCCTTAATTCGGCCGCCCATGCCCACATTAAGGCTCGGGGCCTACTGGGCTTCGCGCTCATTATTGATAAATATTAAAGGGGCACATCGATCCCCTCATCTGGTGTTGCCACCTGACTAGTGGCTCGGGGGCTATTGCATTGCCTATTCAATGCAGAAAATTCAAAGTGCTTAGTGTTCGGCATGACCGAAATATGGACAACCGCGTCTACGGACAACAATAAATACCATCTGGGACTTACGACTTCTCACGACCCTCTCTTAGAGGCCCGTCCACCGATCACTATTACCTCTAATATATTACACTGTGTTTCTATTCCTATGTATGTTGCTGAGCTAGGAGTTGATCCTAGGCCGATTTCGCGAATCAACCACTCAGGGGCTACTAGGGTCAGCGGTTTCATGTTTTCCTTCAGGTGCATCTCGGGTTTTAGACCGACACACACCTTGAGGGCTACTGATTATACATATTGACAACAAATAAATTTACACGCATCGGAAACAAAATCCGCAAACAATCAGCCCATGACCGAGGTGCGGAACCACCTAGAAAGCATTTCGGGATATAGCTCAGATGCAAGTAGCTGGCTCCATAGAAGGCATTTCCGGCATTAAGCTCGACTAAACTCCTTCAACATTTTTGAACCAAGGTGATCTATGACACCTCGGATATAGTCCGGCGTTGGAGCTCGGATACAGCCCGGCGTTGGAGCTTGGACATAGTCCGGCATTAGAGCTTGGATACAGTCCGGCATTGGAGCTTGGATATAGTCCGGCGTTGGAGCTCGGATACAGTCCGGTGCTGGAGCTCGGATGCAGTTCGACATTGGAGCTCGGCTGTAACAAGACTCTTCGGACGCAGTCCGGTGTTGGAGCTCGGATACATTCCAGCAGTGGAGCTCGGAAGCGCTCCGACATTGGTGCTCGGCTGCAAAAAGATACCTCGAATGCAGTCCGACATTGGAGCTCGGATGCAAGAGGACACTGCCGCACGACAAACACTTCAAACTCGAGGTGTGTCATAAAAATAATAAGGCATTGATAAAGGCCGAAGACTTAAAGGACTCCTCGGATACCCGACGTGTGAGATCTTCAGATTTAGCTCGACAATCCTCAAGATAGAAGATGGGAAGATTTGTTGAACCAGTTTTCAAGACAGATGACCGAAGACGAAGAACAGTTCGATAGAACCAAGGAGCGTCCCCTACTTGAAGGCCGGCTCAGGGGGCTACTGACGGTGTCCTGGACTAGGGGGTACTAACCACGTTGTCTCCTGATCAGTTGGATTGGGCCGAGGACCCCCATAGCCGTTTACTCATGGGCCAGTTCGGATAGCCGACGCATACATGAGGAATATTCCACAAGACTCGGTGATCAAGACAAGGACTCGTCTCCACCGACGTATTCGACTAGGACTCTTGTTATCCTTGGCCTCTGTTACATTATATAAGCCGAGGCCGGGCTAGTCGATAGGGATATGCTAGATCATTATGATATTATTCATCATACCCTTAGGGTTTAGACCACAACATATGATCTCGAGGAACATCAACTCTTGTCATCTCTATAGTCATCAAGATCAATAAAGCAGGAAGTAGGGTATTACCTCCATTAAGAGGGCCTGAACCTGGGTAAACATCGTGTCCCTGTCTCCTATTACCCATCGATCCATGACACATAGCTTGGGACCCCCTACCCGAGATCTGCCGGTTTTGACACCGACAGGGCCCATAGGCCCCTCTTCATCGCCTATCAGCTCTATAAATACTCTAAAATCCCAAAAACACTAGGGGAGGAGAGAGATCAGAAGTTTCGCCGCCACAAGCCTCTGTAGCCACGAAAAAGAAATCTAGACCCTGTTCCGGCACTCCGCTGAAGGGGGAAATCATCACCTGAGGCCATCTTCATCATCCCTATGGTCTCCATGATGAGGAGGGTGTAGTCCACCCTCAGGGCTGAGGGTTTGCACCAGTAGCTATGTGTTTAATCTCTCTCTCGTGTTCTTGATTTGGCACGATCTTGATGTATCACGAGATTTTTTAATATAGTTGGATCATATGGTGTTTCCCCATCTCTATCTTGTTGTGATGAATTAAGTTTTCCCTTTTATATTTCGTTATTAATGGATTGAACACTTTTATGGATTTGAGAGAACTTGATGTATGTCTTGGCACTCAACTCGCGGATTCCCGAGGTGACATTGGGGTATTCTATGCATAGGGGTTCATGCACATTTCCGTCCTACTTTCTCCAGTAGAAATCTTGGGGCACTCTTTGAGGTTCTTTTTGTTGGATTGTGTATTATGAATCTTAAGTTGTTTGATGCATATCGTATAATCAATTCACGGATACTAGTGGTGACATTGTAGTATCTAGGTGACATTAGAGTTGGTTGATGTGTATGATGTGGTGTTATTTTAGTACGAACTCTTGGGCTATTTGTGACACCTATAGGAATAGCTCAATAGTTCAATTGAAAAGGATAACTTTGAGGTGGTTTCGTACCCTACAAACAATTTCTTCTTATGTTCTCCGCTAGATAAGAACTTTGCAGTGATTCTTCGTCGCACGTTGAGGGATTTTTATATGACCCAATTATATTAGCATTGTTGAGAGATTGCACTAGAGAAAGTACGAACCCTAGGCCTTGTTTCTAAGCATTACAATCATTTGTGCTCACTTTTGTTACTTGCTACCTTGCTGTTTTTTATTGTTACTATTACAAAAATCAATATCTACTATCATTATTACACTTGTATCACCATCTCTTCGCCGAACTAGTGCACCTATACTTTACCATTGTATTTGGTGTGTTGGGGACACAAGAGACTCTTTGTTATTTGGTTGCAGGGTTGTTTGAGAGAGACCATCTTCATTCTACGCCTCCCACGGATTGATAAACCTTAGGTCATCCACTTGAGGGAAATTTGCTACTGTCCTACAAAACTTTGCGCTTGGAGGCCCAACACAAACCGTCATGCCGGATATCGGCTGCCATCCGGGCCCGGTGTTGCTCCCGGGCTCTATTGTTTCCGTCGAGCCAAGATTGGTATTCGTCTCGTCTATCAGAGGTGTACCCTCTAGATCCGTAGATGGATCGTGCATGACCTGCTCTAGCGTCCCGGTCGTGCCGTTGGTCATATGGGTCCTCGGGATGTATTGTCTCCTTACCTCTTCTGCGGGGAGGTGAAGGTGGGTCTTCGACCTCTCCGGCCATCCTGTCCCGTCCTTGAGGGGGCGGTCTGGCTGGTTATCTAGAGGGCATCGTCGTCAAATTGTGGTAGCAAACGTTGGCGTGGGTAGCTTTTGTTCTAATCCTGCCGCTCGTAGCCGTACCCTTCTTCGGCTGCTAGGACTTTTTTCCATCTGTCGTTGAAGGTATCTTGTTTGGCTTTCAGTTGCTTCTGCTTCTTCTTAAGGCTTTGGGCGGTGGCTATGAGCTATCTCTTGAACCGCTCTTGATCTAGTGGGTCTCCAGGGACAATGAAATCCTCGGCTCTGAGGCTCTCCTCATCCTCGGAAAGAGGGAGGTAATTACGGTCCTCGAAGTCGTTGAGGTCCTTGGGGTCACCCTGATCTTCATTCTCTTTCAAGAACTCGAGTCTTATTCAAGGGCGTCATGGTCGCCGAGGTTTTGCATGTCATCCGGGGTATCGTTTTCTCCGGTGCCCATGTTGCTTTCCTACTTTTACGTTCCCTGGATCATTTGCATTGTCACTGGCGTTTGTGCAGCTCCTCGCCGGGTTTATCGCCGATTCTTTCGGTGGTGCCCCCGCCATTCTTCCCAGTGGTTTCATCGCTCTTATCATTGGGGGTGTCCACCATGTAGACGTCGTATGTGGAAGTGGCAGTCCACTTTTCGATTCTGGGGGTGGTCGGGGAATTTTCCCTATAGGCCATGGCGTTGACATTCTTGTCCATGTCTTCAAACTCCTCGGAGGCGTAGTCCAGCATATCGGTTAAATCCTCAATAGTGGCTACTAGGTGGGTTGTGGGTTGGATGTAAAATTCCTTGTGGCCTGCCTCAAGACCGATCCGAGTATTGATCGATGACGGGTCATCAGTAATGTTCATTATTTGGATCCGATCTAGCATCTTGCTTAACGGGGAAATACTAGCCGGATCAGTATCCCGGATTTCTTCGGAGTCAAGCTTAGGCATGGTAGTGTGTGGGGCGAGTTCGGCAAGGGTTGACTCCTGGTCCTCGGACGCTGCAATCGTATCTGGTCTTAAAGCCGGATCCGAGGTAGGGGCCGAACCAAGGATAGGGTCGCAAAGAGTGTTCGAAGTCAAACCTTGGGGTTTTCGAGCTCCCCAGGAATGGTTGAGAACCCGGTGAATATCAGATCGCCCCGAGCATTGGTGACATACTCCAGGTTGCCAAACCTGATTTGATGCTTAGGGGCAAAGCGGTCGACCTGGTCGAGGTGACCGGCCGAGTTGGCGTGCAAAACGATGCCGCCGAATGCGAACAGCTGGACATGGACAAAGATGTCCGCGATACGAATGCCATCTCCATAGACCATGCGAGCCATCAATCTTTCGATGATCCAACATCAGAACTCTCAATGAAAGCACCAATGTCGATGTCAAAACCGACGGATCTCGGGTACGGGGTCCCGAGCTGTGGATCTTGGATCAATGGGGAACAGGAGACAATGTTTTCCCAGGCTCGAGCCCTCTCGAGGAGATAAAACCCTACGTCCTGCTAGATTATATTGAAGTGTAGATGATGGTTACATGGTCGACGTACCACGAGATCAGATGAACTAAACCATAGGTGAATAGGATGATGGTCCCCCCTCCTCTACGGACTAAACCCTCTGGTTTATATAGACACCAGGGGTTCCTAGGGTTACACATAGTCAGTTACCATCATGGGATAAACCTGCCGATTGTTCTATCTTCACTTGGAGCACACACCAAGGCTTCAAAAGATTTGCTCCCAAACACAGAGTCGTCCTATAGCTCGACCTTTAGATGGTAGTCACAGAGCAACCCACCTGTCGGGCCCACAGAAATAGGCCGGCGACCCGAGGACCCCTTAGTCCCGAACTCCCTCAGAGGCTACAACCGTCTGTGCATAGTCAGGAGGATTTAGCACCCATGTTCAATACATCTACAATCAACATTCCAAAGATATGGGTGCTTATGCTAATGCACATCCTAATATGAAACATGTCTTCCCTTGGAGTTCCAAGACGACGATACTCTAGATCATTTCAAAGGGCCAAACTTCTATCATGGGAAGTCTAAACATCTTATAGTTCTTGTAATTATTTAACCCATCTTAATTTAACGATGCACTCATTCTATATTGGCAAACCATAACACGGTCTAGCGGGTAGTAGCTGAGAGTATTCCTTCATACAAGTCAACTTGTCATCCTGTTGGCTTTAGCTTTTGTCTCACATAATTAAAACCCAATACTTCTACGCTCTAGTCCTCTACACAAATGGAACAGTGCTCCTACTTAATCCAAGAGCAGTTCACGATGATCTCATTGTTTAATGGCTAATAGTAAGATAAGGTTTGTGCCCAATAAGTAAGATGTGTTTCTATAGCTAAAAAAATGTAAATACAAAAACAAAAACTCAACTTGCCCAATAAGTAAGCCGAAATGAAGTCAAGGTCTTCCTTTGTTTGGATTCAGTGATCTTAGATGTTAAATTATGTCACAATACGAAGACCTCTATTCCTATGCAGTCCCGTCCTCTAGAGAAATGTTGTGGGCCTAAGAAAAAAAGCGATGCTAGGCCGCACATCCAACCAATTCTCTTTAAAAAAAGTGGTGGAGCATTAGGCTATATTATCTTGATATAATTAGTTTGTATGAACTCAAAATTCAAGTTGGAAACAAGGTTATGTCTAAAATGATATGTTCATGAACTAAGGGAGTGACTAATAATTAATGCAACAACAAAATACTCTCATCTCTAGTCTAAATGTATAATACATAATTATCGAGATATGAGATTGCATTTGGAAATACCTTACAGCCGAGGTTACTCTTAGTTAATAACATTGTCAAACTAACTATGATCTTGGTGTGTTAGAATCCATGGAAGAAGTGGCTCGCTGCCAATAGCAACGCAAGTTTTCTTTGTTGTTTTTAGAGCTACAATCAATCAAATATTTGAAGGTTCAACTTCCATGCCAACACCCAATCAAGGTCTTAGTTTCTTTTGTGTTGAATCTTTTCATTTTTTTAATTATCTTAACATATGGAATTGGAAAATCCATTCATGCTTAGTCCATGGCAGTTTGCACTGCGCCAAAGGACAAAAGTAATGTTCGACCAAACATCCCAACAATTTTTTAATGTTTGACATGCAATCAATATCTTCAGTCTGTTTAGTTTAGAGGTGCATAACTCTTAGCCGATTATGTAGCAAAATCAGATATATTTATTATCCCTTCGTTACATTTTAGGATCCATATTTTGTTCTCCATATGTTGCAACACTGTGTATTACTTGTTTCTTTCAGTTTGTTTTTACCCCATCTGTGTGGCCACTTGCTGTTTGTGAGAGCTAGGGGGAAAGGGAACGATTTTTATTTTCCCAACACGGGTTACAATGTAGACATACCGACACACTTACATCACCACACACATGTACTCACACATTGCCTATTGAAGATTGTATCAGAATTGCGGAGCTTCAGGATTGATGAAGTCATAGCGGGTGCCTCGCTGTGAAGGAAAAAATAGCATGCTATGGCAAAATAGAACCGGCCTTAAAATACACTATTAGCATGCTCTGTCGCGCTATAGCGTGCTATTAGAAAGATTTTATACACGGATTTATTTAGCGAGACAATACTCAGGACAATATAGCGTGTTATTAGCGGCACTATAGCATGCTATTTTTGTAGTGCTCGCTATCGATGAAAACGTCGCCTTCATTGAAAGAATAATTTTTCATTGACGAGACACCGAAGTGGCAAACAAGTAATCTAAACATTGGCAAAGTAATGACACACTCTTATTTTCTGAGAAACCATACGACAGATACTAGTGGTAGTAGGCGACCGGTGAGACAATTTCTTGACACAGCTCAACTTTAAGTTTATTGTCTTTAGTTTTGTCATACAAAATTATAACGGAATTCTTGTGTGGTCTCGTCCTATAAACAAATGTTGTGGTGCTCTTAGATAAATGTTTATGGCCAGCTGCAAGCTAACCATGGCCAATTAACAATGATCTCGTTGTTTTATAGCCAGTCGTAACCTAAAAGGCTGCTAGCAGGTAGGAGTAGCAGGTAACATGTCTTTACATTAATACCACAATATTGAATAACTAAAGACTCGTCCTGCCAGTCAATATCAAGTTTAGGTATTTATTTCTCTTAGAACAAAAATCAAGTTGGATCTTCAATAATGTGACAATATCAAGACGTGAGTTCCTCTCCAGTTTGGTCCTCCAAACAAATGTAGCGAGCCAAAGAAAAGTAATGAGGTTAGGCTGCTGATGTTATCGTGGGAAACCATAATCCTTGGTCCTAAGAAGAGGACTAGTGGACAACAGCTAAGAGAGTTCCTTGAAATAGCTCAACTTGATAGTCTGTCGGCTATAGTTTTTATCTTAGAAATTTAAAATGCAAGTCTTCTCCCGTCTCGTCCTCTACACACATGTGATGTTGTTCTTACTTAAACCTTGGCTAATTAACAATGATCTCATTTTTTATGGCACCCCATAAGCTAGAATACTATGGCACCCCAGAAGCTAGGTGTTTTCATATCTACACCTACACCTACAAGGGTAGTGGTCTATATGTAAGAGGTGTTCTCGTAGCTACAGAAATACATTAAGACTCAATCATTTGCCCAGCCAATAACGAGTCATGGGTCTTTTAGGTCTTTATTTTATTTTTTAGACTGAGTCATGACACAATAGAAGGCGTGAATTAAACTCCGTCCTCATAACAAATGTAGCGAGCCAAAGGACAAAAGTGAAGTTCGACCAAACACCCAACCATTCTTTTCTTTAAAAAAGGAATGGTGAAGAGTTTGACAAGCTGAACGTGTTTTCAAGTTAGGATGTGCATAAGTGCATTAGCCTAAACGAAGCTGATGGAGTATATGTATCAAGATATAAATAATGTTTGTTACTTTGAGCATTTTTAGGTATGGTTGTAATTTGAGCCATGGCCAAGTTATCGTGGAAAACCATAAGTCTCCTTGACAAACCTCAACTTGATAGCCTGTTGGCTTTTATTATATCTCACAAATTAAAAATGCAAGTCTTCTCTTGTGTCGTCCTCTGAACCAATGGCTTTGTGCTCTTACTTAAACAATGGCTAATTAACAATGATCTCATTGTTTATGGTCTCCCATAAGCTAGAAGGCTAGCTAAGAAAGTGTTATTTGACCAAACGTCGAGTAGCTAATGATAAACCAATCTAAAATACAACATTATTCCCTCTATTTCATTTTAGGATGCGTATAACTTTTTCTATTTTTCCCAAATTACACTATGTGTTTCCTGACTACAACGTTACTTTCCTCTCGTGCCTCTTCTCTGGGACGTCGTAACTTCACATCCGTGCCATAAAAAGCAACGAGGAGTAAATTGATCCAGGAAAACCAATGTGAGCTCTCAGTCAGCATTCCAAAGATATGGGTGCTTATGCTAATGCACATCCTAATGTGAAACATGTCTTCCCTTGGAGTTCCAGGACGACCATACTCTAGATCATTTAGAAGGGTCAAACTTCTATCGTGGGAAGTCTGAAGATTTTAATACTGTAGAGTTTATTTAACTCATCTTAATTTAATGATTCACTCATCCTATATTGGCAAACCACAACACGATCTAGTGGGTTGTAGGTGAGAGGATTCCTTCACAACTCAACTTGTCATCCTGTTAGCTATAGTTTTTATCTCACATAATTGAATCACAAGTCTTCTCTGCTCTAGTTCTCTACACAAATGGAAAAGTGCTCCTACTTTAACCAAAAGCAGTTAATGATGATCTCATAGTTTTATGGCTAACGGTAAGATAAGGTTGGTGACCAATAAGTAAGATGTGTTTCCAAAGCTACAAAAATGTAAAAATAAAAACTAAAGACTCAGCTTGCCCAATAGGTAAGCCAAAATGAAGTCAAGGTCTTCTCTTGTTTGGATTCAATCAAGTTAGATGTTTAGTTATGTCACAATAATACGAAGACCTGAATTCTTATGCAGTCCAGTCCTCTAGACAAATGTCGCGAGCCAAAGAACAAAAGCGATGTTAGTCTGCACATCCAACAAATTCTCTTGAAAAAAAGAGGTGGAGCATTAAGCTATGCTACAAAACCATTTCATAACAGCCACACAAGTATTTTTGTCGTTGTAATAGTGTAACACCCCGAGAATCATGCTACATTAATCTCCCTCTAATCTTGCCAAGTCATCATGTTTTTCAAGCTTAAGTGCCACTTGCTCAAAATCAAACTCGAATTCAAATCTAAATTGAATGTCAAATTTCTATTTCTTCAAACTATCTAACAAAAATGTTCGCTGGCATGTAAATAATCACTAACTAATTTTCATGTATAAACCAATATCATTTGAGTTATTAAATTGCAACTAACCTATTTAAAACAATGCTCAAAACAGCCTATTAAATCCATTTGTAATTAAGTAAAATTCAAATGAAATCATCTTGCCTCCAAACTTTTTGTTGCAGTACTAAATAATGCCTAGTATTTGTTTTGACAAGTTGCATATTTTACAGAAGTCTTTTGGTGGACAAACAAATAGAAAACAGAAGCTAAGGAATAAAAACATAAAAGAAAAGAATAAATGTAAAACTGGGCATTATTCATTTGGTCCATGCGCGGCTACAGTGCGGACTGGCCCAGGGCGGCTGGCCTTTTCCTCCACCTCCAGCCGGCAGACGGCCATCGCGCGCGCTGGCCGTCCACGCCATGGATGACGCCGGCCGTGTTGGCCATCCCGCGGCTTCTCTCGAGGTTAAGATCGTCGCCGCGACCCACCCTGCATTCCTAGTCCCATACTCCCATCTACCCCTCCCTCTGGCTCGCTACGTTCTCTGGAACTCACACCCGAGAGCAGCCATGGCCGCGCCATGTCCATTGCCGCGGCCAACCGCCTCTTCTCGCTGTATCTCCATGTCTAGGAGCTCCGAGGGGGTCGTCTTTGTCGAATGCAACCCCGGATCAACGCTGGGGGGCCGCCGCCACGACGCCCGTGACCGTCTTCCTCGCCCATGACTGACGGCCGCCGCCCATTTCAATGTGAGCACCGGCCCATTTCCCCTCTCTTCCTGCCTCGCGTGCGCTGCCTAGCTAGCTTCCCTGCGAATCCGAGCTTCGCCACCCGCCATGGCCGATGAATACGTCGATGTCGAGCTCCCATGTTCCTGATGTGGATGCGTGCGTACTCTAGGGGCTGCTTAGATGTCGCATAGTCCCTCACCTCGCTCGATCTTGAGCTGTAGAGCTGTCCCAACCGGGCATCCGTCACTACCGCCGCTGGCAGTCATCGTTGCCATCGATCCGGTCCTCCCCCGCTCACGTTGTTGCCTCCCTCTGATGCAGCGTGTTCCCAGCGTCCCGTAGAACCCAAGCCCCTGCCTATCTGTGCCATGTGCATGTTTTCTGGCGAACTACGGCGAGGCGCCGCCTCTGTTTTGGTCGCCGGGGCGCGCCACCGCGTTTGGACTCCGGTCGGGTCGATGACAGGTGGGCCCTGTCGCTATCTAATTAGATTAGCCACTAATTAAAATGCTAACAGTCAATGAAAAGTGGGCCAAATACTATAGCATTTAATTTAAACTAGTGTGCCCACTAACAGGCTGGCCCCACCTAGTAATAAACCTAACTAGGACTAATTAAACCCATTCTTATAAGATGTATCACTGATCACTGGGTCCCACTAGATCCAGTTGACCCAGTCAACTGCGGACTAGGCTGCCCCTGTTAATGACATGTGGGTCCACTGGACCCAGTTGACCAGTCAATGGTCCACAGTTAACTGCTGAGTCAGCAGTCAATTGGGTCCCATTGTCAACCACTGTTGCACTCTGTTGGTTGCATTTTTGGGTGCACTTACCATTTATCCTTTAATTTCAAAATTAATAATAGTTTAATAAATTGTTTAAATCTTTGAACATTCATATAAAAAAAATCTATAACTCGCATGAAAATTATTTATGTATGAAAGTTGCTCAGAAAAATATGATGAATCCGACACTCCAATCATGGAACCTTCCTCTCCGGTTATATGTCGATAACTAACTAAAGTCGGGAAAACATTCCCAGAAGTTTTTCGGCTTCGTCTATAAAGTGTAGCACTGCGTTAGGTCACCCCTAGCATAGCCTACTAGCATGTCATGCTTTCTGTTGCATTTGCATGCCTGTTATTTATTGTTTCTTTCTCCTCCTTCTTCTCCGGTAGACCCCGAGACCGTTGTTGATCTGGTGATCGACTACTTTACCGTCGAGGGTCCGAGTCTGTTTGCAGAGCATTCAGACAAGCAAAAACCCCTTGATCATTCATATATTGCCCATTGTTTCTCCCTCATTCTTGCATTAGATTATGCTACTGTTGTTTGATAGCTCCTATTCTGATGCATAGCCTGCTTTTGCAACCTGCTATTCTACTTTACATGTTATTCTATATGCTGAGTATAGGTTGATTAGTGATCCATCAGTGACCCCTCACCTTGTCCATGTTTCCCCCGCTTTACTGGATGATTCGATCAACGTGATCGAGGTGCAGAAGACTGACACATCACCGGCACCCCCCTTAGTTGTATGACTCTGGAGAGCTACTATAGAGTGCCAAGGGTGATATCTCGCAACACACTCCAGATGATATCTCTGTAGTGTAGCTAATCGGTCGTGGATTACGGATGGTGATTCCTCCTTCACCACTCCTGACAACGACTCTGTCGTACAACACCTCAAGCATGAACCCTCCGAGGGTGATTCCTCCAAGTTCACCTTGACAGTTACATCGAGTAGGAATCCATCGAGGGCGATTCCTTGGGTTTCCCCCTTGATGTTATGGACAAACAGTTACCTTGACTTTACCTCAGAACCATGTTGAAGTCGGGTCGGCCCCGAGGGGTACCCGCGAGAGTTAATGAAGTCGGGTTAACCTGGAGGGTATCCGCGAGATAATTACGAGCCACAGCCGGGCAAGCAGACCACCCCAGAGAGGGATGGGCCTGACCCTTGCCGTAAGTCCTTGAGACAAGGCGATGGGGTCACTGATCGTCTCCGTGCGCTCCCAAGACACTAATGGGTTTGGATATGTGATCTGAGTAGGCCTCCGGCCTTTTTGCACTAACCACCACGTGGGAATAAGTATGGGCACTTGGCGTCGTATGATTCTTCCGAAAGCTCTCAGATGTTAGCAGTTTAACAGCATGCGCCCGGGTGGTCCGCGTGAGCACCTACTTTGTATAAAGAGGTAGCCTGGACTGATCTCGGACGTCCTTGCAATGCGGGGGATTGCAAAGGATGATTGGCCCATGACCCCTTCTCATTCAGGATGTAGACCGGCGTGCCGGCCTCTCTGTGAGCCTAGGTAGGACTACGGTGTGTCGATTAGCTGAGGGCGGGCATGACCCAAAAAAGTGTGTTCGCCCGGAGTTAATCGAGCATGTTGGGTAAGTCTGTGCATGCCTACAGTTAGGATATCTATTCGAATAGCCGTGTCCACGGTAGTGGACGCTCGGAGTTGTATCCCAGTCTATTACAACTAGAACTGTATACTGGAGACAATAAATGGACATGAAGGGCTTTAGGATCGCTTTCTCACAGGGAGTCGAGGAAGGATCTCTGGGCGTTACTACAATATACCTACTACTTTATGTTAGCCTAATGCTGCAAAACGATGCAAGATGCTAGTCTTTGATAGGCTAAGCCTTCCCTTCTATTCTGGTATTTCTGCAGTCCAGTCCAAAGATATAGCCCCATCCCTTTGATATTGATGCGTACTTAGTATAGATCTGATGTAAGTCTTGCGAGTACTTTGGATGAGTACTCATAGTTGCTTTGCTACATCTTTTCCCCTCTACACGATTGCTGTGATCAGATGACGGACCCCAGGAGCCGGCTGATCCCATCGATGACTACTACTACCCCGACGGAGCTTACTTCTAGTGGAGACCACCGACGACCAGGAGTAGTTAGGAGGCCCGAGGCAGTAGGCATGCGCATTTTCGATTAGTTGTCCTTGTTTTGCTAGCCTTCTAAAGGTAGACTTGTTTACTTATGTCTGTAATCAGATATTGTTGCTTTCGCTGACTGATGTATTCGAGCCCTCGTGGCCCTGGCTTCTAATATAAAGCTCTGTGTTTGAACTTGTGTCCAGAGTTATGTTATGACATCTTCCCATGAGTCTCTGATCTTGATCGTGCGTATTTGTGTGTATGATTTGTGTATGATTAAGTCTGTAGCTACCCTCAATCAAAATTGAAGGCTCAACTTCAAAGCCAACAACCAATCAAGGTCTTGGTGTCTTTTGTGCCAAATCTTTTCTTTTCTTGTATTATCTTAACATATGGAATTGCAAAATCCATGCATGCTTCGTCCTTGGCCTTTGCACTACGCTAGAGGACAAAAGTAATGTTCGACCAAACATCCCATCAATTTTTAAATGTTTGACATGCAATCATTATCTTAAATCAGTTTAGTTTAGGGGTATATAATTCTTATACAATTCTATAGCAAGATAATATATATTTATTGTACCTTAGTTTCATTTCAGGATGCATATTTTTTTCTTCATAATTTGCAATATGCTGTGTATTACTTGTTTCTTCTAGTTTTTTTACCCATCTGCGTGGCCACTTGCTGTTTGTGATGGCGAAGGGGAAAGGGAGAGAATTTTTTTTGACAAACACCGGTTGCAACATAGACGTACACACACACTTGCATCACTACCCACATGCACTCACACATCGCCTGTTGAAGATCGGGTCAGAGTTGCGGAGGTTCATGATTGATGAAGTGATAGCGGTTGCCTCGCTATAGATGAAAATGTCACCTTCACTCAAAAAATAATTCTCATTGACGAGACACCGAAGGGGCAAACTTATAATCTAAGCATTGTAACTTAATGACACACTCTTCTTCTCCGAGAAACCATAAGATGGATACTAGTGGGCAGCCGGTGATACAATTTTTGAAGCAGCTCAACTTTAAGTTTATTGGCTTTAGGTTTCATCATACAAAATTATAATGGAATTCTTGTGTGTCCTCGTCCTATAAACAAATGTTGTGGTGGTCTTAAGCAGATGTTTATGGCTAGCTGCAAGCTTACCATGGCCAATTAACAATGATAACGTTTTTTTATAGCCAGTCGCAACCTAAAAGGCTGGTGGCAAGTAGGAGTAGTAGGTAACATGTCTTTATATTAATACAAAAATATTGAATGACTAAAGACTCGACCTGCCAGTCAATATCAAGTTAAGGTCTTTATTTCTGTTAGAACTAAAATCAAGTTGGATCTTCAATAATGTGAGAATATGAAGACGCGTGAGTTCCTCTCCAGTTTGGTCCCCCAAACAAATGTATCGATCCAAAGAAAAATAATGAGGTTAGGCTGCTGATGTTGTGGGAAACCATAATCCTTGGTCCTACGAAGACGACTAGTGGACAGCAAGTAAGAGAGTTCCTTCACATAGCTCAACTTGATAGTCTGTCGGCTATAGTTTTTATCTTAGAATTTTAAAATGCAAGTCCTCTCCCGTCTCGTCCTCTACACACATGTGATGTTGCTCTTACTTAAACTATGGCTAATTAACAATGATCTCATTGTTGATGGCACCCCATAAGCTGGAAGACTATGGCACCCCAGAAGCAAGGTGTTTTCATATCTACAACCACACCTACAAGGGTAGTGGTCTATATGTAAGAGGTCTTCTCGTCGCTACAGAAATACATTAAGACTCAATCAACTGCCCAGCCAATATCGAGTCATGGGTCTTTTGGGTCTTTATTTCATTTTTGTGGATTGAGTCATGACACCATAGAAGGCGTGAATTCCTCTCCGTCCTCAAAACAAATGTAGCGAGCCAAAGGACAAATGTGATGTTCAACCAAACACCCAACCATTCGTTTTCTTTAGAATAAGAAAGGGTGAAGAGTTTGACAAGCCGAACGTGGTTTCAAATTAGGATGTGCATTAGCCTATACAAAGTTGATGGAGTATAAATATCAAGTTATAATTAATATTTGTTTCTTCGAGCATTTTCTAGATACGGTAGTAATTTAAGCCATGGCCAAGTTATCGTAGGAAATCATAAGTCTCCGTATTAAGAAGAGAGCTAGTCAATGCAGTGAGGAGCGCCGAGGAGTAAAAGCAGTGAGGAGCAAATTATCCAGGAAAACCAATGTGAGCTCTCAGTCATTATTCCAAAGATATGGGTGCTTATGCTGATGCAAATCCTAATGTGAAACATGGCTTCCCTTGGAGTTCCAAGACGATCATACTCTAGATCATTTAAAAGGGCCAAACTTCTATCATGGGATGTCTGATGATTTTACAACTGTAGTATATATCTAACCCATCTTAATTTAATGATGCACGCATTCTATATTGGCAAACAATAACACGATATAGTGGGTAGTAGGTGAGAGGATTCCTTCATGCAACTCAAACTATCATCCTATTAGCCTTAGTTTCTATCTCACATAATTAATACACAATACTTCTCTGCTCTAGTTTTCCACACAAATGGAACAATGCCCCTACTTAAACCAAAAGCAGTTAATGATGATCTCATTGTTTTATGGCTAACAGTAATATAAGGTTGGTGCCCAATAAGTAAGATGTGTTTCCATAGCTACAAAAATGTAAAAGAAAAACAAAAGACTCAACTTGCCAATAGATAAGCCAAAATGAAGTCAACGTCTTCCTTTCTTTGGATTAAATCAACTTTCATGTTTAATTATGTCACAATAAGAAGACCCGAATTACCATGCAGTCCCGTCCTCTCGACAAATGTTGCGAGCCAAAGAACAAAAGCGATGTTAGGCCGCACATCCATCGAATCAAATTATAGACTATTGCTTTGATCATCTAAAAGTCCAAACATCCATGCTACAAAAGAAAAGTATGATATGAACATGTTAGGCAGCATTTCACATCAAAAATTCTGTTTTTATCGTTTACCTACTCGATGACGAGCAAGAATTAAGCTTGGGGATGCTGATACGTCTCCAATGTATCCATAATGTTTGATTGTTCCATGCTGTTATATTATCAATCTTGGATGTTTTATATTCATTTTATAACAACTATATATCATTTTTGGGACTAACCTATTGACATAGTGTCCAATGCCAGTTGCTGTTTTTTTGCTTGTTTTTTACTTCGTAGAATATCAATACCAAATGAAAGCCATAATTAATGCAACAACAAAATACTCTCATCTCTAGTCTAAATGTATAATACATAATTATCGAGATATGAGATTGCATTTGGAAATACCTTACAGCCGAGGTTACTCTTAGTTAATAACATTGTCAAACTAACTATGATCTTGGTGTGTTAGAATCCATGGAAGAAGTGGCTCGCTGCCAATAGCAACGCAAGTTTTCTTTGTTGTTTTTATAGCTACAATCAATCAAATATTTGAAGGTTCAACTTCCATGCCAACACCCAATCAAGGTCTTAGTTTCTTTTGTGTTGAATCTTTTCATTTTTTTAATTATCTTAACATATGGAATTGGAAAATCCATTCATGCTTCGTCCATGGCAGTTTGCACTGCGCCAAAGGACAAAAGTAATGTTCGACCAAACATCCCAACAATTTTTTAATGTTTGACATGCAATCAATATCTTCAGTCTGTTTAGTTTAGAGGTGCATAACTCTTAGCCGATTATGTAGCAAAATCAGATATATTTATTATCCCTTCGTTACATTATAGGATCCATATTTTGTTCTCCATATGTTGCAATACGCTGTGTATTACTTGTTTCTTTCAGTTTGTTTTTACCCCATCTGTGTGGCCACTTGCTGTTTGTGAGAGCTAGGGGGCAAGGGAACGATTTTTATTTGCCCAACACGGGTTACAATGTAGACATACCGACACACTTACATCACCACACACATGTACTCACACACTACCTATTGAAGATTGTATCAGAATTGCGGAGCTTCAGGATTGATGAAGTCATAGCGGGTGCCTCGCTGTGAAGGAAAAAATAGCATGCTATGGCAAAATAGAACCGGCCTTAAAATACACTATTAGCATGCTCTGTCGCGCTATAGCGTGCTATTAGAAAGATTTTATACACGGATTTATTTAGCGAGACAATACTCAGGACAATATAGCGTGTTATTAGCGGCACTATAGCATGCTATTTTTGTAGTGCTCGCTATCGATGAAAACGTCGCCTTCATTGAAAGAATAATTTTTCATTGACGAGACACCGAAGTGGCAAACAAGTAATCTAAACATTGGCAAAGTAATGACACACTCTTATTTTCTGAGAAACCATACGACAGATACTAGTGGTAGTAGGCGACCAGTGAGACAATTTCTTGACACAGCTCAACTTTAAGTTTATTGTCTTTAGTTTTGTCATACAAAATTATAACGGAATTCTTGTGTGGTCTCGTCCTATAAACAAATGTTGTGGTGCTCTTAGATAAATGTTTATGGCCAGCTGCAAGCTAACCATGGCCAATTAACAATGATCTCGTTGTTTTATAGCCAGTCGTAACCTAAAAGGCTGCAAGCAGGTAGGAGTAGCAGGTAACATGTCTTTACATTAATACCACAATATTGAATAACTAAAGACTCGTCCTGCCAGTCAATATCAAGTTTAGGTCTTTATTTCTCTTAGAACAAAAATCAAGTTGGATCTTCAATAATGTGACAATATCAAGACGTGAGTTCCTCTCCAGTTTGGTCCTCCAAACAAATGTAGCGAGCCAAAGAAAAGTAATGAGGTTAGGCTGCTGATGTTATCGTGGGAAACCATAATCCTTGGTCCTAAGAAGAGGACTAGTGGACAACAGCTAAGAGAGTTCCTTGAAATAGCTCAACTTGATAGTCTGTCGGCTATAGTTTTTATCTTAGAAATTTAAAATGCAAGTCTTCTCCCGTCTCGTCCTCTACACACATGTGATGTTGTTCTTACTTAAACCCTGGCTAATTAACAATGATCTCATTGTTTATGGCACCCCATAAGCTAGAATACTATGGCACCCCAGAAGCTAGGTGTTTTCATATCTACACCTACACCTACAAGGGTAGTGGTCTATATGTAAGAGGTGTTCTCGTAGCTACAGAAATACATTAAGACTCAATCATTTGCCCAGCCAATAACGAGTCATGGGTCTTTTAGGTCTTTATTTTATTTTTTAGACTGAGTCATGACACAATAGAAGGCGTGAATTAAACTCCGTCCTCATAACAAATGTAGCGAGCCAAAGGACAAAAGTGAAGTTCGACCAAACACCCAACCATTCTTTTCTTTAAAAAAGGAATGGTGAAGAGTTTGACAAGCTGAACGTGTTTTCAAGTTAGGATGTGCATAAGTGCATTAGCCTAAACGAAGCTGATGGAGTATATGTATCAAGTTATAAATAATGTTTGTTACTTTGAGCATTTTTAGGTATGGTTGTAATTTGAGCCATGGCCAAGTTATCGTGGAAAACCATAAGTCTCCTTGACAAACCTCAACTTGATAGCCTGTTGGCTTTTGTTATATCTCACAAATTAAAAATGCAAGTCTTCTCTTATGTCGTCCTTTGAACCAATGGCTTTGTGCTCTTACTTAAACAATGGCTAATTAACAATGATCTCATTGTTTATGGTCTCCCATAAGCTCGAAGGCTAGCTAAGAAAGTGTTATTTGACCAAACGTCGAGTAGCTAATGATAAACCAATCTAAAATACAACAGTATTCCCTCTATTTCATTTTAGGATGCGTATAACTTTTTCTATGTTTCCCAAATTACACTATGTGTTTCCTGACTACAACATTACTTTCCTCTCGTGCCTCTTCTCTGGGACGTCGTAACTTCACATCCGTGCCATAAAAAGCAACGAGGAGTAAATTGATCCAGGAAAACCAATGTGAGCTCTCAGTCAGCATTCCAAAGATATGGGTGCTTATGCTAATGCACATCCTAATGTGAAACGTGTCTTCCCTTGGAGTTCCAGGACGACCATACTCTAGATCATTTAGAAGGGTCAAACTTCTATCGTGGGAAGTCTGAAGATTTTAATACTGTAGAGTTTATTTAACTCATCTTAATTTAATGATTCACTCATCCTATATTGGCAAACCACAACACGATCTAGTGGGTTGTAGGTGAGAGGATTCCTTCACAACTCAACTTGTCATCCTGTTAGCTATAGTTTTTATCTCACATAATTGAATCACAAGTCTTCTCTGCTCTAGTTCTCTACACAAATGGAAAAGTGCTCCTACTTTAACCAAAAGCAGTTAATGATGATCTCATAGTTTTATGGCTAACGGTAAGATAAGGTTGGTGACCAATAAGTAAGATGTGTTTCCAAAGCTACAAAAATGTAAAAATAAAAACTAAAGACTCAGCTTGCCCAATAGGTAAGCCAAAATGAAGTCAAGGTCTTCTCTTGTTTGGATTCAATCAAGTTAGATGTTTAGTTATGTCACAATAATACGAAGACCTGAATTCTTATGCAGTCCGGTCCTCTAGACAAATGTCGCGAGCCAAAGAACAAAAGCGATGTTAGTCTGCACATCCAACCAATTCTCTTGAAAAAAAGAGGTGGAGCATTAAGCTATGCTACAAAACCATTTCATAACAGCCACACAAGTATTTTTGTCGTTGTAATAGTGTAACACCCCGAGAATCATGCTACATTAATCTCCCTCTAATCTTGCCAAGTCATCATGTTTTTCAAGCTTAAGTGCCACTTGCTCAAAATCAAACTCGAATTCAAGTCTAAATTGAATGTCAAATTTCTATTTCTTCAAACTATCTAACAAAAATGTTCGCTGGCATGTAAATAATCACTAACTAATTTTCATGTATAAACCAATATCATTTGAGTTATTAAATTGCAACTAACCTATTTAAAGCAATGCTCAAAACAGCCTATTAAATCCATTTGTAATTAAGTAAAATTCAAATGAAATCATCTTGCCTCCAAACTTTTTGTTGCAGTACTAAATAATGCCTAGTATTTGTTTTGACAAGTTGCATATTTTACAGAAGTCTTTTGGTGGACAAACAAATAGAAAACAGAAGCTAAGGAATAAAAACATAAAAGAAAAGAATAAATGTAAAACTGGGCATTATTCATTTGGTCCATCTTGCTACAAGGCTGATCTTGGACTGGCCCAGGCGGCTGGCCTTTTCCTCCACCTCCAGCCGGCGGGACGGCCATCATCAGGGCTGGCCGCCCACGCCATGGATGACGCCGGCCGTGTTGGCCATCCCGCGGCTTCTCTCGAGGTTAAGATCGTCGCCGCGACCCACCCTGCATTCCTAGTCCCATACTCCCATCTACCCCTCCCTCTGGCTCGCTACGTTCTCTGGAACTCACACCCGAGAGCAGCCATGGCCGCGCCATGTCCATTGCCGCGGCCAACCGCCTCTTCTCGCTGTATCTCCATGTCTAGGAGCTCCGAGGGGGTCGTCTTTGTCGAATGCAACCCCGGATCAACGCTGGGGGGCCGCCGCCACGACGCCCGTGACCGTCTTCCTCGCCCATGACTGACGGCCGCCGCCCATTTCAATGTGAGCACCGGCCCATTTCCCCTCTCTTCCTGCCTCGCGTGCGCTGCCTAGCTAGCTTCCCTGCGAATCCGAGCTTCGCCACCCGCCATGGCCGATGAATATGTCGATGTCGAGCTCCCATGTTCCTGATGTGGATGTGTGCGTACTCTAGGGGCTGCTTAGATGTCGCATAGTCCCTCACCTCGCTCGATCTTGAGCTGTAGAGCTGTCCTCTACACACATGTGATGTTGCTCTTACTTAAACCATGGCTAATTAACAATGATCTCATTGTTGATGGCACCCCATAAGCTGGAAGACTATGGCACCCCAGAAGCAAGGTGTTTTCATATCTACAACCACACCTACAAGGGTAGTGGTCTATATGTAAGAGGTCTTCTCGTCGCTACAGAAATACATTAAGACTCAATCAACTGCCCAGCCAATATCGAGTCATGGGTCTTTTGGGTCTTTATTTCATTTTTGTGGACTGAGTCATGACACAATAGAAGGCGTGAATTCCTCTCCGTCCTCAAAACAAATGTAGCGAGCCAAAGGACAAATGTGATGTTCAACCAAACACCCAACCATTCGTTTTCTTTAGAATAAGAAAGGGATGTCTGATGATTTTACAACTGTAGTATATATCTAACCCATCTTAATTTAATGATGCACGCATTCTATATTGGCAAACAATAACACGATATAGTGGGTAGTAGGTGAGAGGATTCCTTCATGCAACTCAAACTATCATCCTATTAGCCTTAGTTTCTATCTCACATAATTAATACACAATACTTCTCTGCTCTAGTTTTCCACACAAATGGAACAATGCCCCTACTTAAACCAAAAGCAGTTAATGATGATCTCATTGTTTTATGGCTAACAGTAATATAAGGTTGGTGCCCAATAAGTAAGATGTGTTTCCATAGCTACAAAAATGTAAAAGAAAAACAAAAGACTCAACTTGCCAATAGATAAGCCAAAATGAAGTCAACGTCTTCCTTTCTTTGGATTAAATCAACTTTCATGTTTAATTATGTCACAATAAGAAGACCCGAATTCCCATGCAGTCCCGTCCTCTCGACAAATGTTGCGAGCCAAAGAACAAAAGCGATGTTAGGCCGCACATCCATCGAATCAAATTATAGACTATTGCTTTGATCATCTAAAAGTCCAAACATCCATGCTACAAAATAAAAGTATGATATGAACATGTTAGGCAGCATTTCACATCAAAAATTCTGTTTTTATCGTTTACCTACTCGATGACGAGCAGGAATTAAGCTTGGGGATGCTGATACGTCTCCAATGTATCTATAATGTTTGATTGTTCCATGCTGTTATATTATCAATCTTGGATGTTTTATATTCATTTTATAACAACTATATATCATTTTTGGGACTAACCTATTGACATAGTGTCCAATGCCAGTTGCTGTTTTTTTGCTTGTTTTTTACTTCGTAGAATATCAATACCAAATGAAAGCCAAACGCACGAATTTTTTTGGTGAATTTTTTCTAGATAGAAGACTACTTGGGAGCCAAGGAAGTGCCCGAGGGGAGGCCCACGGGGACCGCCAAGCACGAGGGCACGCCATGGTGGGTAGCAGGGCTCACAGGCCCCTCTCCACCGCCTATAAGCTCTATAAATACTCTAAAATCACAAAAACAATAGGGGAGGAGAGAGATCAGAAGTTCCGCCGCTGCAATCCTCTGTAGCCATGAAAAACCAATCTTGACCCTGTTCCGGCACTCTCTTGGAGGGGGAAATCATCACCGGAGGCCATCTTCATCATCCCTATGGTCTCCATGATGAGGAGGGTGTAGTCCACCCTGATGGATGAGGGTTTGCACTAGTAGCTATGTGTTTAATCTCTCTCTCTCTCTCTCTCTCTCTCTCTCTCTCTCTCGTGTTCTTGATTTGGCACGATCTTGATGTATCACGAGTTTTGTTAATATAGTTGGATCATATGGTGTTTCCCCCTCTCTATCTTGTTATGATGAATTAAGTTTTCCCTTTTAGATTTTGTTATTATCGGATTGAATACTTTTATGGATTTTAGAGCACTTGATTTATGTCTCGGCACTCAACTCGCGGATTCCCTAGGTGACATTGGGGTAATCTATGCATAGGGGTTGATGCACATTTTCGTCCTACTTTCTCTGGGGGAAATCTTGGGGCACTCTTTGAGGTTCTTTGTGTTGGATTGAGTATTATGAATCTGAAATTGTTTGATGCATATCGTATAATCAATTCAAGGATACTAGTGGTGACATTGGAGTATCTAGGTGACATTAGAGTTGGTTGATGTGTATCACGTGGTGTTATTTTAGTACGAACTCTTGGGCTATTTGTGAGACCTATAGGAATAGCTCTATAGAAAGATCGAAAAGGAGAACTTTGAGGTGGTTTCGTACCCTACAAACAATTTCTTCTTATGTTCTCCTCTAGATAAGAACTTTGGAGTCATTCTTCGTTGCACGTTGAGGGATGGTTATATGACCAAATTATATTAGCATTGTTAAGATATTGCACTAGAGAAAGTACGAACCTTGTTTCTAAGCATTGCAATACCGTTTGTGCTCACTTTTGTTACTTGCAACCTTGTTGATTTTTATTGTTACTATTACAAAAATCAATATCTACTATCATTATTACACTTGTATCACCATCTCTTCGCCGAACTAGTGCACCTATACAATTTACCATTGTATTTGGTGTGTTGGGGACACAAGAGACTCTTTGTTATTTGGTTGCAGGGTTGTTTGAGAGAGACCATCTTCATTCTACACCTCCCACATATTGATAAACCTTAGGTCATCCACTTGAGGGAAATTTGCTACCGTCCTACAAAACTCTGTGCTTGGAGGCCAAACAAAAAACGTCGCGCCGGATATCGGCTGCCATCCAGACCCGGTGTTGCTCCCGGGCTCTATTGTTTCGGTCAAGCCAAGATTGGTATCCATCACGTCTATCGGAGGTTTACCCTCTAGATCCGTAGATGGATCGTGCATGACCTGCTCTAGCGTCCATGCCGTGTCGTAGGTCATATGGGTCGTCGTGCTGTATTGTATCCTTACCTCTCATGCGGGGAGGCGCAGGTGGGTATTCGACCTCTCCAGCTGTCCTGTCCCATCCTTGAGGGGGCGGCCTGTCTGGTTATCCTGAGTGCGTTTGTGGTGTGTGGGCTCAAGGGCATCGTCATAAAATTGCGGTAGCAAACGTTGGCGTGGGTAGCTTTTGTTCTGTTCCTGCCGCTCGTAGCCGTACCCTTCTTCGGCTGCTAGGATTTTTGTCCATCTGTCATTGAGGGTATCTTGTTTGGCTTTCAGTTGCTTCTGCTTCTTCTTAAGGCTTCGGGCGGTGGCTATGAGCTGTCTCTTGAACCGCTCTTGATCTAGTGGGTCTTCGGGGACGATGAAATCCTCAGCTCTAAGGCTCTCCTCATCCTTGGAAAGAGGGAGGTAATTACTGTCCTCAAAGTCGTTGAGGTCCTTGGGGTCGTGGTCGCCGAGATCTTCCATGTCGTCCGTGGTATCGTTTTCTCCAGTGCCCGTGTTGCTTTCCTACTTTTACATCGCCTGGATCATTTGCATTGTCGCCGGCGTTTGTGCGGCTCCTCACCGGGTTTATCGCCATTTCTTCAGGGGGTGATCCCGACATTCTTCCCAGTGGTTTTATCGGCCTTATCATTGGGGGTGTCCACCATGTAGATGCCGTATATGGAAGTGGCAGTCCACTTTGCGATTCTCGGGGTGGTCGGGGAATTTGCCCTATAGGCCATGGCGTCGACATTCTTGTCCATGTCTTCAAACTCTTCGGAGGCGTAGTCCAGCTTATCGGTTAAATCCTCGATAGTGGCTACTAGGTGGGTGGTGGGTTGGATGTAAAATTCCTCGTGGCCTGCCTCAAGACCGATCTGAGTATAGATCGATGATGGGTCATCAGTAATGTTCATTATCTGGATCTGATCTAGCATCTTGCTTAATGGGGAAATACTAGCCGGATCAGTATCCGTGATTTCTTCGGAGTCAGCCTTAGGCATGGTAGTGTGTGGGGCGAGTCCGGCCAGGGTTGACTACTGGTGCTCGGACGCCGCAATCGTATCTGGTCTTAAAGCCGGTTCCGAGGTAGGGGCCGAACCAGGGATAGGGTCGCAAAGAGAGTTCAAAGTCAAACCTTTGGGGTTTTTGAGCTGCCCAGGAATGGTTGAGAACCCGGTGAAGATTAGATCGCCCCGAGCATTGGTGACATGCTCCAGGTTGCCAAACCTGATTTGATGCTTAGGGGCAAAGCGGTCGCCCTGGTTGAGGGGACCGACCGAGTTGGCGTGCAAAACGATGCCGCCGAATGCGAAGAGCTGGAGAGGGACAAAGATGTCCACGATACGAATGACATCTCCATTGACTAGGCGAGCCATCAATCTTTACACGATCCAACAATAGAACTCTCAATGAAAGCACCAATGTCGGTGTCAAAACCGACGGATCTCGGGTAGGGGGTCCCGAGCTGTGGATCTTGGATCAATGGAGAACATGAGACGATGTTTACCCAGGATCGGGTACTCTCGAGGAGGTAAAACCCTACATTCTGCTACATTATATTGAAGTGTAGATGATGGTTACATGGTCGATCTACCACGAGATCAGATGAACTAAACCCTAGGTGAATAGGACGATGGTTCCCCCTCCTCTACGGACTAAACCCTCTGTTTTATATAGACACCAGGGGTTCCTAGGGTTACACATAGCCGGTTACCATCAGGGGATAAACCTGCGGATCCTTCTATCTTAACTTGGAGCACACACCAAGGCCTCAATGGTTTTGCTCCCGAACACGGAGTCGTCCTATAGCTCGGCCTTTAGACGGTCGTCACAGAGCGGCCCACCTGTCTGGCCGACAGAAATAGGCCGGTAGCCCGAGGACCACTTAGTGCCGGACTCCCTCAGAGGCTACAACCGTCGGTGCATAGTCAGGGGGATTTAGCACCCATGTTCAATACATCTACACTCACTAGTACACGTCGGTGTTGTACAACCGGTTTTTAACCCCTTTCCGCGATGACATTTGGAACCGTCGCCAAGTGAGTGTGGGCGATAGGGGAGTCCTTCCCACACGACCGAGAAATCGTCGGGGATAGGCCCTCCTGGGACACAGGCTGGGGCCGTGTGTGATCGGGCGAGGCATCGAAACCCAATCGTTTCCGTTCGTATGTACATCCCACATGGTGAATCCCAGAAAATCATTTCCGTTCGTATGTATATCACACACAGTCAATCCAAGGAATATGTTTCCGTTCTTATGTACATCCCACACGGTCAATCCAGGGAAAACGTTTCCGTTCGTATACTTCCCACACAGTTTTATGTATACACTCGTGTGTGAAAGGTGTAACTATCGCACATGCTCTGCCTTGGTTTACTGTTTGCTTTTATGAACTACATCACACACGATTTGATGTAGAAAACTGTGTGGAATTGGGCTATCCATCACAAGCGCTTTTACTTCCAGAACCGTTGGCAAAGTTCCATGACCGTCTGTTCTCTTTTTATTTTTGCCTGTAGTTTATTATTCGAATTGGAAATTTTGAAATATGAAACATGCAATTCAAATTCTCAGCACAATGGTTCAACAACGAATCCATAAATAAAACTGCCAGTACAATATGTTAAGTAATTACAGGATTAGGCAGCAATTAACTATAATGAACCACAAAATTTAAAGGTGGTAAAGGTGAAGAGACAAGTGTAAATCATTTTTACTGCTGAAGGTGTTGAAGAAGCGGAATGCCCATAATGTGCCTTCCTGCATGCCATAGGCACGAACCACTTTTGTCCAACCCCTTGTGACGATCGCCCGCCCATCCTTCACCGCCTTCAGGAAGACTTCTAGAGCATTATCATGGTAGCATGAATTATATACTTTAACCTTAGTTGCCTCCACTCAGGTCTTGTAGTTTTCAAGCTAATCATTAGTAAATAGCTTCGGCAACCACTGAAAAGAGAAATCTATCAGATATTGAGGTCTAATAGAGTAACTTGTTGTCGGCAGGGGAAAAGGCAACACATTACTTACCATCCTACAGTTCATTGTTGTCTTGGACAAAGTGTAAATAAAGAGCTTAATTCCAATCACCCGTTTCTTCCGCCTAACAATCTCTCTTAGTTTCCTCACTTGACGCTTGTTCATGAATATCTCATTGCCCCATACCCAAAAGGGATCGAAGCATGGATCAGTACCGCTCATATATGTACCTACAAGCAACAAGTAAATGTTAGAAGCTAAACTGAGATTGCACAAATTATGTAAAATACAACTACCTAAGTTCCTAAGTACAAGTATTTCTTTTTTGAGATTTCAATATAAACTACATAGGGATGTATATAGAATTATAGATATAGTTTAGATTAGAATCTAGATTCACTCATTTTCTCCTTATGTAGTCTATATTGGAATCTCTAAAAATACTAATATTTAGGAATAGATGGTGTATAAGACATGGGATGCAGCTAACCTCGACGGCAAACAACAACATCGTCCATTGCAGCCCTGTGTAAGTACATGGAAAGCCAATGTTAACTACAACAGGGTTAACTTCCACCTAGCAAATGGTAATAAAACGGTAGCATCTGTAGTGATATCTTCATTGTGAAACAGTAGCACGGTAGAAAAGGGACGGATTAAAAAATGGATACAACTGTTAATTGCAACAGGCTTAACACCATCCTAACTCATGTTTTGTAAGTTTGTAGCCATTGAAATACAACTCTTTAAAAATGGATATAACTGTTAATTGCAACATGCTTAATAGACATTGAAACCGGTACTGATAAAAATGCAATTGGCATAGTTAAACATCACAAGGCAGGTGCTGCCAGAGCAGAGAATGGCCCAGATGTCTATAAGAAGGTAGGGAAAGTAGCAAAAACGTGTTAGGCATGTTTACTAGAACATGCTAATACATCGACCGTACATAACATAGCCATTAATTGCAACTAGTATTGGTAAGATTGAACTGGTGAGTACATACTTGGTAAGTGCTGATAGGTAGTTGCTGGGGCACTTCATCTTGGCCAGTGCCCGCCCAAAGTCAGCGACAGCGGAGGCGAGCTGTTCCTCCGGGTCGAAGCGTGGATCAGTGCCACTAGCATGTGTACCTACAAGCAACCAGTAAATGGTAGAATTTACACTACAATTGCACAAATAATGTGAAATACTATAAGACATGGGATGCAGCTAACCTCGACGACAAACAACAACATCGGCTGTTATGACCTTGCGTAAGTACATGGAGAGGCATGTTAAGTACAACAGGGTTAGCATCCACTAAAAATAGCAAATGGACAGCATCTCTAGTGGTATCCTGAGTCATGTATTGTAAGTTTGTTGCTGGTATTGGTGAAATTGAGCTGGACACGGTAATATTTGAACATCACACAGTGTGCAGTACTGAAATAAACAAGGCACGAACAAGCTTAATACACCAACCGTACAAATCATAGCCGCTGCAAGTGGTATTCGTAAGATTTAGCTGGTCAGATCTTACCTGTTAAGTCCTAGGGGGGGGTAGTCGCTGGGGGACTACATCTGGGCCAGAGCCTGCACCATGTCGGCAGCGGCAGCAGAGGCGAGGTGTTCCTTCGGGTCAACATGCACAACGGCCATCGCGCCATGGACCGCCATCAGCTCCTTGCGGTGGGGATTTGGAGGCATGAGGATGTTTCGCAGGCGCCATTTAAGCAATCAGGCCGGGGCCATGATAGAGATCGGTGGGTTACCTGACTGGATTCGAGCAGAATGTAGATGTGGTTGAAGCTGTGGTTGCGGCGGCGGCGGTTTAAGATGCCGGTAGGGGGAGGCGGAGGGGGGATGCTGAGGGTGGGGATGTGGTTGGAGGAATAAATTCTGAAATCGCGCGCCTAATGAAAATTTCACTGCCAAACTTGAAACCTTGGCGGGGGAACACACAACACAGATGAAGCACGTAAAATACTCATGTGCGAGAAAAAATAAAGTTGGCAGATCCCGTCTTCAAAAAATGCACACATGTACTTGATCTTTTTCGGTCGATGGTACGCCTGGTTTATTAGGAAACATCACACAGGTAACTGACTTATGGGTCATTAGCGCAAAAAAATGCAGACGGGTACGGAATAGAAACCATGTGTTCTTTGATCTTTTAATGATTAACGCAAAAAACGCACACGGTCACACATGCTAATCAACACTCAAAGCCCTCAAAGGATGCCCTTGCCGACATTGTACGTTAATACTACAAACTTAAAGTACTACTGGTAATTTGCTCTAATACTACAAACTTAAACTACTTCTCACATGCTGCCATTGGGGCATGCTGGCCAAACATCGGCGTTCTCCTTCCCGGCGTTGTAGGCGGCAACCCACCGTGCTTCGATCTCCGCCAAGCTCTCCTCACCACGGCGTGTGGCCTCTTTTTTCTTGCGGCGGCGGGACTCTCTTTTCTTGACTACTTTCTGCCTTTTCCGCTTCTTCTGTGTGGCTTTGGCCGCCTCTAGATCCACCACCCATTCAGCCATAGCAGCCTCAAAGTTCGCCCATGCAACTGTTTGGCTGCCGGCGGCGATGAACTCGGCATGGCGAGATGCCATCGCTTCCTTACCATGTGTGCGATCACGGGCGACGAGGAACGCGGCACGACGGGATGTCATCGCTTCCTTACCAGTTACTGTGCACCGCGGTGCCATGGACGACGCCTGGAGAGAGCTCTGGGATGGAGGGGTCGGGCAGCCGCATAGTGGGGTGGTATTCAAGAGCTCAGTGACAAACGACAACAGAAATTTGGCTTCCCTTACAATTTTGCTCGTTCATTATCGCACATGGTTCTCTCCGACGCTTCCAGAAACAGTGTGCGCTGAGCCTATTGTGTGTTGCGTTATGATTGGCCGGAACCCCAGCCATGCAGATCGCGCGTGTGCACCGTGCACCTGCAGCTAGATTGGAATTATATGCGCTAAATGCCTATAAAATGCACATAATCCCCTAAAAATGGTAAAAGAGCCCAGAAAAATGCCAAATTTGAACACGATGATTTGCAGGGTGTATGTTCGTCGTAGAAAAAACTCCAGGGTAAAGAACTAAGAAAATTTTGATTCCCCTTCAATTTTGGTGATTTCCCTCTCGAAAGCATCGAACTTCTTTGGTGATGGTTTGATTTATGAAGGGCGTGCATGACAATATAAGCTAAACTTTCTATAATTTTTACTAGTGCATGGTGAGGTCATATCATGGCACACCATGCCAGGCGTCATGTTTTTCAAGCATTTATTTCATTCTTTTCTATAGTTGAAAACCCAATAAAAAATGTTTGTGGTTGACTATTGAGGGAGTCCTGGACTATATACTGTGGGCAGACTGTTGGACTATGAAGATACAAGATAGAAGACTTCGTCCCGTGTCCGGATGGGACTCTCCTTGGCATGGAAGGCAAGCTTGGCGATTCGGATATGTAGATTCCTTTCTCTGTCACCGACTTTGTACAACCCTAGCCCCCGGTGTCTATATAAAACGGAGGGTTTAGTCTTCTAGGGTTTAGCCACAACAATCATAACCTCATAGGCTAGACTTCTAGGGTTTAGCCATTACAATCTCGTGGTAGATCAACTCTTGTAATACTCATATTCATCAAGATCAATCAAGCAGGAAGTTGGGTATTACCTCCATAGAGAGGGCCCGAACCTGGCTAAACATTGCATCCCTCGCCTCCTGTTACCATTAGCCTTAGACGCACAGTTCGGGACCCCCTACCCAAGATCCGCCGGCTTTGACACCGACATTGGTGCTTTCATTGAGAGTTCCGCTGCGTCGTCATCAGAAGGCTTGATGGCTCCATCAATCATCTACAACAATGCAGTCCAGGGGGAGATCTTCCTCCCCGGACAGATCTTCGTATTCGGCGGCCTCGCACTGTGGGCTAGCTCGCTTAGCCATCTGGAGAAGATTGATAGCTACGCCCCTCGCCGTCAGGTCAGATTTGGAAGCCTGAATTTCGTGGCCGATATCCATGGAGACTTGATCTTCGATGGGTTCGAGCCCATGACGGCTGTCCCCCGCCACCACGATGAACATGACCTAGATCTGGCAGCGCACAGGAGATAGCGCATGTGACCGCCCTGTCCCTAGAGCCGGAGCGGACTGCCTCGTCCGAAGACGGGAAGCTTAACCCCGCCACGAAGGTCGCAGACTCAGCGGCGCTCGAGCCGCACACAGACCCAACATCGGGCTAGGCTTGTGTCACCGGAACCTCGGACTTGTCTCCGACCATAGGTTCCGGATTGCGTGCATCCGTGTCCGTCGAACCTGATTGGGCGCCGATCTTGGAGTTCAGCTCCACGGGACATCTTCCAGCACTTGCCCTTAGGCGATGTCTTAAACTCATTGAAATCCCTCTCCTTGTCAGGGAACTCCCGGCCGAACTATGTCCGGCTCGAATGGGAAGCGGACGACGAAGAACTTCGTTTCCCACCCACCGCCCACTTCATTGCCACTGTCGAGGACTTAACCGACACGCTCGATTACGGCTCCGAGGACATCGACGGTATGGAGGATGATGCCGGAGAGGAGTAGGCAAAAAAACCACCACCTTTAGGGCAGTGGATAGCTACATCGTCATACAATATATACATGGTGGACACTCCAAGTTAGAATGAGGCCGACGGCGATAACAACATGCCTGTCGATGAACCTCCTCAGCGTCGACCTCGATCTGGCAAAAGGAAAAACAACAACATTGTCACGGACGATGATGATAATCTGAACCAAGCCGAGGACCCCGCAGACCCAGCATTGGAGCATGGCGTGCGAGAGGACGGCGAACACAGTCCGGAGATGTTATCTGACCACAACGAAGCCGAACATAGCAATTACCAACCTGTCTCTGAAGAGGAGATCAGCCTGGGCGACGACGAGTTCGTCATCCCAGAAGAACCATTAGAACAAGAACGCCTCCACCAAAGGCTTATCGCCACCGCAAGGAGCCTAAAGAAGCAGAAGCAGCGGCTTAAAGCCGCACAGGATACGCTCAACGACAGATGGAATGAAGTGCTAGACGCTGAGGAAAAATACGGCGGTAATCACCAAACAAAGAGCTATCCTAAACATAAGCTGCTGCCTGAATTCGACGACGAGGTTATTGCGCCTATACCGCTGAAAAACAATACGGCCGACAGGCCGGACACACCACCTCTTGGTCGAGACAGAGCGGCTAGCAATTGCCGTACACAAGCTTGCACCCACTCCCCTTAAAGGAAAGAAGGTTGCCGCCCAGGACCAAAAACACGATCTACGTGAGGACCTGGAGAAAAAGGCTGGCAAAACCAGGCCTATCTATGGATCCAGGGAACGTGCTCCTACACAGGATCATGATTATCAAACCAAATATACCGGTTATTTACCGGCTCGGAACCAATACCGAACACTACAACCATCGGACCCAATCCACAACACAGCCAGATAAAAGGGTGCCGCACACCCCATGTGCTTCACCAATGAGGTGCTGGAACACGATTTTCCAGAAGGGTTCAAACCCGTAAACATCGAGGCATATGATGGAACGACGGACCTTGAGGTTTGGCTTGAAGACTTTATTCTTCACATCCACATGGCTCCCGGAGATGATCTCCACGCCATCAAATATTTACCCCTCAAACTAAAAGGACCAGCTCGGCACTGGCTAAAAAACCTCCCTAAAAATTCCATTGGAAGGTGGGAAGAACTTGAGGACGCTTTTCGAGCCAATTTCCAAGGGACCTATGTCCGACCCCCGGATGCAGACGATCTAAGTCACATAATCCAACAACCCAGAGAATCAGCCTGTAAGCTTTGGAACCAGTTTCTCACTAAGAAGAACCAAATCATCGACTGTCCGGACGCCGAAGCCCTAGTGGCCTTCAAACATAGTGTCCGGGATGAATGGCTAGCCAGGCACCTTAGCCAGGAAAAGCCAAGAACAATGGCCGCCTTAACTACATTAATGACCCGCTTTTGCGCGGGCGAGGACAGCTGGTTAGCCCGTAGCGGCACCAGTGACCCTGGCACATCCGAAGTCAGGGATGGCAATGGAAAACCACGACGTAACAAGAACACACGTCGGAATAATGAAGAAACCCAGACAATACAGCGGTAAACGCCGGATTCCGGGGCTCCAGACCTGGTCAATGGAAGAAGCCATTTAAAGGCAACAAAGATAGTCCATCCAACCTGAATAAAATTCTAGACAGGCCCTGCCAGATCCACGGCACTCCTGATAAACCAGCCAATCATAGCAACAGAGAATGTTGGGTCTTCAAGAAGGCCGGCAACCTCAACGCCGAACACAAAGGGAAGGAACCTCAGAGCGAAGACGAGGACGAACCTCGCCAGCCGAACACGGGGGGACAAAAGAAATTTCCACCGGAGATCAAAACAGTGAACATGATCTATGTCACTCACATCCCAAAGAGGGAGCACAAACGCGCACTCCGAGATGTCTATGCCGTTGAGCCCGTCACCCCCAAATTCAACCCATGGTCGGCCTGCCCGATCACCTTTGATCGCAGGGATCATCCGACTAGTATCCGTCACGGGGGTTCCGCTGCCCTAGTGCTCGACCAAATAATCGACGGATACGACCTCACTCGATTCCTCATGGACGATGGCAGTAGTCTCAATCTGATATATCAGTACACTGTCTGCAAGATGGGGATAGACCCGTCAAGAATCAAGCCAAGCAGCACTACCTTTAAAGGAGTTATACCGGGCGTGGAAGCCCGCTGCACGGGCTCTCTAACATTGGATGTTGTATTCGGCTCCCCCGACAACTTTCGAAGTGAAGAGCTAATCTTTGACATTGCTCCATTCTGAACCGGCTATCATGCACTACCCGGAAGAACGGCCTTCGCCCGTTTTAATGTAGTCCCGCATTATCCTTATCTAAAACTCAAAATGCCTGGACCACGTGGCGTCATCACGGTCAGCGGAAATACGGAGCGCTCTCTTCGTACATAAGAATACACGGCGGCCCTAGCATTCGAAGCGCAAAACGGCCTATTCAAGCTGAGCAGCTCATCGGTCTTTAAGACCGCGGACCTAGCTAAACGTATTCGGCGCACACCTCAGTGAGGTAGCTCAGATAAACCTGAGCTCGATTAGCAGCTACGCCTCCATCGACCGCCCCATAAGGAGACAGCACACGTGCCATGTATACATAAATATACAATCAAAATTCCTTGGGTGGCACCAGGGGCACACTGCACACAAAAAGTCCATAGTTCGGCACGACCCTATTCGGACTCCAGAACTTATATTTCATGGTTCATCAAAACTAACCAGCTTTACTTACGGCCACACCATATTCTTTCACCTGGTTTCTTCCTTTTTTACAGATGGCCATCATACTATACCCTTCAAGGACACTTCACAACGGAGACAAAGGCGCAGACGTGCCGCAGGGCCCCGCATTAAGGTTTCTTTTTAAGATTAAGACCCTGTGTAAACCTTTTTTATCTCTTTTTGTTTTATACTTTCCTGGCATATAAAATGTCCAAGAAAGATATAGGCATAATTTGTAAACATACGGCTCGCCGTACCAAAGTAACTGTTATAAAAGCAACTCGGTACGTATTGTGTTTTGAGATTGATGCTCTCATCACCCGCGCTCTTTCCCCACGTCAGATTGCCATACGTGTCTTGATACCAGGGTCTGTCACCAGGGGTTGTATTCAGCCCGGTGTATATTGAAAAGTCCGGACACCTGTCGGGAGTGTTCGGCGTCGCGAGTTTGACCTTATATGCATTAGCTCCAAATCATGTCTTTGGTCAATAGTTGGGTTTCCCAGCTTCTGTGGTTACTACCTTACGTTCCACTATATTGGCTAGGGTAGTAAAGGGAGAACTACTGCGATTGTGTCCTGGCTCGTCCGGATGAGCACCTCAGTAGAGAAAGCCGAAAACTGACTGTAATGATGTGGCGAAAGATGGTCAACCACTCGATGACTCGTCGGAATCTTCGCGATTCCCTCCATGTTAAACGAAGGACCGTCCTTTGGTCACGTATGTAAACGCACCATATTCGGATAACCGCGGACATACCAGGGGCTATATATGTCGGCGTTCTGGGAACGGGGGTCCCCAGACTTGCCTGCCTGCGGCCTGCGGCGTGGCTCAAAGGAGGCCCAGGACAGCCCATCTTCATCAACACAAGCTCAAGACCCTCGCGAGGGGCCAAGCCTCGCGGGGCGGACGACCAGGAGCTTCCTCAGGCACGGCCTCGTCAGGTTGGCTCATGAGGAGGCGGAGAGTTCAAGGCAGGGTACCTCGCGAGGTGCCCATGACGCAAGCCATGACGACCAAGGGCGCCAGTCGGGCGCCAGCCCGCGCAACGTCCTCCTTTCCTCTTTGGTGCAAAGGGAGCAAGTGCAGGCAAGAGCATCAAGCAAAGGCATCCGTTTTGGTGCAACAAGACCAAGACCAGCCCCAACGGCTGGAAGGGGGTCATCGTGGAGCCCAAGCAGGCGTCATCACCAGAGCCTTTGGCAGGCGAGGACCAACTTTAGTCAGGATAAGTGTACCTGTTGTTCCCCATCAAAATGGCCAATTGTTGGCGCCCTTCCCGCTCAATATTTGGGAAGAGGCCCAGGGCCTTCGCCTATAAATAGGAGTAGCCACACTCAGAGTAGGGGGATCAGATCGAAAGGAGAGGGATCGAGACGATCGGCATCCAGAGAAAGATAGAGACCCGATCCTCAAGCTAGAGCGACGGGACACCACCTAGCAGTTCATCACACCCACCAAGAATAGACCCTCGCGAGGCTGTTCTTCCCTGTACTGTTCCTCACAGCCCAAGAGGCAATCCACCACACCACAAACTAGAGTAGGGTATTACACCACAACGGTGGCCCGAACTAGTATAAATCTCGTGTCTCATGTGCTGTTACTGTTTAGTAGTTTAGGTCCCTGCGATTGGCGAGGTACGAGGCGGTGGAGGGTTGGATCTCCGCGCACCCGGTGTTTGAACCTCAAGGGTCTGCGGAACCCGAAATCCGACATTTGGCGCGCCCGGTAAAGTGCGCGGAATCTGCTTTAAATCGCCTCGTTCTTCCCGAGCACCGCAACCATGTCGCGCCCGTCGGGCCCGCGCTGAAAGTGCCGAGCCGCCCTCGCCTCCCATATCGCCCGAGCGGCTCCCGTCGTGCGCGCCCTCGTCGTTCCCGTTACCTGCCGTCAACGCCGCCACCGGCCCGGCGGGGAACGAGCAACAAGCGTCGTCCCAACACCCGTCCATGAGGCGGGACGGCCGCACCGCCACGCCTTCGCTCACCCCGCTGGTTCTTCGTCACGCGCGCCCCGCGCGGCCATGGAGGCCCGAGCTGCACTCATCGCGGCAAACGAGCTCCTGCGCTACCGCCCCGTCGACGACGTCTACGAAGAATGGCTCGACCGAGTCGCCGAGCTCGTCCGCGCTGCAGGAGGTGACCCCGCGCCATCCGTCTCGCTGCACCGCACCCCGCCCCGCGCGGGCGATGAAGCTCCCGGGGCGCCTCAGCCGCCTCCTCCTCAAGAAGGCGCCCTGGCCCCAAGGCGCGCGGCCCCTGGGCGAAACCCGTTCCGCCAGGCGCCGGCGCGGCAAGAGCAGAGCTGTCAAGAAGTCCCTCGCCCACAAGAAGCTGCCCGAGCGCTCCCTGCTCCAGCACGTCAAGACCCTGCGCTGCCCCCAGCCACGGCGCAGGGAGGCCCACAAGACCAAGCTCTCTGCCATCCGAGGCCCCCCGCGGCCACGGCGGGCTGCCGCGCCTTCACCTCCGAGCTGCGCAGCGTCGTGTGGCGCGCCAAGTTCAATCCAGACCTGCCTCCTCGCTACGACGGCACGGCTGACCCTACGGAGTTCCTCCAGCTCTACGAGCTGGGCATCGAGGCTGCCAACGGGGATGAAAAGGTCATGGCGAATTGGTTTCCCATGGCGCTCAAGGACGGGGCCCGCACCTGGCTCTTGAATCTGGCCCCAGGTACGATCTCTTCCTGGGCCGAGATGCGTACCCGCTTCATCGCCAACTTCCAGGATACTCGCGACCGGCCACCTGCCGTGAGCGACATGCGCCGTATCAAGCAGCAACCAGGGGAAACCCTGCAAAAGTACATCCAGCGCTTCAACAACGCGCGCCTCAAGATCCCCAGGGTAACGGAGGAGGCCATCATCTCTGCCTTCTCCGACGGCGTGCGCGACGTCAAGATGAAGGAGGAGCTGGCGATGCATGAAGATCTGTGCACCTCCCTGGAGCTGTTCAACTTGGCGACCAAGTGCGCCAGGGCTGAGGAGGGGCGCCTCTCCCTCCTCGAGCTGCCTGCCGCGGATCCCGAAGAGAATAAGTCCAAGGCCAAGGACGTGAAGCGCAAGGGGGCTGCCGTGCTCGCAGCCGAACCAGACACCAAGCGAGGCAGAGATCAGCCCCAGTCCTCCAAGGGCAGCCGGTACTGCATGTACCACGACCTCCACACTCACAACACCAATGAATTCCAAGAGCTTCGGGCCGTGCGCGAAGGAAGGGTCGGCAGACGCACCGAGCGCAGCGACCGGGGCTATGGCCGAGGAGGAGGAAGGAATGCAGGACGCTGGGAAGACCGCGGCACGCGCCAAGGGTGGCGCGACCAACCTCGCGAGGACCGCTGGCAAGACCCACCTCACGAGGGATGCTGGAGGGATCATCCTCGCGAGGATCGCCCGCAGGGGAACACAGGTCTTCCTCCGCTGCCGCCTCCGCCAAGGAGAATCGAAGACCGTCATCAGGACGAGGGGGCTGGGGGCTTCCAGGAAGCGCGTGCGATCGCCTGCATCCTGGGCGGAGCTCAAGCCCCAGCCTCTCAGCGCATCTTCAAGCAGTTCGCCTGCGAAGTGAATGCAGTCCTCCCCAAGCTCGAGTCCACGCGCCCCCTCAGGTGGTCTGCGTGCGCTATCACATTCAGCTCAGCGGATCAGCTCAAGTGCGCAGCCACAGCCGGAGTTCTCCCGATGCTTTGTTCCCTAATCATCAGCAATGTGCTAGTCACCAAGACACTCATCGACAGCGGAGCAGGGCTCAACGTCCTGTCCATGGAAACATTCAACAATCTTCAAGTGCCATACAGTCAGCTTCAGCCAACCAAGCCTTTCTCCAGAGTCACCGACGGCTCCACGGTCCTGATCGGGCAGGTCCGCCTTCCTGTCACCTTCGGAGCTCGCGACAACTACCACACCGAGCTCATCGACTTCGACGTCGCCCACATTCTCCTGCCATACAACGCCATCCTCGGGTACCTACCGTTGGCCAAATTCATGGCCATAACCCACCATGGCTACAACGTCCTCAAGATGCCAGGAAGCGGCGGGGTCATCACGGTGCCCTGTGAAGAGAGAGACGTAGTGTGCTCCCTAGAGCGTGAAGGAAATATGCCCTAGAGGCAATAATAAAGTTATTATTTATTTCCTTATACCATGATAAATGTTTATTATTCATGCTAGAATTGTATTAACCGGAAACATAATACATGTGTGAATACATAGACAAAACAGATAGTCACTAGTATGCCTCTACTAGACTAGCTCATTAATCAAAGATGGTTGTGTTTCCTAACCATAGACATGTGTTGTCATTTGATTAATGGGATCACCTCATTAGGAGAATGATGTGATTGACATGACCCATTCCGTTAGCTTAGCACTTGATCGTTTAGTATGTTGCTAATGCTTTCTTCATGACCCATACATGTTCCTGTAACTATGAGATTATGCAACTCCGTTTACGGAGGAACACTTTGGTACTACCAAGCGTCTGGCGTGCTGGGTGTTATAAAGGAGTACTACAGGTGTCTCCAAAGGTACTTGTTGGGTTGGCGTATTTGAGATTAGGTTTTGTCACTCCGATTGTCGGAGAGGTATCTCTGGGCCTTCTCGGTAATACACATCACTTAAGCCTTGCAAGCATTACAACTAATGAGTTAGTTGTGAGATGATGTATTACGGAACGAGTAAAGAGACTTACGGTAGCGAGATTGAACTAGGTATTGGATACCGACGATCGAATCTCGGGTAAGTAACATACCGATGACAAAGGGAACAACGATGTCGTTATGCGGTTTGACCGATAAAGATCTTCAGTAGAATATGTAGGAACCAATATGGGCATCCAGGTTCCGCTATTGGTTATTGACCGAGAATGGTTCTAGGTCATGTCTACATAGTTCTCGAACCCGTAGGGTCCGCACGCAACAACGTTTGATGACAGTTCATTATGAGTTTATAAGTATTGATGCACGAAGGTTGTTGAGTCCCGGATGTGATCACGGACATGACGAGGAGTCTCGAAATGGGCGAGACATAAAGATTGATATATTGGAAGCCTACATTTGGACATCGGAAGTGTTCCGAGTGAAATCGAAATTATCGAGTACCGGAGGTTACTGAACCCCGGGAACTACATGGGCCATAGTGGGCCTTGGTGGAAAGGAGAAAGGGCCAGCCCTAGGTGGCCGCGCCCCCCTTCCCCTAGTCCTATTAGGACTAGGAAAGGTGGGCCGGCCCCCCTCTCTCTCTTTCCCCTCAGGAATCCTAATCCAACTAGGATTGGGGGAATCCTACTCCCGGAGGGAGTAGGACTCCCTGGCGCGCCCCCTCTTGGCCGGCCAGCCCCCTTCCCCTTGGCTCCTTTATATACAGGGGCAGGGGGCGCCCTAGGACACACAAGTTGATCTACGGATCGTTCCTTAGCCATGTGCGGTGCCCCTTCCACCATATTCCACTTGGTCATATCGTCAGAGCTTAGGCGAAGCCTGCGCCGGAGAAGTCATATCGTCGCGGAGCTTAGGCGAAGCCCTGCGTCGGTGGAGCATCAACATTGTCACCTGCCGTCGTCGTTGACGGAACTCATCCCGACACTTTGCTGGATCGGAGTTCGGGGATCGTCATCGAGCTGAGCGTGTGCAGAACTCGGAGGTGCCGTCGTTCGGTGCTTGGATCGGTCGGATCGTGAAGGCGTCGACTACATCAACAGCGTTGTTATAACGCTTCGCTTTCGGTCTACGAGGGTGCGTGGGCGGACCTCTCCTCTCGTTGCTATGCCATCACCATGGTCTTGCGTGTTCGTAGGAAATTTTTGAAATTACTCGTTCCCCAATGATGGCATCGAGCCTGGTTTTATGCGTTGATGTCATATGCACGAGTAGAACACAAGTGAGTTGTGGGCGATATAAGTCATACTGCTTACCAGCATGTCATACTTTGGTTGGCGGTATTGTGAGATGAAGCGGCCCGGACCGACATTACGCGACGCTTATGCGAGACTGGTTTCACCGCTCGAGCACTAGTTGCTTAAAGGTGACCGGCGGGTGTCTGTCTCTCTCACTTTAGTTGAACCGAGTGTGGCTACGCCGGTCCTTGCGAAGGTTAAAACAGCACCAACTTGACAAACTATCATTGTGGTTTTGATGCGAGGTAAGAACGGTTCTTGCTCAGCCCGTAGCAGCCACGTAAAACTTGCAACAACAAAGTAGAGGACGTCTAACTTGTTTTTGCAGGGCATGATGTGATGTGATGTGGTCAAGGCGTGATGCTATATTGTATGAGATGATCATGTTTTGTAACCGAGTTATCGGCAATCGGCAGGAGCCATATGGTTGTCGCTTTATTGTATGAAATGCAAGCGCCATGTAATTGCTTTACTTTATCACTAAGCAGTAGCGATAGTCGTAGAAGCAATAGTTGGCGAGGACGACAACGATGCTACGATGGAGATCAAGGTGTCGCGCCGGTGGCGATGGTGATCATGGCGGTGCTTGGCGATGGAGATCACAAGCACAAGATGATGATGACCATATCATATCACTTATATTGATTGCATGTGATGTTTATCCTTTATGCATCTTATCTTGCTTTGATTGACGGTAGCATTATAAGATGATCTCTCACTAAAATTATCAAGAAGTGTTCTCCTGAGTATGCACCGTTGCCAAAGTTAAGTAGTACCCGGACACCACGTGATGATCGGGTGTGATAAGTTCTCGTCCATCTACAACGGTGCAAAACAGTTGCACGCAGAATACTCAGTTAAACTTGACGAGCCTAGCATATAACAGATATGGCCTCGGAACACGGAGACCGAAAGGTCGAGCGTGAATCATATAGTAGATATGATCAACATAGTGATGTTCACCATTGAAACTACTCCATCTCACGTGATGATCGGACATGGTTTAGTTGATTTGGATCACGTGATCACTTAGATGACTAGAGAGATGTCTGTCTAAGTGGGAGTTTTTAATATGATTAATTGAACTTAAATTTATCATGAACTTAGTACCTGATAGTATTTTGCTTGTCTATGTTTACTGTAGATAGATGGCTCGTGCTGTTGTTCCGTTGAATTTTAATGCGTTCCTTGAGAAAGCAAAGTTGAAAGATGATGGTAGCAATTACACGGACTGGGTCCGTAACTTGAGGATTATCCTCATTGCTGCACAGAAGAATTACGTCCTGGAAGCACCGCTGGGTGCCAGGCCTGCTGCAGGAGCTGCACCAGAAGTTGTGAACGTCTGGCAAAGCAAAGCTGATGACTACTCTATAGTTCAGTGTGCCATGCTTTACGGCTTAGAACCGGGTCTTCAACGACATTTTGAACGTCATGGAGCATATGAGATGTTCCAGGAGTTGAAGTTAATATTTCAAGCAAATGTCCGGATTGAGAGATATGAAGTCTCCAATAAGTTCTATAGCTGCAAGATGGAGGAGAATAGTTCTGTCAGTGAGCACATACTCAAAATGTCTGGGTATAACAATCACTTAATTCAGCTGGGAGTTAATCTTCCGGATGATAGTGTCATTGACAGAATTCTCCAATCATCGCCACCAAGCTACAAGAGCTTCGTGATGAACTATAATATGCAAGGGATGACTAAGACAATTCTGAGCTCTTCGCGATGCTAAAAGCAGCGGAGGTAGAAATCAAGAAAGAGCATCAAGTGTTGATGGTCAACAAGACCACTAGTTTCAAGAAAAGGGCAAAGGGAAGAAGAAGGAAACTTCAAAAGAACAGCAAGAAAGTTGCTGATCAAGAGAAGAAACCCAAGTCTGGACCTAAGCCTGAAGCGAGTGTTTTACTGCAAGCGGATGGACCTTTGAAGCGGAACTGCCCCAAGTATTTGGCGGATAAAAAGGATGGCAAGGTGAACAAAGGTATATGTGATATACATGTTATTGATGTGTACCTTACTAGAGCTCGTAGTAGCACTGGGTATTTGATCTGGTTCATTGCTAATATTTGCAACTCAAGCAGGGGACTACGGAATAGACGAGCATTGGCAAAGGGCGAGGTGACGATCTTGGCGTGGGAAATGGTTCCAAAGTCAATGTGATCGCGGTCGACACGCTACCTCTACATCTACCTTCGGGATTAGTTTTAGACCTAAATAATTGTTATTTGGTGCCAGCGTTGAGCATGAACATTATATCTGGATCTTGTTTGATGCGAGACGATTATTCATTTAAATCAGAGAATAATGGTTGTTCTATTTATATGAGTAATATCTTTTATGGTCATGCACCCTTGAAGAATGGTCTATTCTTGTTGAATCTCGGCAGTAGTGATACACATATTCATAATGTTGAAGCCAAAAGATGCAGAGTTGATAATGATAGTGCAACTTATTTGTGGCACTTGCCGTTTAGGTCATATCGGTGTAAACGCATGAAGAAACTCCATACTTGATGGACTTTTGGAATCACTTGATTATGAATCACTTGGTACTTGCGAACCGTGCCTCATGGGCAAGATGACTAAAACACCGTTCTCCGGTTGTATGGAGAGAGCAACAGATTTGTTGGAAATCATACATACTGATGTATGTGGTCCGATGAATGTTGAAGCTCGAGGCGGATATCGTTATTTTCTCACCTTCACAGATGATTTGAGTAGATATGGGTATATCTACTTAATGAAACACAAATCTGAAACATTTGAAAAGTTCAAAGAATTTCAGAGTGAAGTGGAAAATCATCGTAACAAGAAAATAAAGTTTCTACGATCTGATCGTGGAGGAGAATATTTGAGTTCGAGTTTGGTTTACATTTGAAACAATGTGGAATAGTTTAGCAACTCACGCCACCGGAACACCACAGAGAAATGGTGTGTCGAGCGTCGAATCGTACTTTACTAGATATGGTGCGATCTATGATGTCTATTTCCGATTTACCGCTATCGTTTTGGGGTTATGCTTTAGAGGCGGCCGCATTCACGTTAAATAGGACACCGTCAAAATCCGTTGAGACGACGCCTTATGAACTGTGGTTTGGCAAGAAACCAAAGTTGTCGTTTCTTAAAGTTTGGGGCTGCGATGCTTATGTAAAGAAACTTCAACCAGATAAGCTCGAACCCAAATCGGAAAATGTGTCTTCATAGGATACCCAAAGGAGATTGTTGGGTACACCTTCTATCACAGATCTGAAGGCAAGATTTTCGTTGCTAAATTGGATCCTTTCTAGAAGGAGTTTCTCTCGAAAGAAGTGAGTGGGAGGAAAGTAGAACTTGATGAGATAATCTGTATCTGCTCCCTTATTGGAAAGTAGTTCATCACAAGAAATGGTTCTGTGACAACTACACCAATTAGTGAGGAAACTAATGATGATGATCATGAAGCTTCAGATCAAGTTACTACTGAACTTCGAGGTCAACAGAGTAAAACACGCACAGAGTGGTGCGGTAATCTTATTCGGAAGTCATGTTACTTGACCATGGCGAACCTACAAACTATGAAGAAGCGATGGTGAGCCCAGATTCGCAAAATGGCTGGAAGCCATGAAATCTGAGATGGGATCCATGTATGAGAACAAAGTATGGACTTTGGTTGACTTGCCCGATGATCGGCAAGCCATTGAAAATAAATGGATCTTTAAGAAGAAGACCGGCGCCGATGGTAATATAACTGTCTACAAAGCTCGACTTGTTGCGAAAGGTTTTCGACAAGTTCAAGGGGCTGACTACGATGAGACTTTCTCACCCGTAGCGATGCTTAAGTCTGTCCGAATCATGTTAGCAATTGCCGCATTTTATGATTATGAAATTTGGCAAATGGATGTAAAAACTGCATTCTTGAATGGATTTCTAGAAGAAGAGTTGTATATGATGCAACCAGAAGGTTTTGTCGATCCAAAGGGTACTAACAAAGTGTGCAAGCTCCAGCGATCAATTTATGGTCTAGTGCAAGCCTCTCGGAGTTGGAATAAACGTTTTGATAGTGTGATCAAAGCATATGGGTTTATACAGACTTTTGGAGAAGCCTGTATTTACAAGAAAGTGAGTGGGAGCTCTGTAGCATTTCTGATATTATATGTGGACGACATATTATTGATTGGAAATGATATAGAATTTCTGGATAGCATAAAAGGATACTTGAATAAAAGTTTTTCAATGAAAGACCTCGGTGAAGCTGCTTACATATTGGGCATCAAGATCTATAGAGATAGATCAAGACGCTTAATTGGACTTTCACAAAGCACATACCTTGATAAAGTTTTGAAAAAGTTCAAAATGGATCAGGCAAAGAAAGGTTTTTTACCTGTGTTGCAAGGTGTAAGATTGAGTCAGACTCAATGCCCGACCACAGCAGAAGATAGAGAGAAAATGAAAGATGTTCCCTATGCTTCAGCCATAGGCTCTATCATGTATGCAATGCTGTGTACCAGACCTGGCGTATGCTTAGCTGTAAGCTTGGCAGGAAGGTACCAAAGTAATCCAGAGTGGATCCTTTGGACAGCGGTCAAGAACATCCTGAAATACCGAAAAGGACTAAGGATATGTTTCTCATATATGGAGGTGACAAAGAGCTAGTCGTAAATGGTTACGTCGATGCAAGCTTTGACACTGATCCGGACGATTCTAAATCGCAAACCGGATCGTGTTTTTATTAAGCGGTGGAGCTGTCGGTTGGTGCAGTTCTAAACAAAGCGTCGTGGCGGGATCTACATGTGAAGCGGAGTACATAGCTGCTTGAAGCAGCAAATGAAGGAGTCTGGATGAAAGAGTTCATTTCGATCTAGGTGTCATACCTAGTGCATCGGGACCGATGAAGATCTTACGTGACAATCTGGTGCAATTGCCTTGGCAAAGGAATCCAGATTTCACAAGAGGACCAAGCATATCAAGAGGCGCTTCAATTCCATTCGGGACCAAGTCCAAGTGGGAGACATAGAGATTTGCAAAATACATACGGATCTGAATGTTGCAGACCCGTTGACTAAGCCTCTTCCACGAGCAAAACATGATCAGCACCAAGACTCCATGGGTGTTAGAATCATTACTATGTAATCTAGATTATTGACTCTAGTGCAAGTGGGAGACTGAAGGAAATATGCCCTAGAGGCAATAATAAAGTTATTATTTATTTCCTTATACCATGATAAATGTTTATTATTCATGCTAGAATTGTATTAACCGGAAACATAATACATGTGTGAATACATAGACAAAACAGATAGTCACTAGTATGCCTCTACTAGACTAGCTCATTAATCAAAGATGGTTGTGTTTCCTAACCATAGACATGTGTTGTCATTTGATTAATGGGATCACCTCATTAGGAGAATGATGTGATTGACATGACCCATTCCGTTAGCTTAGCACTTGATCGTTTAGTATGTTGCTAATGCTTTCTTCATGACCCATACATGTTCCTGTAACTATGAGATTATGCAACTCCCGTTTACGGAGGAACACTTTGGTACTACCAAGCGTCACAGCGTGCTGGGTGATTATAAAGGAGTACTACAGGTGTCTCCAAAGGTACTTGTTGGGTTGGCGTATTTGAGATTAGGTTTTGTCACTCCGATTGTCGGAGAGGTATCTCTGGGCCTTCTCGGTAATACACATCACTTAAGCCTTGCAAGCATTACAACTAATGAGTTAGTTGTGAGATGATGTATTACGGAACGAGTAAAGAGACTTACCGTAGCGAGATTGAACTAGGTATTGGATACCGACGATCGAATCTCGGGTAAGTAACATACCGAGGACAAAGGAACAACGTATGTCATTATGCGGTTTGACCGATAAAGATCTTCGTAGAATATGTAGGAACCAATATGGGCATCCAGGTTCCGCTATTGGTTATTGACCGAGAATGGTTCTAGGTCATGTCTACATAGTTCTCGAACCCGTAGGGTCCTTACGCTTAACGTTTCGATGACAGTTCATTATGAGTTTATAAGTATTGATGCACGAAGGTTGTTGAGTCCCGGATGTGATCACGGACATGACGAGGAGTCTCGAAATGGTCGAGACATAAAGATTGATATATTGGAAGCCTACATTTGGACATCGGAAGTGTTCGAGTGAAATCGAGAATTTTCAGAGATGCAGGGAGGTTACCGGAACCCCCGGAACTACATGGGCCATAGTGGGCCTTGGTGGAAAGGAGAAAGGGCCAGCCCTAGGTGGCGCCCCCCCTTCCCTAGTCCTATTAGGACTAGGAAGGTGGGCGGCCCCCTCTCTCTTTCCCCTCAGGAATCCTAATCCAACTAGGATTGGAGGGGAATCCTACTCCGGAGGAGTAGGACTCCTGGCGTGCCCCCTCTTGGCCGCCAGCCCCTCCCCTTGGCTCCTTTATATACGGGGCAGGGGCACCCTAGGACACACAAGTTGATCTACGGATCGTTCCTTAGCCATGTGTGGTGCCCCTTCCACCATATTCCACTTGGTCATATCGTCGTAGAGTTTAGGCGAAGCCTGCGCGGAGAAGTCATATCGTCGGAGCTTAGGCGAAGCCCTGCGTCGGTGGAGCATCAACATCGTCACTGCGCCGTCGTCTTGTGGAACTCATCCCGAAACTTTGCTGGACCGAGTCCGGGATCGTCATCGAGCTGAGCGTGTGCAGAACTCGGAGGTGCCGACGTTCGATGCTTGGATCGGTCGGATCATGAAGGCGTCGACTACATCAACAGCGTTGTCATCGCGCTTCGCTTTCGGTCTCACGAGTGCGTGGGCGGACACTCTCCCCTCTCGTTGCTATGCCATCACCATGGTCTTGCGTGTTCGTAGGAAATTTTTTGAAATTACTACGTTCCCCAACAGAGCGAGCCTTTCAGGCCGCATCGCTGGAAGACCGAGACCACGGCAGCAGAAGGCCTCCCGAGGCCGCACCCAAGAAGAAGAAGACATTGACCGGCCCGGCTCTTCAAGAGACAGGCCCCTCAGGGCTCACATCGGGCCAGGGGGAGCCTCCTTCCATCGCATAGGAAAGCGCGCCCGGCGCCCTCCTCAGGCAGGGCTCGGGGCCTCTCCCCTGGAAGGCTGCCGACCTCGCCAAGGTCTCGAGGGAGGCGCTTGGGCACCCCGTGGAGGCGTGTTTCGAAGCACGTTTCCCGCAAGCAGGAGCAAGATCAGGAGGGCAGAACCCTCAGGAGTTCGTCAGCAAGGCCATTCAGCAGCTACAAGAGTCAAGGGTCATGAGTGGCAGCCGCCGCCTACACGCTGTGGCCCCCCATCCAGGCGAGGATGGTGGGCTGCGCGTCTGCATCGACATACCAGGGCTCAACCGAACCGCATCTCAAGAGCGCCTCTGGCCCTCGCGAATGGGACGTAGAGTTGCGTCATCTAATCCAGCTTGCGCGTTAAAGGGGGGTGCCTAAGCATCACGACTCAGGGCTCCTACCGGCTCTCCGGCCCTCACCCTCTGGTCTTGTCCATGGCATCGCTGGCTTGCCAGCGACGGCTGAGACCAGCCCTAGAGCCGGGACCCGAAGACAAATAGCACCGGCATCTGGCCAAATTTGCAGGAACACACTCGAAGATAAGGCCCAGAGCTAGGCGCAACCCGCCTTGAGGTAGGGCCCCGTGAGTCCCAGCTGGCTCACGGGTGCCCAGACACACTCGTCCAGCCCTACCGTGCCAGCCACGTGTCGTGGTGGGGCTGTATACGCCCGGGGCTCCTCCCGAGGGGAGCCCCTCCCACGTTCGATGGAAGCACCATGCTCCGTCTTTGGCTGGCGACCTTGTCGAGGAGCAGCTATGCCCGTGACGCATGCGGAAGCGCTATGCTCTGGGCTGGTGATAAACAAGCGAGGTGGCCTCCGGGTCGCATCAACCTCGGGAGCCCAGAGCTCGATGTCGGCCTCGCCGCAACGCCTCCCCTCGGGAGCGCCGGCGAGGCTGGCGCTGGGCTGCGCCTGGTCACGCCAGACGCGACGCCACCCAGCCAGCCTCTCGGGCCTGGTTCGTCGCACGTCACTCCCGGCGGAGACAAAGTACGAATGCCGTTTGGCGTCAAGGGGACTCTGAGCATCGCGACTCAGAGCCTAACTGGTCACGTAGCCCCTCACCCCTTAGTTCCGAAAGGCTAACGGCGGTTGAGGTATGCACGGGCCGGGCTGCTGAGACGAGAACGGTGGATCCGCCCGCGTCTCACCTCCCTACTTGCTGTTCGTGCGCCATGGGGGACTCCTGAGCATCGCCACTCAGGAGCCTAACTTGTCACGTAGCCCCTCACTCCTTGGTCCCGTCCTGGTTTCCGGTCGGGGCTAACGGCGGCTGAGGTATGCGCGGGGCCGGGCTCTGCCGGCGTAGAACATAAAGCAAGTAGGAAGCACAAATTTCAAGGAATTCAAAAGCAAATATTACAGTCCACACTGTTATCGCAATACCAAACGCAAGTTTAAACGCCTCCTCGAGGCATGATACATGTGCAGGAATTAAAAGCAAGGCAGGAGCCACAACGGAGTCACTTGTCGGCGGTGGAGCAGCGCGGAGTGGGCTCGCCTCGTGAAGCAGCAGGGCCGGCAGCGCCTCGCTTCGGCTTGGTGCTGAAGGCCCGGAACTTCCCCAACAGAGCCTCCGCGCGACCCTTCACAGCCTCGGCAGCGGCAGCTGCATGCTCGCCGCTTGCTGGCTCCAGCAGGCTGTCCATGTCGACGCTGGGATCGCGAAGATAGATGTGGGTGAGGATCCGCGTCAGTGCCGCGGAAGACAAGACACGCGCCTCGGCCTCAGCCGTGGGGCCAAGACCAAGGGAGACATCTTCAAGAGCGCGAACCAGGAAGGGAAGCAGCTTGGCGGGGCCGTCCTCTGCGCCGGCCAGTGGGCTCTCCAGGCCGCTATCGTAAAGCTCCCTCAGCAAGGCGCGAGCCTTCACCTCCATATCCATGAAGGCCACGCGATCTTCGGCAAGAACCCGCGCCTTGTCGTCCAACTCGACCTTCCTCGCCTCCAGTTCCTGCTCCAGTGCGCCTAGGCGGTCACGGTGCTTCTTCAGCTTAGCCTCTCGGTCCTTGACGGCCGCCTCGCGAGCCTTCATGCTTTCCTCCTGCTCCTGGCGGAGGCGGGCCTCCTCGGCAAGCTGGTTCTGCAGGCTCTTTAGCTCGCCCTCCAGCGTCTCACAGTGACCTTGGATGCTGGCTGCCTCCCCCAGGGCAGCATCGCGGGCAACCTTCGCCTCATGAACAGCCTACTTCTCCTCGTTGCAAGCCGTCGAGGCCTGGACCAGCGCCGCCCGAATCGAAGCGTCGGAGCAAATCCAGCAAGAGGCCAGCTCCAAGTGCCCGGCCACCAAGCGAGGGTCGGCGCCCAGAAGATCCTGCCGCAGTCGGTCCAGTTCAGCGGCGGCATGATCCAGGACAGTGGGAGGAGTCGGAGAGACAGCAGTTGGTGGAGTAGGAGGAGATGGCGGCGGCGTAACCACTGCACCCTGAGGCGGAACCAGCGGTGCCACGGCAATAGTGGAGGCAGCGCCAAGCAAGGGCACCTCGGGAGTCGCCTGGGCCAAGGGGGCTGAGCTCGCCCCAGCGGGCTCAGCCAGGCCTTGCGAGGACGCCCAGGCAGGAGAGGCCCAGGCATCAGGATCATCTTCTTTTTCGGGCAAAGGCACCGCCACGGATGGGGCCTCAGGAGCCCCCTTCAGCTTCTTCGCCGCGGGCGCCAGCCTGGCCGAAGAACATGGACATCAGATCTCGTCGACAGAGCAATAATCAAGACGGACAACAGGCACTTACAGGTCATCGCCGGTGGACTCGAGCAGCCTCCGGCCATACTTGAAGCCCGAGAGCCGGCTGCAGGGATCAGCTTCGAGGGAACCAGGAGCAGGAGGCGCGTCTGCGGATCGCCCCGGAGCCGGGGCGGATCCACGGGGGACCAGCCCAGTCTGGTCCTTCTTCGGGATCGGGGGCAGGCTTCTGCCTCCCCGCTCATCCTCATCCTCGTCGTCGTCACTCTCGGGGAGGCGGAGAACGCGGGGCCTGCGCCACAGGGGAGGAGCCCTTGACTCTACCCCCGAATCAACCCCCTCTCCTGGCTCTCTTCCCTCCACCTCTTCGCTGGAGTCGAAAGAGGACACGTCCACCAGGTCCTCCGGAGCCTCCACGGGCACGGGCCCGTCCCCATTGAAGACGGGCATGGGACCCACTACCTGCTCCCAATCCTCGCGAAGGGACAAGGGCGCGGGGGCACCCTCCAGTCTCGCCACGTCGCCCCCAACCAAGGACTGGAGGACCGTCGCCAGATCCTCGCTGGCCAGGACCACGGGGCTCGGGTGAGGCCTCCACATCGGAAGCGAGTACTGGCGAAGCGGAGCCAGTTGGTGCTCCAGGAACTCCCTCAGTAGCGACGCACCGGTCAGCTTCACCGCCGCCGCGTCGGCCGGCTTCAGATCTGCAACCATCTTCTCCAGCACCAGCTTCACGCGGGGATCCCGAAGCTTCGCTCGGGACCACTCGTCGGAACTCTCGGCGGGCTCCGTGGGCAGGATCAGCCAAGGGTGGATGCGCCCAGCATCCACCAAGACCCACTTGCTCCTGAAGCCCTCAATCCGCTTCCCGGGATTTGAAATGGCGATGGCTCCGCCATATGCAACGAAGATCGCGCACGCGGAAGCGGAACCACGGGAGGTTCGGAGGAAGAAGTAGTGGCGCAGCAAGGCCACCGAGGGCTTCACCCCAACGTGGGCCTCACAATAGTAGGCGAAGATCGCCAGAAGAAGGATGGAGTTGGGATGGAGGTGCAGAGCTTGAATGTTGTAGTGACGGAGGACGGAGAAGAAGAACTCAGAAAAGGGAGGCACAAGACCCGCAATGATGGCGCTCACCAAGAACGGGTAGAAGGTACTCCTCCGACCCTCAGGGGCGGAGGAGCCGTCCTTGAACACCGCCGTTCCATTGACGCCCTGCGCCTCCGCCAACCGGCGCATTAGGGCGAGGCTCGCCTCTGACACATTTGGCGGGACCAAGGCAGGAGAGTACCAAGCTCCGGCCGGGGCTTGGCGAGGAGCCATGACTGGCTAGGGCACGCAAGCGGAGTGGATCTGAAGGTCTTGGAAGCAGAGAGGAGAGGCGCAAGAAAGGGGATCTAAGAAGCAACTAGCGAAAGTAAAGGAGGCAAGGAAGATGCCGCTCTGTTATCAACCCACGCGGGTGCAGAGGCGCACGCGTCCAATCAACCGCCATGCGGCGCCCAAGGCCGCAGGCTGTTAGGACCCATGACAACCGACTTGCCTTTCGCCTCTCTGCACGCCAAGTTGGGCGCGCCGTGGACCAGGGGCTCTTGTCGGCGTTCGGGAGCGGGGTCCCAGACTTGCACTGCCGGCCTGCGGCGTGGCTCAAAGGAGGCCCAGGACAGCCCATCTTCATCAACACAAGCTCAATACCCTCGCGAGGGGCCAAGCCTCGCGGGGCGGACGACCAGGAGCTTCCTCAGGCATGGCCTCGTCAGGTTGGCTCATGAGGAGGCGGAGAGTTCAAGGCAGGGTACCTCGCGAGGTGCCCATGACGCAAGCCATGACAACCAAGGGCGCCAGCCCGTGCAGCGTCCACCTTTCCTCTTTGGTGCAAAGGGAGCAAGCGCAGGCGAGAGCATCAAGCAAAGGCATCCGTTTCGGTGCAACAAGACCAAGACCAGCCCCAACGGCTGGAAGGGGGTCATCGTGGAGCCCAAGCAGGCGTCATCACCAGAGCCTTTGGCAGGCGAGGACCAACTTTAGTCAGGATAAGTGTACCCGCTGTTCCCCTTCAAAATGGCCAATTGTTGGCGCCCTTCCCGCTCAATATTTGGGAAGAGGCCCAGGGCCTTCGCCTATAAATAGGAGTAGCCACACTCAGAGTAGGGGGATCGGATCGAAAGGAGAGGGATCGAGACGATCGGCATCCAGAGAAAGACAGAGACCCGATCCTCAAGCTAGAGCGACGGGACACCACCTAGCAGTTCATCACACCCACCAAGAACAGACCCTCGCAAGGCTGTTCTTCCCTGTACTGTTCCTCATCAGCCCAAGAGGCAATCCACCACACCACAAAGTAGAGTAGGGTATTACACCACAACGGCGAGTAATTTAGCTCCCTGCGATTCGGCGAGGTACGAGACGGTGGAGGGTTGGATCTTCGCGCGCACCCCAGTGTTCGAACCTCAAGGGTCTGCCGGAACCCGAAATCCGACAATATAGTAGCTCCACCGTCAAACTCCTCTGGCTAAGTGAAAGTGTTAAAGCTCTATAGTCCGATTGCCTAGTTCTCCGCACTAACACCTCCTTAACGGACCAAGACGTTAGGTCAAGTGTGATCAAGTGCTTTTCCGAACACCCCTGCGTTATACGCGAGGGGGCTGAAGCCGATGACCGCAAACTTTCAGATTGTATATATAAAAAAGACGGTTGCACAGGAAGCACCAAAACTTTTCGGGTAAAAAGTACAAAAACATAGCCTTAAATATATGATAATATTGTTATTACCATTTTGATACACTTTACTCGAACATAATATTTTTCGAGCACTGACCCTGTATCAAGCGGGCACCCTCTAGGACATCTTCAAAGTAATGTTCTGGCACGTTAACGTCCTTGCCTTCGGGTGGAGTCTGCGCTGCAATATCGGTGGCCTCCATCTTCGCCCAGTACATCTTGATACGTGCAAGGGACATCCGTGCACCTTCTCTGCATGTTGACCGCTTCACAACGTCGATACACGGCACCGCATTAACAAGTTGCCGCACCAAACCAAAATAACTATTCGGAATGGGTTCAGTTGGTCATAGCCGGGCTATGACGTCCTTCATGGTAGTGTCGGACATCTTGTGGAGCTTGGCCCACTGGGCCATCTGTTCGTTCAACAGTGGACGCTTCGGCGTGTCAAATTGCGACCAAAATAGCTTTTCTGTCGCATGTCCTTCTAGCGCGTGGAAAAACTTATTCGCATCGGCAGCACTCTTCGGCAGGTCCATAAAGGGGTCTGGAGAATTCCACAGTTGATTAAGCGGCGCATACTTCGGATCACCAAACTTAGTTTGCAATAAAAAGGGCTTACCAGCCGCGATCTCCCCAGCTTGTCGGATTTCCTCCCGAGCTGCTCCAGACTCAGACCGGGCTTCCTTCGCCTCTTGTAAGGCCTTGTCAAGATCGGACGCTTTGGCCTTGTTATATTTCTCAAGAACTTGGCATCGGCTAGTGACATCCTTCAGCTCAAGTGCCATAGTAGATATCCTCTCCTCGCACTGTCACCGAGCAGTTTGCTCAAATTTTAATTCGGGGCTACCTTTTCGGCAGCCACATTACTCATCCTGGCTTGCGCCTTGGCCCGGGCAAGTTCCGTCCGATGGGTTTCAACTGCAGCGGCACTATCTGTAGTTATGCATATACAAATTCTCAATATCACGCTCATTTTATAATACTACCATGTACTGAATGCCCCAAAGACATACCCTGCACCTCATCGAGCCGCCTGTTAATAAGCGTGATGTCATCATCTGCCACAACAACTTTCTGCTTCAGGTGTGCTACCTTGGTAGCTTGGGCAGTCGCCAAGGATGTAACAACCTGTGTTTCAATTAGTTAGATCATTTCCTGGGCATATATATTTGATCCTATGATCGCATCCCTTTGGATGCCAACGAGAGTCTCAGGGGCTACTATCTATACACAGGTGCAATTTGCACTTACAATATAATTGAAATTACACTACGTACCTCGAAGCCTCTTAGTAGGCTAGAAAAGGCTTCATTCAATCCACTTTTTGTGGACCGAACTCTTTCAACCACCGTACCCATCAAGGTACGATGTTCCTCTAAGACAGAGGCATGTTGCAATATGTCTATCAATGTATCCGGCGCTTCCGGATCTAGAACAGGTTGCGTCGTCCCTTGGACATTGGATAGTCCGGGACTTTTGTTGTTCCCTGTAGGGGCCGCACACCCCGGACCCAGGGCGGCCGAAGTATTACCTTTGGACCTGGTCTTCACTACCCCTTGCACCACTTGTTGGTCGGGAAGGATCCTCCAGGACGACACCTCGGTGTCGTCTGCCTTTTCAGGCAGGGAGATCTGTGGAGGCGTTTCGCTCTCCATCATCTCCAGAAGAAGATCCCCCGAAGAGGAGGACTGTTGAGGAGGGCTACGTGCCAGACTGCAAACATGTGTTTAAAATTTTACCCTTACAACCAGGAAAGAACGGGATATGTTTAAGACACCCTGGTTCACTTACGATCCGGCTAGGGGCCTATCTTTACGGAGTGACTGCGTGTCAGCATCATCCCCTGACTGGGATATCTTCCCCCGCTTAGAAGCTTCTCGCTTCAAGTCTTCGGAGGCGGTCCGCTTCTTCCCATGAGGAGAAGGGATTTCAGCTTGCCCTTCCCTTCCACTTCTGGAAGTGGAAGTTCCGATCTCCCCGGACAAATTGCCTGGTGTGCCTCTAGAATGAAGGTCGCCTTGGGCCTCTTTGCTCTCCTCCTTATCTTCCCCTGTCGGCACTCACTACTAGGGAAAAGATTATACACAGAATCTTAGCAGCAGCGCGGCTCAAAAAGAATCGCTACTGCTAATTAGCAGTAGCGTGGGTAAGCAAAACTCGCTACTGATACATATTTAGCAGTAGCGCGCGCAGCATAACCCGCGCTGCTACAAACACCTACCTAAGTTTAGCAGCAGTGCGGTGTCACAACACGTGCTACTGCTAACGCAGTAGTAGTAGCGCGCTTTTTACACACATCGCTGCTGCTAATTTTGAAATTGGGCACACTGTTGGCCCCGCTTAGCAGTAGCGCGTGTGGGGAAAATGCGCTGCTGCTACGCTCTTATCAGCAGCGCATTTTACGTCCCGCGCTACTGCTAAGCCGCAACATACCACCACCTTTCCCCACCCGTCCTAACCTCCTCCATCTCCTCTCTTAGCTTTCCCCTACCTCCCACATCCTCCCTCTCTCACTCTTCTTCTTCCTCAATACTTCTCGCCCCATTATTCTCCCTCTTCTACCTACCTTTCTCTCTCTTCATTACTCCTAACTAACTACACCACCTCCATTAATGCATCTCCTTTCTCTTTTTCCTTCCCCCTCCACTAGTTGAAGTTGCCTCCTCCCAAGTTAGCTAGCTAGGTACTACCTCCATCCGGGATTAGAGGTCCCCTGAGCCACGCTAGCCCGTTCGGATTTACAAGGCCGCTGCAACTATGGGGGCAGTATTTTGCCTCGATCCCGCTTCTGCTGGGTGTGTTAACTCTGACTAGGAGCATGCAGCCAGTAAAAACACTCCGGCTAGTACGCCTACAGCTAAGCGCATCCATGCAGCCAGTTAAACGGCTGCAATGAATTAAGCCGAAGGCGTGCACGCTATTTATGTTGGCTGCGTCTTGGTCTTGCCGTTTTGGCTCCCGGGACCTATAAACCCGGACGGAGGTAGTAGATGTACCATTTAGTTAAGTGACCTATTTGCCCCCTAACTAGATCTATCTCTGTCAAGAAGAGCTTTGTGCACTTTTGATCTCCCTACATCATCATCTCCACCGTGTGCTCGATTTCGAGATAGAGGTGATTAAAATTTCATGTTTTTGAAAAATTGAAATACGTTTATGTGTGTCTGATATGATAATTGGGAGATATGATGGAACTTTTCTGTGTGGCATGAGTTGACGCCAAATTGTGCTTTTCAGTTGCCCATGTTTTGCCGAAATGTCGATTTATTTCCGTTTCGGCGAATTCCGGGCAAACTCTAGATCTATATATGTCCTATTTTTAGGGAAGGTCACGCCGAATTTTTGTATGACTTTGATGCATGCATGCATTTTTATAATCAATTTGTTTATTATTACCATGCAGATGTTCATGATGGTCAGTGGAACGATGGTGGACAGGTGGTTGTAGTCGGCGGTGCAGGTCATGAAAGAAAATAGCCAGACAGAGGTTTAATGTCCGTGTCGAAAATGTAAAGGAATAGTTTGGCTCGAACCCCATGACGATATTCATGTCGAAGCGCACCTGCTCATGACTGGTTTCATGGATGGCTACACTTGGTGGGTAATTAAGATGAGGATGACGATGTTGAGGACGCCGACCGGGCAGGCAATGACGACACGGGGCAAGACGAAGAGATGATCGATAATGGCGGCGGGGAAGAGGCCGTGTCGTTTACTCTTCATCTTGCCCCGTGTACTCATCCGCCAAGACATGGGACGCCAGCAAAGGCGAGTATTTCTACATGAGAGTCGTGCTGATCACGACGGTGCACAACTATCTCGGTTACGAATATGTCGCAGGCCAGGTGTGCCATGGATATTGCGGATGCACGCGGTGCATGGATGATACAACGTCTAGGCAGCTAATGTCCAGGAAAGATGGCGGGTCTGGGAAAATCGTGTACATGGGGCATCAAAGATGGCTCGAACAGGACGACCCATGGAGAAACTGTGGAGATCTATTCAATGGTCACGCTGAGCATCGAGGACCTCTACGTAAGCGGAGCGGCGCCGAAATCGATGAGCTGTTGAAAAACTGGAAGGAGTGCCCCGCGTCGGGAAAGACGATGAAAAAGGCGCCGAAGCCGCTGCTGAAGGTATGGAAGACGAGGTATGTGTTCTTGGACTTGGAGTACTAGCACAAACTCGATACACCTCATTGCCTTGATCAAATGCATATTTGTAAGAATGTCCCTGAGAGCTTTCTCGCGACAGTGATGAACATGCCGGATAAGACCAAGGATGGGCCGAAGGCAAGAAAAGACTTGCAAGATTTGAATATCAGGGAAGATCTGCACATGCCACCCCGTAAAAAGTTAGACGAGACAGAGACGGAGACAGAGGCACGGGAGAAGAAGGGCAAGAAAATAAAGAAAGAGGATTATTGCCCCGCTTCTTGCTTCACCCTAAGTCACGCTAAGATCGATCTGTTCTTTAAGTGCCTTACCGGAGTCAAAGTTAGTTCCAGTTAATGTGGCAACATAAGCAGATATCTAGACACAGACAAGAAAATGTTCAGCAGGATGAAGTCCCATGACTATCATGTGATGATGACACAGATACTACCTGTTGCCCTTAGAGGGATAATGGACAAGCACGCCCATGACACACTTATTGGTCTCGGCAACTTTTTTGACGTCATCTCTTGAAAGTCGATCAGTGTGAAGCAGCTCCAAAGGCTACAGGAAGAGATCATTGTGATACTGGATGATCTTGAGATGTACTTCCCGCCCGCGTTCTTTGACGTGATGGTGCATCTGTGTGTCCATATTGTGCACAACATAATAGACCTGGGGCCGTCATTCCTGTACAACATGATGCCGTTTGAGAGGATGAATGAGATCATCAAAGGATTCGTTCGTAACATGTCCTGTCCGGATGGAAGCATCGTCCAGGGCTATGTGACACAAGAGTGCATCTCTTTCTGCGAGAATTTTCATTATGGCGCAGACCAGCCGCCTGGTGTTAGTGTTGGTTTGCCCGTTAACAACCATGATGGGAGGCTCGAAGGAGAAGGTCACTCAAACGGTCGCAGGGAACTGCATGTGGCATACTCAGATCGAGGCAGCGACTTTGATAGAGCAAACTTAGTAGTGCTACAACACCTAGACAAGGTAGATCCTTTCGTGGTACTGCACAAAGAAATTATTGCAAAGAAGTATCGTGACCGGGGGGTATGCAGGAGGACACCGAAGTTACTAGAGAGCACAACTCCACTTTCCTGCATTGGTTCAAAGAGCATACTATTGCTAATCCCCCGGAGGAGGGCTCTAAGGACGGATTGCTTATATACGCCTTAGCACATGGCCCCTCGCCCAACCTCATAACCTATCAGGCATACGATATCACCGGATACATGTTCTACACGGAGGCCAAAGATATGGACAGTGATGATCAGAACTCAGGGGTGACGATGGAATGCATGACCGGCAGCGACAATGGTGCAACTGAAAGATTTTATGGAAGGGTCGAGGAGATCTGGGAGCTTGACTACTCTGGACTGCACAACGCGACGATGTTCCGTATCAGATGGGCTAAGAATGTCGAAAGAGAAAACCCGGAATTTCACTACCATGACTATACCCGACACCAAGAGCGCTACCGTGAACACTATCGCAAAAAACGAGCCATGGGTAGACGCTAAGCACGTGACACAATGCTTCTTCATAACCAAGCCGCGCAATCCCAACCGTGTTGTCATGAGGAGAGGCAAAAGGAACATCATTGGAATGGATGGAGTCGCCAACGAGGAATACTACGATCAGTACGGCAACCCAATGAGGGAAGATGGCGATGATGATGAAGTATACGTCAAAAGAAGAATCAATACTATATTACCTAAGAAAAATCATACTTCATGGAAAAGGCAAAGTCACAATGAGGGGCTTAATTATTCTTCAATGACCAAGAAGGGAAAGAAGCTGACTCGGAAACGAAAACGTCAGCGCTGAGGAACCGTATGTTATCGGTCAAATGATGTAATATATATGTTCCTATTTTGTATACCTACTTAGCCATTATTATGCATGGGTCCAATGATGTAACATATATGTTCCTATTTCATATATATACTTAACCATCAAATGATGCAATATATATCGCCTTCCCTTCGTTCACTGCTCCCGGAAAAGAAAAGTGAGAGAAATAAAGGAAAAGAAAATAGAAGGAAACAAACAGGAAAATTGTTATATAGGTACTGGTTATAGCAGCAGCGCTTTTGTGAGAAAACAACTACAGCTAGTCAAGATAGCAGTAGCGGTTTCTAAGAAAACCGCTATAGCTACCTGTACTAGCTATAGCGCGTTTCTCATAAACGCGCTACTGCTATTACCAATTAACCCCCAAAATCCCCACTCCTCTCTTCGTCTCGCCTCTTTCCCCCAAATCCCCACTCTCTCTCTTCCCCCGTCACGCCGCCGGAGCCCTACCCTCGCCGCGACGCTGCCCTCGCCGCGCCCTGCGCTCGCCGCGGCCCTGCACTCGCCCGACTCCGACCCCGACTCGGCGCTGGCCCCGACCCGGCCCAGGGCCCGGCCGCCCACAGCCCGACCTCGACCCGGCCGGCCCGGCACTCGACCCCGACCCCCTCCCAACCTCGGCCGTCGTCGGGCCTGCACCCTCTGTAAGCCCCCCACCACACCTCCTCTCTCTGGTAGCTAGGGTTCTTTGGTTAGTTTACTTAGGTTTTAGTCAAGGCAGATGGTTAATTAGGTTATGAATTTAGCTAGGTTTTTTCTTCAAGTTATGTATTTTTCTTCCTTTTATATGCAAATTTGAAGTGGACATGTGATGTTTTGGACATGTCATATTTGAAATTTGGACATGTCATTTGGACATGATGATTATGTGCAGGGTAAATGATCCGAGTGGCCTATGTTACATCAGAATGTTGATTCATTTCCGTTCCGGTGAATTTCAGGCGCTCGATATGTCCATTTTTTAGCAAAGGTCATGCGGAAATTTTTCATGAATTTTGGCATGATTTGTGCTAGATGGTAGGCTTATCGAGTGATGGGAATCGCGGGGAAACGACATTCTGGCAAAGATAAATTTCTTTTTTATGTCATTTCTCATTTTTTCATACTTTTAGAATTAAACGAGGAGACTTAATCACAGGAAACATGTCGAACAACGAAGAAACTGGGCCTTCTGACCAAGATGCAGACGAGATGGATTATGAGGGTGAACAAGAGTACCTCGACTATTTGACTGCTGAGCAATGTCAAGGTTTGCAGGTCGGCCTCGGTGATGGTACTGACGCCGACATCGACACCGACGGTGCCGGCACCGATGGCGGCGCCGAGACCGACGGGGAAGGTACCGGAGGGGAAGATACCGGCGGGGAAGGTACCGGCGCTGATACCGCTACCGAAAAGAAGAAGAAGAGGAGACGAAAACCTAACAAACTAGGGATTGGACGACTGGTGATCACAAAGATGGCAACTGGCAAGTTTGAGCCATTAGAGAGAACCTCGCATGTGCTATGGGAACCAAGTAGGATGCATCCTACGGGAATTTGCGAGCATCAACGACGATGACTTAAGGAGTAAAGAACATTTGACGCAGTTGCTCGTGACGAAGTTGCACAAGAGATTCAAGTTCCCTGACTGGGTTGATAGCATAGAACAACCGTGGGATGATCCGAAGATGACAAAGATTAACAATCACGCCATGGGCATGTTCAGCAATGATTTGGACTCCTGGAAAGGGAGGGTGAAAAGAGCTCTTGAGGTTGAGGAACCCCTGTCCAAGATTCTGGAGGAAAATCCGACACTTACGGAAGAGGAGTTTGAAAAGTTCAAGGACTCTTGCGCTACCGAGGCAGCCAAGGCTAAGGCTGTGAAATTCAAGAGCCTTCAGCAAAGGAACAGAGGGAAGCATCGCCTCGGAAGCTGTGGCTACCTCGGTAAAAGGCCCATATGGGATAAGGAGGATGTGGAATATGAAGTCGCGGGTCTCCCAGACCCCTTCGCAAAGTTCACCAACCCCATGGAGCGTGACTTCATCAGGGCCCGCTACAAGTGGGACAAGCAAAAGAAGTTTTTTTACAAGGACCAGATCACAAGGAAATTGATCAGACTACTGGTAATTATTCTTTTACCACCTTACATTTAGCTCCAGATCTAGTCGACTACACATTCCTAAACGGTTCACGCTCCTTCTGCAGGAGAAGCAACACCAGCTTGCAGCCGAAAGCCCTACTTCTTCGATAAGGCCCAAGTGGGACACCCCTCTCAACCGGGCCATGAACGAACTTAAGGGACTCCCTTTGGACCAGCGGCCGCAATATGGTCGTGTGCACGATGCTGGAGACGGTGCCACGTGGAAGGTGTTTGACAACGAGGGCCTGGAGGCCAAGAAGCAGAAAAAGAAGTTTAGTCAGGCGGACATCAACGAGAAGGTGAAGCTTGCGGTCGAGAAAAAAGCAGCTGAGGACGTGAAAAAATCAGCCGAGGAAAAAAATGAGTTGCTATAGCAGGCAGTCAATGCAGCTGTAACTGCCTGCAGAAATGATTTTGCTACTAACTTGGTTCCAGCTATCATCAACTAGACGAAGGAAAATCCAGACAAGACGGTACATGATTTCCCGTTGCCCAGTTTCATCGGGAGCAACTCCGTGAACATCAACACCACCGCACCATCACTTGCTCACGCAACCGGGCCTCCTCTCACACTCGTTCCTGCTCATAGGAGCCCGTCCTCAGTCTCTGGCGCGCGCTAGGTGGGCCTTCGTCTTTGGCTGAGCTCGCGCCCTCACGGTAATTACATATCGCACCAACGTATATATACACACACACACACACACACACACACACACACACACACACACACACACACACACACACACATATATATATATATATATATATATATATATATATATATATATATATATATATATATATAATATTCCATTTTCGTTGCCTTTCGGATGTTTTATGCCACAGACATGTGTTTGCAGGCCAAAGAAACCCCGTGCACCATACTCTACTTGATCAAAGGCCAGAAGGTGGACGTTGGAAAGGGGATGATAATGAACCCCTTGCAACCCACGTTCCACAACCAGCCGATCCCCGCTGGGCACTTCAGGGTTAACTTGTCCAGTGTGAAATCGCGGCACGAGGATTTGCCTCCTTCAGTACAGCATATGGGAGATGACGACAAGACCCCGCCGCGGATTGGAAGCTGCAAGGGTTGGGTGCTGCTATGGCCGAAGAATCTTATTTATGTAGAGCCGGCCGAGAGCACACCAATAAACACACATCAACAATCATGTGCGGAGACCACCACCTCGCCTACGCAATTACCAGCTCCTGCAGTGTCGGGTGAGAGCGGCGGACGATGTGATGAAGGGGGTGCAATAGTACTGGCTGATGTAATCGGGCCTGCAGAACAGAGAATGGATGATGAGACAGAGGTCGACCCAATGGGTTTCCTCAATACAAACGCGTATGATTGTGACATAGATATGTTGAGTCAACCATATGACGAATCGGGCTATCAGCATGCTAATGAGGATATGGATGATCTGCCCGGGCAGGAAGGTCACAGCAGGGATTGCAAGAAGTCTCTCTTCATGAAATCCTCACAGGACATGCCTGAAGATGTCGCCTCTACACAGGCTCAACTAGCTGAGGGTCGTACAGTGCTTAGCCCGGCAACACTGGGGCAGGGGTTAAGGAAGGGTCTGTAAGGTGTGCCCAAGAAAAGGGAGAGGAAGAGATCGGGGAAGATAACTGCCTCCAAACAAGCCAGAGAACATAGCAGCCAGACGATGGATTCTGAAGAGCGTGTACCCGTGAAAGGTGCGGCCACGTTCCATCTCATGGGTGAGCCGATGCTACCGCTGAAACCGCTGGAGGCACTATCAGGGGATCTCAGGAGACTGCACGACCATGTGTTGTCGACTGAGAAAAGCCTACTAGCCTCGAAGGATCCAGGATATCCGACATACGTGGCTCGTGTGCTTGAGGGGAAGTGCTACAACGACACACGGTCCGCGGAGGTGTTCTTCCTGCGGTTTGACCATATCTTTAAGATGTTTCTGACAAGGCGGCTCGATTATACAATCGTACGCCTTTTTGTGCTACATATGAGCTCCGTCATGAAGAGAGAAGAAGTCTCACAAATCTGTGTGGCGGATCCGTACTACATGCACGAGTCTTTCTTGAGTCTCGGCGACTTTGAGCGTGAAACTGCTAGGGACTACCTCCAAAACTTCATGGTACAGAATAAGGACCAAGATATTGTCCTCCTTCCTTATCATCCAAAGTAAGTCAATTCCAAACAACCCTTTCGTACATTTCAATCATTCCTTCTCGCTCATATGGAGAATAAGTTGAGGTGTCTTTTCCCCGCAGCAACGGGCGCGCTGTCCTTATCGTTCTTTACCCGCGAGTCTCCCACGCCGTGTATTTCGACCCTTCTAGAGACTATGGGAAGAAGGACTACACCCACATAATGAATATTCTAGATGATGCTCTCCAAGGCTTCAGCACTAGAGGTGGCCACATGCAGATCAGGAAACAAAGGAACAAGAAGATGGGTTTGACGCATAAAACTAACTTCTGCTGCATCCAAGTCCCAAAACCAAGCAAGAAAGATGGATTCTACATCCCCCATCTCATGATTGAGTTCAGCCCGGATCACCAAAAGCTTCGCATGACAGGCAGAACTGACGATCATATCCACAAGTGGGTAGAATCTCATGGACAAGCGGATTATATACTAAGAAGAGATGATTTCTTTCGCATCCAATGGGACATTGCAACGATCATCATGAAAGAAGTCGTCGATGAGAAGGGGATGTTCCACCACGGCCCTATATCGCTTGCTGATGTTCGAACTCGCATAGGCATGCAACGTCATGCCCTCACGCCGTTCAAGATGCTAGGGTCCATCTTGGATGATATCAAAGGATGGAACTTCTAGTGATTTTACGATGCCGATGATGATGATATGTGTCGGTTGAACTTGTATACTTTCTATAGCAATGAGACATTGTGATGTCCACGGTCCGTGCCGAACTTGCGTAACGCTACTTTGTTAGTTTGGGTACGATGAACTGTGTACCTCTAGTTAATTAGTTTGCGTACTGTATGTTGCATCTAGTTGCTAACCATTTCTTTTTCGTGTTGCTCTAGTATATTTTGTTGCATATGATTGTACATCCTCTTGATGAAGAGGCATCTCTAAAAGGTACCTAGCTTCTTGATGGTAAGATGGCAGTGCCATATCGTGTACAAAGGGAAGGTTCTGGGGGTGTACAATGAGTGGCCTGAGTGTCAGGCGCAAGTGAATGGGTTCTTGGGCGCCAGCCATAAATGCTGCAAAAGCAGACAAGTGGAGAAGCTAGTTACTTGAGGTTCACGCTAGCGCGAGAGAGGACTCGTAACCGCCACCTCATGTACTGCATAGTTCCGCTCTCACTCATAGTGATAGCTCTTCTCGCGTATACCTTTGTTTAGATGGATGACGTTGTAGTTCCAAGTATTCGAGACTTGCATGTATCGCTATTTTCAAGATGATGACAAGATACTACTTTGTGTTGGATGATGATTATGATGAGACTATTTGTATGTATATGCTATGGTTACATTTGTGGTCTCACAGCCATTTGTATGTGTATCATGATGACATTTGTATGTGCAAAAAATTCTTCTATAAAGCCTGCTCAAATACAAAACAAATATGCAGAAAAAAACAAAAACTACTAAAATTAGCAGTAGCGAGTTGAGAAAAGTTAGCAGCAGCGCGACAGTAGTAGTAGCATGCACAAGAGAAGCTCCCTATAGCTATTAGCAGTAGCGAGCTCCCAGGAAGAACGTTGCTGCTACACTTGTATAGTATTAGCGCGGGAGCGCACACGCTGCTGCTATGGGTTAGCTGTAGCGCCTTATTAGTAGCGTCGTGTCCCGCGCTACTGACATACCTAGAACCTGCGCTGCTGCTAGGCTTTTCCCTAGTAGTGACTTGATATGGTGCCGGAGCCAGCATCCTTGTTAACACCGGATCGGCATAGTCTTCGAGAAGTGGAGCCGAACATCTGATTCTCTCCGCCTTCTTTAGCCAGCCCTGGCCGAGTAGAGTTTTATCAATACATTGTTATGAGTAATTTGACTAAACTGTGTTCTGGAGTCAAGTACTTACCGGGGTTTCCGGATGATTGCAGTCAAGACCGAGGTCTTCTGTTGTATCCGGCCACAGTATTCGTGCGCCAAAGAATAAATTCCACATCCCTCTGAGCATTGTGCCGGAGAAGTGCTGAAGGGCCCGTGGACCTTCCGGATTGAACTCCCATATGCAGAGAGGACACCGTTGGCACGAAAGGATCCGGCAGACTAGCATTACTTGGATGATATTGGTGAGGCCGGTGCCCTTCTTAATGAGGCTCCAAATGCGACTTTGCAATGTCTGCACTTCATCAACAGAACCCCAGTCCAACCCTTTGTTGACCCACGATGCAAGCTGAAGCGCAGCTCCAGATTGAATGCAGCTACCCTCTTTTTACCACGGGGTTCTTTAATGTAAAACCACTCCCGTTGCCATAAGTCGGAAGATTTTGCAAAAGATCCCTTTAGCCAAGGAGAAGTGGTAAGTTTGCTTATTGAAGCGCCTTCACACTCCGCTTGTTTCCCGTCGATTACCTTTGGATTCACGATGAAGGTTTTAAGCCATAAGCCGAAGTGTGGGGAAATCCGGAGGAAGGCCTCGCACGTGATGATGAACGCCGAGATATGAAGGAAGGAGTCTGGAGCTAGATCATGGAAATCCAGCCTACAATAAAACATAAGCCCTCGAACAAAGGGATGGAGAGTAAACCCAAGCCCTCAGAGGAAGTGAGAGATGAACACAACCCTCTCATTGGATCTAGGAGTGGGAATAACCTGCCCTTGAGCAGGGAGCCTGTGGAGGATTTCCGCAGTTACGTATCCTGCCTCCCTGAGCTTTGAGATATCCTCCTCTGTGACAGAAGAGGCCATCCACCGGCCTTGAAGGCTGGGTCCAGACATGGCTGGATGCTCGAAGTGACTGGATTAACCCTTGGGTGTTGGAACTTGAGGTGGGAGGTGGAAGAAAGAACTAGCGTGGAAGTAAAAGAACAGGCTTTAGCCCCTTTATAAAGGCAACGAATATCAAACGTCCCCTCCGCGGCCTTCAAACATGCCTATTCCCAAGTAAAAATGCCAACAGAACGGTTGGGTTACCCACGCCTGTGTTGATGAAAATCGCGCAATAAGGAGACACGATCTCTGCTTTGATAAGATGTGCCAATAAAATCCGCCTCTCGAAACGTGGAGTGGCAGGCTAGAAAACGATTCAAAATAATGGTCGGGGTGATGACGTAATGTCATGCTACCAAAATTGTCAGCGGATTGGACTCGTGAAATAGTATACTCTCTATGGTTGTCTGTGGAACTTGTTTTGAAGAGCTGGACACGATTCTTGTGTTCGAAATATATGTTTGAGTATTCGAAGAAGGAACCCGCCTTGCAATGCCGAAGACATTCTGCGCGCCGGACTCATTGATACGTCTCCAACGTATCTATAATTTTTTATTGTTCCATGCTATTATATTACCTGTTTTGGATGTTTATGGGCTTTATTATACACTTTTATATCATTTTTGGGACTAACCTATTAACCGGAGGCCCAACCCAAATTGTTGTTTTCTTGCCTATTTCAGTGTTTCGAAGAAAAGGAATATCAAACAGAGTCCAAACGGAATGAAACCTTCGGGAGAGTTATTTTTGGAACGGAAGCAATCCAGGAGACTTGGAGTAGAGGTCAGGGAAGCTTCGTGGGCTCATCGTGGCTCCCTGGGCGCGACCCCGCCCTCATGGGCTCATCATGGCTCCCCTGACCGACTTCTTTCGCCTATATATATCCATATACCCCAAATACTTCCAGGAGCACAATAGACCAGGAGTTCCGCCACCGCAAGCCTCTGTAGCCACCAAAAACCAATCGGGACCCTATTCCGGCACCCTGCCAGAGGGGGGATCCCTCACCGGTGGCCATCTTCATCATTCCGGCGCTCTCCATGACAAGGAGGGAGTAGTTCATCCTCGGGGTTGAGGGTATGTACCTGTAGCTATGTGTTTGATCTCTCTCTCTCTCTCTCTCTCGTGTTCTTGAGGTGATACGATCTTGATGTATTGCGAGCTTTGCTATTATAGTTGGATCTTATGATGTTTCTCCCCCTCTACTCTCTTGTAATGGATTGAGTTTTCCCTTTGAAGTTATCTTATAGGATTGAGTCTTTAAGGATTTGAGAACACTTGATGTATTTCTTGCCGTGCTTATCTGTGGTGACAATGGGATAGTCACGTGATCTACTTGATGTATGTTTTGGTGATCAACTTGCGGGCTCAATGAACTTATGCATAGGGGTTGGCACACGTTTCGTTCTTGACTCTCCGGTAGACACTTTGGGGCACTCTTTGAAGTTCTTTGTGTTGGTTGAATAGATGAATCTGAGATTGTGTGATGCATATCGTATAAGCATACCCATGGATACTTGAGGTGACATTGGAGTATCTAGGTGACATTAGGGTTTTGGTTGATTTGTGTCTTAAGGTGTTATTCTAGTACGAACTCTATGATAGATCGAACGGAAAGAATAGCTTTGTGTTATTTTACTATGGACTCTTGAATAGATCGATCAGAAAGGATAACTTTGAGGTGGTTTCGTACCCTACAATAATCTCTTCGTTTGTTCTCCGCTATTAGTGACTTTGGAGTGACTCTTTGTTGCATGTTGAGGATAGTTATATGATCCAATTGTGTTATTATTGTTGAGAGAACTTGCACTAGTGAAAGTATGAACCTTAGGCCTTGTTTCCTAGCATTGCAATACGGTTAGTGCTCACTTTTATCATTAGTTACCTTGCTGTTTTCATAATTTCTGATTACAAAAACCTTTATCTACCATCCATATTGCACTTGTATCACCATCTCTTCGCCAAACTAGTGAACCTATGCAATTTACCATTGTATTTGGTGTGTTGGGGACACAAGAGACTCTTTGTTATTTGGTTGTAGGGTTGTTTGAGAGAGACCATCGTCATCCTACGCCTCCCACGGATTGATAAACCTTAGGTCATCCACTTGAGGGAAATTTGCAATTGTCCTACAAACCACTGCACTTGGAGGCCCAACAACATCTACAAGAAGAAGGTTGTCTAGTAGACATCAAGCTCTTTTCTGGCACCGTTGCCTAGGAGGCGAGGTAAACGGCACTAACACCCCATCAACTAAGGTCTTTTCTGGCGCCGTTGCCGGGGAGGTTAGTGCTTGAAGGTATATCTTTAGATCTTGCAATCGAATCTTTTAGTTCCTTGTTTTATCACTAGTTTAGTCTATTAAATAAAACTATAAAAAAATGGAATTGAGTTTGCCTCATACGCTTCATCTTTTTAATATCTTTCGTGAGAATGATCGAAAGGAAAATTGTGCTCAATTGCTAGAAGAAGAATGCATTAAAATGTTTTGTACTAGATCTTTGTATGATGAGCATGATTGCAATGTTGTTAGTATGAATTCCTTGAATATCGATGATGCTAATGATATGCAAAGCCACAAGCTTGGGGAAGCTATGTTTGATGAAGATGATATTTTTTGTCCCCCAAGTTTTGATGAGAATATTTATTATGATTATATTGATGAAAGTGGGTTTGGAAGAGTGTCAACTTTAGGAAGTAAAGATCCCACTATTTTGGAGGATGTTGAATATTATTGTGATAATTATGAAAGTGGATTTGGAGAGGTCATGACTTTATTTAGTGATGAATCCACTATTTCGAAAGAGGTCCCAATTGGCTATGGGAACAAAGTTGCTATCTATGATGATTATTGTGATGACTTGTATGCTATTAAGAATAATGATAACTATGAAACTTGTCATCATGATTTTAGTTTTCAATTGGATTATGCCTCACATGATAATTATTTTGTTGAGTTTGCTCCCACTACTATTGATGAGAATAAATTTGCTTATGTGGAGAGTAGTAAAAAAATTATGCAAGTAGATCATGAAAAGAAAGCTTTATGTGCTGGTTATATTGTTGAATTCATTCATGATGCTACTGAAACTTATTATGAGGGAGGAACATATGCTTGTAGGAATTGCAATAATATCAAGTTTCATCTCTATGTGTTGAAATTCTTGAAGCTATGCTTGTTTTGCCTTCCTATGCTAGTTCATTATGGTTCCCATAAGTTGTTTGCTCACAAAATCCCTATGCATAGGAAGTGGGTTAGACTTAAATGTTTTATTCATATGCTTCACGATGCTCCCATTATGTTTCAATTCTTATCTTTTATGTGAGCATCATTGTCATCATCATGCCTAGCTAGAAAGGCATCAAAGAAAAGCGCTTGTTGGGAGACAACCCAATATTTAAATTTACTATTTTTGTGTGTCCAAATTATTATGCTACTGTACTAATCATGTTTTATAGATTTTTTTCAATAAAGTTCCAAGTAAGACCGTTAGGATAGCCTACGGTGATAGTTGTGTTGATCCTGCTGAAAATCAGAAACTTTTGTGCTCCGTAAATTAGTTTTGATAATTCACAGAAAAGCGATTTTGATCTAATTCTTTTTGCTATGGATTGGTAAACAAAGTTCTTAGGACTTCCTAATTTGGTAGAAATTTTGGAGTTCCAGAAGTATACGCTTGATACAGATTACTACAGACTGTTCTATTTTTGACAGATTTTGTTTTCTATGTGTTGTTTGCTTATTTTGATGAACCTATGAGTAGTATCGGAGGGTATGAACCATAGAGAAGTTGGAATGCAGTAGATATTACACCAATGTGAATTTCGAATTAGTTCACAACAGTACCTAAGTGGTGGTTTTATTTTCTTCTACTAACGGAGCTTACGTGTTTTCTGTTGAGTCTTGTGTTGTGAAGTTTTCAAATGTTTTGGGTAAAGATTCGATGGACTATGGAATAAGGAGTGGCAAGAGCCTAAGATTGGGGATGCCCAAGGAACCCCAAGGTAATATTCAAGTACAACCAAGAGCCTAAGCTTGGGGATGCCCCGGATGGCATCCCCTCTTTCGTCTTCGTCTATCGGTAACTTTACTTGGAGCTATATTTTTATTCACCACATGATATGTGTTTTGCTTGCAGCGTCATTTTCTTTTGTTAGTATTTGCTTTATTTTATTTAGAATAATGTTTTGCATCTATATTTTCAATAAAAATGTCAAGGATAGCCTTTACCATGCTTATTTTGCTAGTATACTTGTTGCTGTTTGAAAACAGAAAGTTTATCGATGTTGCAAAAATTCCCTAGAAAAGTCAGAATATGATAAATTGTTGAAACTTTTTGCAGAATGAGATCTGATAAATATACAGTGTAGTATTTTTTCTCATAATTTTTGGAGCTTGGTAAGTATGATGAATCTTGATGTTATGTTTGCATATGTTTGCTTGTTTAATGATTCTATTGGAGGATAGGAGTATTAAATATGCAGAGGAATTTAGTATGAAATCTTGAATAATAATTTTAGTGATTTGTTTCAATAGAGAATGATAAGGTTATTGCATTGATTTATACTAACTTATCTCACCAGTTCTTGTTGAGTTTTGTGTGGATGAAGTTTTTAAGATGTAGGGAAGCCGTGATATAAAAGGAATTAAGGAGACACAAAAGCTCAAGCTTGGGGATGCCCAAGGCACCCCAATATAATATTTCAAGAAGTCTCAAGCATCTAGGCTTGGGGATGCCCCGGTAGGTATCCCACCTTTCTTCTTCAACAATTATCGGTTAGTATCGGTTGAACCTAAGTTTTTGCTTCTTCACATGATGTGTGTTATCCTTGAAATGTCATTTTGTTTTGTTTTGCTTGTTGTTTGAATAAAATACCAAGATCTGAAATTCTTAAATGTTAGAGAGTCTTCACATAGTTACATAATTATTCGACTACTCATTGATCTTCACTTATCTTTTGGTGTAGTTTGTCATTTGCTCTAGTGCTTCACTTATAGCTTTTTAGAGCACGGTGGTGGTTTTATTTTGTAGAAATTATTGATCTCTCATGCTTCACTAAGAGTCTTTTAGAACAGCATGGTATTTGCTATGGTTATAAAATTGGTCCTAATATGATGGGCATCAAAGTTGGGTATAATAAAAACTATCATAGAAAGTGAATTGGATGCTATGAACAATTTGATGCTTGATAATTGTTTTGAGATATAGAGGTGGTAATGTTAGAGTCATGCTAGTTGGGTAATTGTGAATTTGAGAAATACTTGTGTTAAAGTTGGCAAGTCCGGTAGCATGCACGTATGGTAAAAGTTGTGTAACAAATTTGTAGCATGGGATGCTCTTTTGATTGCCTTCCTTATGAGTGGAGGTCGGGGTCGTGCGATGGTTAACTCCTACCAACCCTTCCCCTAGGAGCATGCATAGTAGTACTTTGCTTCGAGGGCTAATAAACTTTTGCAATAAGTATATGAGTTCTTTATGACTAATATGGCTCCATGGATTATACGCTCTCTTACCCTTCCATCATTGCTAGCCTCTACGGTATCGTGCATTGCCCTTTCTTACCTTGAGAGTTGGTGCAAACTTCACCGGTACATCCAAACCCCGTGATACGATAAACTCTATCACACATAAATCTCCTTATATCTTCCTCAAAACAGCCACCATACCTACCTATTATGGCATTTCCATAGCCATTCCGAGATATATTGCCATGCAACTTTCCACCGTTTTGTTTATTATGACACGCTCCATCATTGTCATATTGCTTTTGCATGATCATGTAGTTGACATGGTATTTGTGGCAAAGCCACCATGCATAATTTTTCATACACTCTTGATTCATTGCATATCCTGGTACACTGCCGGAGGCATTCATATAGAGTCATATTTTGTTCTAGTATCGAGTTGTAGTCCATGAGTTGTAAGTAAATAGAAGTGTGATGATCATCATTATTAGAGCATTGTCCCTTAAAAAAGGAGAAAGGCCAAATAAAAAAAGGGAAAGGCCAAATAAAAAAAGGGAAGGCCCAAAAAAAAGGGGGGGACAATGTTACTATCCTTTTCCACACTTGTGCTTCAAAGTAGCACCATGATCTTCATGATAGAGAGTCTCCTATGTTGTCACTTTCATATACTAGTGGGAATTTTTCATTATAGAACTTGGCTTGTATATTCCAACGATGAGCTTCCTCAAAGTGCCCTAGGCCTTCGTGAGCAAGCAAGTTGGATGTACACCCACTTAGTTCTTTTGTAGAGCTTTCATACATTTATAGCTCTAGTGCATCCATTGCATGTCAATCCCTACTCCTCATGTTGAAATCTCCATAGCCCGTTGATTAGCCTCGTCAATATGAGACTTTCTCTTTTTTGTCTTCTCCACACAACCCCCATCATCATATTATATTCCACCCATAGTGCTATATCCATGGCCCACGCTCATGTATTGCGTGAGAGTTGAAAAAAGCTGAATTACATTAAAAAGTATGAACCAATTGCTTGGCTGAAACCGGGGTTGTGCTTGATGGGAGTATTTTGTGTGACGAAAATGAAGCATAGCCTAACTATACGATTTTGTAGGGTAAACTTTCTTTGGCCGTGTTACTTTGAGAAGACATGATTACTTGTTAGTATGCTTGAAGTATTACTGTTTCTTATGTCAATATGAACTTTTATCTTGAATCATTTTGATCTGAACATTCGTGCCACAATAAAGAAAATTACATTGACAAATATGCTAGGTAGCATTCCACATCAAAAATTCTATTTTTATCATTTACCTACTCGAGGACGAGCAGGAATTAAGCTTGGGGATGCTTGATACGTCTCCAACGTATCTATAATTTTTGATTGTTCCATGCTATTATATTACCTGTTTTGGATGTTTATGGGCTTTATTATACACTTTTATATCATATTTGGGACTAACCTATTAACCGGAGGCCCAGCCCAAATTGTTGTTTTCTTGCATATTTCCGTGTTTCGAAGAAAAGGAATATCAAACGGAGTCCAAATGGAATGAAACCTTCAGGAGAGTTATTTTTGGAACGGAAGCAATCCAGAAGACTTGGAGTAGACGTCAGGGAAGCTTCGAGGTGGCCACGAGGCAGGGAGGAGCGCCCCCACCCTCGTGGGCCCCTCGTGGCTCCCCTGACCGACTTATTTCGCCTATATATATCCATATACCCCAAAAACTTCCAGGAGCACAATAGATCGGGAGTTCCGCCGCCGCAAGCCTCTGTAGCCACCAAAAACCAATTGGGACCCTGTTCCGGCACCCTGCCGGAGGGGGATTCCTCAACGGTGGCCATCTTCATCATCCCGGCGCTCTCCATGACGAGGAGGGAGTAGTTCACCCTTGGGGCTGAGGGTATGTACCAGTAGATATGTGTTTGATCTCTCTCTCTCTCTAGTGTTCTTGAGGTGATACGGTCTTGATGTATCGCGAGCTTTGCTATTATAGTTGGATCTTATGATGTTTCTCCCCCTCTACTCTCTTGTAATGGTTTGAGTTTTCCCTTTGAAGTTATCTTATCGGATTGAGTCTTTAAGGATTTGAGAACACTTGATCTATGTCTTACCGTGCTTATCTGTGGTGACAATGGGATATTCACGTGATCTACTTGATGTATGTTTTGGTGATCAACTAGCGGGTTCAATGAACTTATGCATAGGGGTTGGCACACGTTTTTGTCTTAACTCTCCGGTAAAAACTTTGGGGCACTCTTTGAAGTTCTTTGTGTTGGTTGAATAGATGAATCTGAGATTGTGTGATGCATATCGTATAATCATACCCGTGGATACTTGAGGTGACATTGGAGTATCTAGGTGACATTAGGGTTTTGCTTGATTTGTGTCTTATGGTGTTATTCTAGTACGAACTCTATGATAGATTGAACGGAAAGAATAGCTTCGTGTTATTTCACTATGGACTCTTGAATAGATCGATCAGAAAGGATAACTTTGAGGTGGTTTCACACCCTACAATAGTCTCTTCGTTTGTTCTCCGCTATTAGTGACTTTGGAGTGACTCTTTGTTGCATGTTGAGGGATAGTTATATGATCCAATTATGTTATTATTGTTCAGAGAACTTGCACTAGTGAACGTATGAACCTTAGGCCTTGTTTCCTAGCATTGCAATACCGTTTGTGCTTACTTTTATCATTAGTTACCTTGCTGTTTTTATAATTTCGATTGCAAAAATCTATATGTACCATCCATATTGCACTTGTATCACCATCTCTTCGCTGAACTAGTGCACCTATACAATTTACCATTGTATTGGGTGTGTTGGGGACACAAGAGACTCTTGTTATTTGGTTGCAGGGTTTCTTGAGAGAGACCATCTTCATCCTACACCTCCCACGGATTGATAAACCTTAGGTCATCCACTTGAGAGAAATTTGCTACTGTCCTACAAACCTCTGCACTTGGAGGCCCAACAACGTCTATAATAAGAAGGTTGCATAGTAGACATCACTCATCGTCATTGAACCCTGGTTCAGGGGCTACTGAGGGAGTCCTGGATTAAGGGGTCCTCGGAGAGCCGGAATATATACTGTGGCCGGACTGTTGGACTATGAAGATACAAGAAAGAAGACTTCGTCCCGTGCCCGTATGGGACTCTCCTTGGCGTGGAAGGCAAGCTTGGCGATTCGGATATGTAGATTCCTTTCTCTGTAATCGACTTTGTACAACCTCGCCCACCCCCCCGGTGTCTATATAAACCGAAGGGTTTAGTCTTCTAGGGTTTAGCCACAACAATCATAACCTAACCTCATAGGCTAGACATCTAGGGTTTAGCCATTATGATCTCGTGGTAGATCAACTCTTGTAATACTCATATTCATCAAGATCAATTAAGCAGGAAGTAGGGTATTACCTCCATAGAGAGGGCCCAAACCTGGGTAAACATTGTGTCCCTCGCCTCCTGTTACCATTAGCCTTAGACGCACAGTTCGGGGCCCCCTACCCGAGATCCGCCGGTTTTGACACCGACAACTATTGCCACACATTTCATCGAAATATCTGTCCCTTTCTTGTAAAAGGCATGAGAATTTACTAAATGGCACGAGCATGGTTTTCTAGGTCGTTCTTGTGCAACCTTTCATGCACCGATTGTTTGAACTTGAATTATGTGCATTAATACCTAGGAAATGCACATAATCCCCTAAATAAGGCAAATGAACTCGGAAAAGTGCCAAATTTGAACCCGGTGATTTGCAGGTTGTATGTTCATCGTAGGAAAAAACTCGTGGACAAAGGACAAAGGAAATTTGGATCCCCCTTCAATCTTGGTGATTTCCCCCTCGAAACCATGAAACTTCCTCGGTGATGGTTCGATTTATGAAAGGTGTGCATCACGACATAAGGAAAACATTCTCCAATTTTTACCAGGGCATGGTGAGGCCATACCATGGCACCACGCCGGGCATCATGTTTTCCAACCATGTGTTTCATTTTTTGTATAGTTGTTAACCCAGTAAACGACGCGTTTATGGTTGACTACTGCCAAAGATTTCCTTGAAATATCTGCCCATTCCTTATAAAAGGCATGAGAATGTATTAAATGGCACGAGCATGGTTTTCCCGACCGTTCTTGTGCACATTTTGATGCACCGATTGTTAGATTTTTAATTATGTGCATAATTAATGCTCAGAAAATGCACATAATCCCCTAAATATAGTAAATGAGACCAGAAAAATGTCAAATTTGATCATGTTGCATTTGAGGCGGTATGTTGATCGTTGGAAAAAAACTGAATGACAAACTAGGATGGAAATTTGGATTCCTCTTCAATCTTGGGGATTTCCCTCTCGAAAGCATGGAACTTCCTCGGTGATGGTTCGATTTATGAACGGCGTGCATGACGACATAAGCCAAACCTTCTCAAATTCTTACCAGGGCATGGTTAGGCCATACCATGGCACCATGCCAGGTGTCATGTTTTTTAAGCATTTATTTTATTTTTTCTATAGTTGAATACCCAACAAACAAACAATTGTGGTTAACTATTGCCACACATTTCATAGAAATATCTGACCATTCCTTGTAAAAGGCATGAGAATTTACTAAATGGCACAAGCTTGGTTTTCCAGGCCGTTCTTGTGGACCCTTTCACGCACTGATTGTTTGAACTTGAATTATGTGCATTAATGCCTAGGAAATGCACATAATCCCCTAAATATGGCAAACGCACCCAGAAAAGTGCCAAATTTGAACACGGTAATTTGCAGGTTGTATGTTCATCATAAAAAAAACTCGTGGACAAAGTACAAAGGAAATTTGGATCCCCCTTCAATCTTGGTGATTGCCCCCCTCGAAACCATGAAACTTCCTCGGTGATGGTTCGATTTATGAAGGGCGTGCATGATGACATAAGCCAAAACTTCTCAAATTTTTACCTGCGCATGGTGAGGTCATACCATGGCACCATGCCAGGCGTCATGTTTTTTAAGCATTTATTTCATTTTTTCTATAGTTGAAAACCCAACAAACAAACATTTGTGGTTGACTATTGCCATACATTTCATCGAAATATCTGTCCATTCCTTGTAAAAGGCATGAGAATTTACTAAATGGCACGAGCATGGTTTTCCAGGTCGTACTTGTGAACCCTTTCATGCACCGATTGTTTGAACTTGAATTATGTGCATTAATGCCTAGGAAATGCACATTATCCCCTAAATATGGCAAATGAACCCGGAAAGGTGCCAAATTTGAACACGGTGATTTGCAGGTTGTATGTTCATCATAGAAAAAAAATCATGGACAAAGGACAAAGGAAATTTGGGTCCCCCTTCAATCTTGGTGATTTCCCCCCTCGAAACCATGAAACTTCCTCGGTGATGGTTCGTTTTATGAAAGGCGTGCATGACGACATTTTTACCAGGACACGGTGAGGCCATACCATGGCACCACACAAGACGTCATGTTTTCCAAGTATGTATTTCATTTTTGTATAGTTGTTAACCCAGTAAACGACACGTTTATGGTTGACTATTGCCACACACTTCTTGGAATATCTTCCCATTCCTTGTAAAAGGCATGAGAATGTACTAAATAGCACGAGCATGGTTTCCCATATCGTTCTTGTGCACCTTTTCATGCATCGATTGTTTGAATTTGAATTATGTGCAAAATTAATGCCTAGAAAATGCACATAATCCCCTAAATATGTTAAATGAGTTCAGAAAAATGTCAAATTTGAACACGTTGCATTTGAGGTGGTATGTTGATCGTTGGAAAAAAACTGAATGACAAACTAGGACAGAAATTTGGATTCCCCTTCAATCTTGGTGATTTCCCTCTCGAAAGCATTGAACTTCCTCGGTGATGGCTCGATTTATGAAGGGCGTGCATGTCGACATAAATCAAAGCTTCTCAGCTTTTAACCAGGGCACGATGAGGCCATACCATGGCACCATGCCAGGCGTCATGTTTTTCAAGCACATATTTCATTGTTCTATAGTTGATAACCCAGTAAATGACGCGTTTGTGGTTGATTATTGCCATGCATTCCATTGAAATATCTGCACATTCCTTGTAAAAGGCTTGAGAAATTACTAAATACCACAAGTATGGTTTTTCCAGACCGTTCTTGTGCACCTTTCAAGCACCAATTGTTTGAATTTGAATTATGTGCATTAATGGCTACAAAATGCACATAATCCCCTAAATATTGTAAATGAACCCGAAAAAGAGTCAAATTTGAACACGGTGATTAGCAGGGTTTATGTTCATCGTAGAAAAAAACTCACAGATGAACGAGAAAGGAAATTTGGATTCCAATTCAATCTTGGTGATTTACTATCGCACACGATTCATCTCCGTCACCTCTGCGAACCGTGTGGTTTCACTCACACATGCAAAAGGAAAAAAGAAAACCCTCGCCTACTTCATCCCCACAAACTCGCCGCGGACTCCTCCGCAACTCTGCACCCTAAGCTCGACGGCTGTTGGCGGCGGGCGTAGGTCGCGCTCCAAATGGCACGGAATTTCGCCCCTGCCGCTTTCTGCCGCCTATGCGCACCGACATTCTAGACTCTGGTCGACTGGGATTTTCTGCTTGATTGGGCCGGGGATTTTTCTCATGGAGAAGGTAATCAACTTAATTAGCGAAATATTCACTCATCTCTTATCGCAGTCCGCCCGTCGCTGTTAATCAACCGGTTGAAATCGCCGTGGAATCATTTTTCTTCTAGTTGATTCGTGGGTGTTCATTCATGTGTCCACAGTGCGAGCACAAATCGGGCAACCGTGGTCATGGCCAGTCGGAAATGAAGTTCTATGTCACCATTCCGGATGACTTCAGGAAGCGCTCGGTATGTTCAATCTCAACCTACCACGGTCGTCATGGCATAAATTTGTGAACATATACTATCTGTTGCTACATTATCTATATATTTGCATCAAACATTATTTATTTTTAATTCTATATTGTTATAATTTGCTTTCATCTATATATTGATCTGTTCTATCAGTTACTCCCATCTTTGCATCTTGCTCTGTTATTTCAATATATCTAATTTATGATCTTAATTTTCATTTCAAGCAGTACAACCCTTGCTTTGCAAGAACATGAGTAGAAGGAAATCTTGGGCTTTACTTTGCTGAGGACTCCCAGGATGTCATATTGACAACGCAGCATGGATTTACAATGACGGTTAGCGTAAAACTTGATAAAGATGGTCACTCCTATTTTAATGCGGACCATTGGAGAAAAATGTCTAAGTGTTATGAACTGAAAGCTGGCAATAAAATTCTAGTGCGTGCACCACAGCCTAGTCTAATTAACATTGATGTTTACTTCCCCAACATCATCAGCCGATCAAAGTCTGGTCGAGGTTAGTGTCCTTTCAACTTTCTCCATGATGTTATATTACTATTTAAGCAACCAATTGATCACTATTTAAGCAAACAATTGTGATATCATATTCTGACTCCGTTCCTAGGCAGTAACAAATTATATTTATCAATTTATGTGCACTATTTATTCTTCTACCATGTTCTGAATAAATAATACGTTTTCACCTTTTAAGCAGGATATGTTGGATGCATAGTGAACGATCTGTATGTTACTAAGCGTACCAAATTTCACTGGAAGGACTTGAAGCATGTCATAAACTTTGTTGATAATCTGACAGAGATAGCACAGCGTATGGATGCTGGATTTTGGATGGGATTAATTAGACCTATGGTGCACACACTGAACAAGACCAATTGTGTGCACAAAACGCTGGTAAAAAGTCTTATTTTAAAGTTGATGCTCATAAACTATATATATCTTGAACGATATGTTACAATTGTTTTTTATTCTACATGTCAACAGAAATTGCCCCCTTGTAGCAGTTCCTGGATCGATTTCCCGGCGTGTTCGAATTACACTTGTGCCTGCTAATAAGGCCAAAGTGATAGCAAGGTACTGTATTTCCCGCAGAAATGGAACCATTCAAATTCTCGCTTATCGTGGCAATGCATCCATATTGGAAAATTGGAGACAATGTTCTACTCATGTTGTACCAAGGCACATGGGGGCTCTTCCTTTTCATTTACGAGATGCCGAGTCGCCGCGATCAAGCTGCTTCCAGTGGATAGTTGTGGTTGTTGGCCCTCAGCCTCTTATAATGTGTTAGCTATTACTATATATATTAAGTATGTAGATATGGACCATATGGTTGTTGGCCCTTAGCCTCTTAAAATGTGATAGTTGTTACTATGTTAGTATTTAGATATGGACCATATGGTTGTCAAAACCGTGTTACAAAGATCCTCCTTTTGTAGAATAGTGTAACCACTATATATATGTTACTCAAATGATGTTACCCAAGTTCATAAATTTTCATGGAAAGTATTAGTATCGTACACAGTTCATTGAGTTTAAGCGTGTGCCCGATGTCGAGAAGGTATTTGCATATTAACTGTTCATATTGCAAATTCACACACATGTTAACATAAAGAAATGTATGTGTAACATACTAATCATCGCACACGAGAACTCGTAGACGCATCGTATGCGATACTCCTAGCCACCGCAAGCAACTAGTTTGCATTTTTCAAAGTTCTCGTACACACGGAATTGCACACGAAGTAACTGTATTGACTGACTGTCTTGTAATTTTTCGTCGCAAACAGTTCATCCGAGTCGGGTGTTTGCCACATATCACACACATCTTGTTTACACGACTTGTTTGTGTTCTTTTGGCTCATCACAAACAGTTCATCCATGTGAACTGTATGCCACATATCACACACATCTTGTTAAGTTGAACCGTTTTTGTTGTGTTCCCTAATCAAAAACAGTTCGTCCGAGTGAACGGTATGTCGTATATCGCACACACATTGATATGGCTTCCCGTTTCTGTTGTAATACCTCATCGCAAACAGTTCGAATGGCTTAACCGTGTGTCCTGCATCGCACACACATTGATATGGCTTTCCGTTTCTGTTGTTCTGCCTCATCGCAAACAGTTTGAATGGATTAACCGTGTGCCCTGCATCGCACACACAACTAAAATCTAAACCGTGTTTGATGGCTCCGCCATCACTAACGTTTTGCACATTTTTTGACGGTTTTTTACACCACCGTTTGCGATTATTGTATCGCACACAGTTTCGGCAAAGGGTCTCTGATCGTAGTGTCGCGCTAGCAGTATCCTGCAGTAGTGACTCAGCATTCCAAAGATATGGGTCCTTATGCTAATGCATATCCTAGTGTGAGACACGTCTTCCCTTGGAGTTCCAAGACAACCATACTCTAGATCATTTAAAAGGGCCAAACTTCTATCATGGGAAGTCTAAAGATTTTATAGCGCTTTTCTCTTCCGATCCTTTTGTTGCATACTTATATATTGCTTATGTATTGTCTGTGAATTGCTACTAACGTTTTGTTTGGCTAGTGCATAGAGATGTTTTCGTATGTCGTGTACAAGGGTAAGTTTCCCGGAGTCTACGACGACTGGGAGGAGTGCTGGAGACAGGTTCACCGTTTCAGCGGTAACACTTACAAAGGATACACCACTAGGGCGGAGGCAGAAGCTAGATACGCGCGCTATCTAGCGGGAGAGAGGAGGGAGCGTTGGAGGAACCGGATGAAGACCAGTTTCATCGCGATGATGCTCATCGTGATGACCGCAGCTCTCTTCTATGTGATGGTAGTTTAGATGATCGATATCGACTTGTAATGTGAAGACAAACTCACTACTCGCGGTCTCGAGACTTGTAATGTTCTAACCTTGTTCGGTATTTTGAATTCAGAGACTAATATGATGAATTGTATTCGGGGACTAACCTTCTATTGTATTCGATAAATCTACTGTTTATATGTTGTGCTGTCTATATTTTGTGCAGTAATATATTTTGTAACCTGTCCAAATATCATATAAAAAATCCTAATATTCATACTAGTGGTGTACCAAACTGCACTTTAGTGGCGCACTGCAATAAGCACACTAGTGGCGCATTACCTAGAAGTGCGCCATTAGTAACCCAGAGCACAAGGTAAATATAGCCCCCTGTGAGGCATATTAATGGCGCACCGTGTGACATACTAATGGCGTACTCCCTGATGCGCCACTATTGTCTGGTATACTAATGGCGCACAGGGGTGCGCCATTAGTATTAATTACTAATGGCGTGATGCTAGTGGCGCACCTGTAGTGCGCCATTAATGGCTGAAATAGGTGCGCCACTAATTAGCCTTTTCCTAGTAGTGTTATCTTAACATATGGAATTGCAAAATCCATTCATGCTTCGTTCATGGCACTTTGCACTGTGCCAAAGGACAAAACTAATGTTTGACCAAACATCCCATCAATTTTTGAATGTTTGACATGCAATCATTATCTTCAGTTGGTTTAGTCTAGAGGTGCATAATTCTTCGCCGATTATGTAGCAAAATCAGATATATTTATTATCCTTCGTTTCATTTTAGAATCCATATTTTTTTTTCTCCATATGTTGCAATACGCTGTGTATTACTTGTTTCTTTCAGTTTGTTTTTACCCCATCTGTGTGGCCACTTGCTGTTTGTGAGAGCTAGGGGGCAAGGGAAAGATTTTTATTTGCCAAACACCGGTTACAATGTAGACATACAGACACACTTACATCACCACACACATGTACTCACACATTGCCTATTGAAGATTGGATCAGAGTCGCGGAGCTTCAGGGTTGATGAAGTCATAGCGGGTGCCTCGCGATTAAGAAAAAAATAGCATGCTATGGCAAAATAGCACCGGCCTTAAAATACACTATTAGCATGCTCTATCGCGCTATAGCAATGCTATTAGAGAGATTTTATACACATATTTATTTAGCGAGACAATACTCAGGACAATATAGCGTCTTATTAGCGGCACTATAGCACGCTATTTTCTTAGTGCTCGCTATCGATGAAAATGTCGCCTTCATTGAAAGAATAATTTTCATTGACGAGACACTAAAGTGGCAAACAAGTAATCTAAGCACTGGCAAAGTAATGACACACTCTTATATTCTGAGAAACCATACGACGGATACTAGTGGTAGTAGGCAACCGGTGAGACAATTTCTTGACACAGCTCAACTTTAAGTTTATTGGCTTTAGTTTTTGTCATACAAAATTATACCAGAATCCTTTTGTGGTCTCGTCCTATAAACAAATGTTGTGGTGCTCTTAGATAAATGTTTATGGCCAGCTGCAAGCTAACCATGGCCAATTAACAATGATCTCGTTGTTTTATAGCCAGTTGTAACCTAAAAGGCTGCTGGCAAGTAGGAGTAGCAGGTAACATGTCTTTACATTAATACTACAATATTGAATAACTAAAGACTCGTCCTGCCAGTCAATATCAAGTTTAGGTCTTTATTTCTCTAAGAACTAAAATCAAGTTGGATCTTCAATAATGTGACAATATCAAGACGTGAGTTCCTCTCCAGTTTGGTCCTCCAAACAAATGTAGCGGGCCAAAGAAAAGTAATGAGGTTAGGCTGCTGATGTTATCGTGGGAAACCATAATCCTTGGTCCTAAGAAGAGGACTAGTGGACAACAGCTAAGAGAGTTCCTTGAAATAGCTCAACTTGATAGTCTGTCGGCTATAGTTTTTATCTTAGAAATTTAAAATGCAAGTCTTCTCCCGTTTCGTCCTCTACACACATGTGATGTTGTTCTTACTTAAACCTTGGCTAATTAACAATGATCTTATTGTTTATAGCACCCCATAAGCTAGAAGACTATGGCACCCCAGAAGCTAGGTGTTTTCATATCTACACCTACACCTACAAGGGTAGTGGTCTATATGTAAGAGGTGTTCTCGAAGCTAAAGAAATACATTAAGACTCAATCAACTGCCCAGCCAATATCGAGTCATGGGTCTTTTAGGTCTTTATTTTATTTTTTAGACTGAGTCATGACACAATAGAAGGCGTGAATTCAACTCCTTCATCATAACAAATGTAGTGGTCCAAAGGAAAAAAGTGAGGTTCGACCAAACACCCAACCATTCTTTTCTTTAAAAAAAAGGAATGGTGAAGAGTTTGACAAGCTGAACGTGTTTTCAAGTTAGGATGTGCATAAGTGCATTAGCCTAAACGAAGCTGATGGAATATATGTATCAAGTTATAAATAATGTTTGTTACTTTGAGCATTTTCAAGATATGGTAGTAATTTGAGCCATGGCCAAGTTATCATGGGAAACCATACGTCTCCGTCTTAAAAAGAGGGCTAGTCAGCAGCATGAAAGGGCGTTCCTTGACAACCTCAACTTGATAGCCTGTTGGCTTTTGTTATATCTCACAAATTAAAAATGCAAGTCTTCTCTTATATCGTCCTCTGAACCAATGGCATTGTGCTCTTACTTAAACAATGGCTAATTAACAATGATCTCATTGTTTATGGTCTCCCATAAGCTAGAAGGCTTGCTATGGAAGTGATGTTTGACAAAACGTCGAGTAGCTAATGATAAACCAATCTAAAATAAAACTGTATTCCCTTTATTTCATTTTAGGATGCGTGTAAGTTTTTCTATGTTTCCCAAATTACACTATGTGTTCCCTAACTACAACGTTACTTTCCTCTCGTCCTTCTTCGCTAGAGTCTCATTCCACGTTGCTCACAATACGCCATCCGTGTGTGACCCATGAGGTTGACGACCGCGAGGGAGAAACGGGGAGCGAGGAGATTTACGATAGGAGAGTGGTTAACATGTGCATGCACAGTTATGGACGTCGTAACTTCACATCCGTGCCATAAAAGCAACGAGGAGTAAATTGATCTAGAAAAACCAATGTGAGCTCTCAGTCAGCATTCCAAAGATATGGGTGCTTATGCTAATGCACATCCTAATGTGAGACGTGTCTTCCCTTGGAGTTCCAAGACGACCATACTCTAGATCTTTTAGAAGGGCCAAACTTCTATCATGGGAAGTCTGAAGATTTTAAAACTGTAGTGTTTATTTAACTCACCTTAATTTAATTATTCACTCATCCTATATTGGCAAACCACAACTCGATCTAGTGGGTTGTAGGTGAGAGGATTACTTCACAACTCAACTTGTCATCCTGTTAGCTTTTGTTTTTATCTCACATAATTGAATCACAAGACTTCTCTGCTCTAGTTCTCTACACAAATCGAACAGTGCTCCTACTTTAGCCAAAAGCAGTTAATGATGATCTCATTGTTTTATGGCTAACGGTAGGATAAGGTTGGTGCCCAATAAGTAAGATGTGTTTCCAAAGCTACAAAAATGTAAAAATAAAAACTAAAGACTCAGCTTGCCCAATAGGTAAGCCAAAGTGAAGTCAAGGTCTTCCCTTGTTTGGATTCAATCAAGTTAGATGTTTAGTTATGTCACAATAATACGAAGACCTGAATTCCTATGCAGTCCGGTCCATGCGCAGGGTGATTAGAGGGGCGATTACTGTAGCATGATTCTCGGGGTGTTACACTATTACAACCAAAAAAACTTGTGTGCCTGTTATGAAATTGTTTTGTAGCATAGCTTAATGCGCCACTTCTTTTTCTCAAGAGAATTGGTTGGATGTGCAGCCTAACATCGCTCAAGAAAATAGAAGCTAAGGAATAAAAACATAAAAGAAAAGAATAAATGTAAAATTGGGCACTATTCATTTGGTCCATGCGCGGCTGCAGTGCAGACTGGCCCAGGCCGGCTGGCCTTTTCCTCCACCTCCCGCCGGCAGGGGGCCATGGCGCGCGCTGGCCGTCCACGACATGGATGCCGCCGTGTCGGCCATCCCGCAGCTTCTCTCGAGATTAAGAGCGTTGCCGCGACTCATCTTGCATCCCTAGTCCCATCTACCCCTCCCTCTCACTCGCTACGCTCTCCGGAACTCGCACCCGAGAGCAACCATGGCCGCGCCATCGCCATTGCCGCAGCCAATCGCCTCTTCTCGCCGTCTCTCCATGTCCAGGAGCTCCGAGGGGGTCGTCTTTGTCGAATGCAACCCCGGATCGGAGCTGGGGGCCACCGCCACGGCGCCCGTGACCGTCTTCCTCGCCCCTGACCGACGGCCGCCGCCCATTTCAATGTGAGCGCCGACCCATTTCCCCTCTCTTCCTGCCTCGAGTGCGCTGCCTAGCTAGCTTTCCTGCGAGTCCGAGCTCCGCCGCCCGCCATGGCTGATGAATACGTCGATGTCGTGCTCCCATGTTCCTGATGTGGATGTGTCCCTCACCTCACTCGATCTCGAGCTGTAGAGCTGTCTCGGCCGGGCATCCGTCACTACCGCCGCTGGCAGTCGTCGTTGCCATCGATCTGGCCATCCCCCGCTCGCATTGTTGCCTCCCTCCGATGCGGCGTGTTCCTGCGTCCCGTAGAACCCAAGCCCCCGCCTATCCGTGCCATGTGCACGTTTTCCGGCAAACTCCGGCGAGGCGCCGCCTCTGTATTGGTCGCCGGGGCGCGCCACCGCGTTTGGACTCCGGGCGGGTCGATGACAGGTGGGCCCGGTCGCTGTCCAATTAGATTAGCCGCTAATTAAAATGCTAACAGTCAATGACGAGTGGGCCAACTACTATAACATTTAATTTAAACTAGTGTGCGCACTAACAGGCTGGCCCACCTACTAATAAACCTAATTAGGACTAATTAAACCCACTGTTATAAGATGTATCACTGGTCACTGGGTCCCACTGGACCTAGTTGACCCAGTCAACTGCGGACCAGGCTGCCCCTGTCAATGACATGTGGGTCCACTGGACCCAGTTGACCAGTCAATGGTCCACAGTTGACTGCTGAGTCAGCAGTCAACTAGGTCCCACTGTCAGCCACTGTTGCACTCTGTTGGGTGCATTTTTGGTGAACTTACCATTTATCCTTTAATTTCGAAATTAATAAGTTTAAATCTTTGAACATACATATAAAAAATCTATAACTCGGATGAAAATAATTTATGTATGAAAGTTGCTCAGAAAAATATGACGAATCCGAATATGCAATCCACATACCTTTCACATCCCTCCAACACTGCAAACATGGAACCTTCCTCTCCAGTTATATGTCCGATAACTGACTAATGTCCGGAAAACATTCCCAGATGTTTTCCCATTTCGTCTATAAAGTGTAGCACTGCGTTAGGTCACCCCTAGCATAGCCTACTATCATGTCATGCTTTCTATTGCATTTGTATGCACGTTATTTATTGTTTCTTTCTCATCCTTATTTTCTGGTAGATGCCGAGACTGTTGTTGATCTGGTGATCGACTACTTCACCGTCGAGGGTCCGAGTCTGTTTGCAGAGCTTTCAGGCAAGCAAAACCCCCTTGATCATTCCTATATTGCCCATTTTTCTCTCTCATGCTTAGATTATGCTACTGTTGTTTGATAGGTCCTATTCTGATGCATAGCCTGCTTTTGTAACATGCTATTCTAGTTTACCTGTTATTCTATATGCTTAGGTTGATTAGCGATCCATCATTGACCCCTCACCTTGTCCATGTTGCCTTCGCTTTATAACCGGATGATTTGATCAACGTGATCGAGGTGCAGAGACTGACACATCGCCGGCACCCCCCTTCGTTGTATGACTCTGCAGAGCTACTATAGAGTGCCGAGGGTGATACCCTATAACGCACTCCGGATGATATCTCTGTAGTGTAGCTAATCGGTCATGGATTAGGGATGGTGATTCCTCCTTCACCACTCCTGATAACGACTCTGTCATACAACACCTCAAGCGTGAACCCTTCGAGGGTGATTCCTCCAAGTTCGCCTTGACAGTTACTTCGAGTAGGAATCCATCGAGAGAGATTCCTTGGGTTTCCTCCTTGGTTTTATAGACACACATTTACCTTGACTTTAACTCAGAACCATGTTGAAGTCGAGTCGGCCCCGTGGGGTACCCGCCAGAGTTACTGAAGTCGGGTTGACCTGGATGGGCCTAACCCTTGCCGTAAGTCCTCGAGACAGGGCGATAGCGTCACTAATCGTCTCCGCGCGCTCCCAAGACACTAATGGGTTTGGATATGTGATCTGCGTAGGCCTCTGGCCTTTTCGAACTAACCACCACGTGGGAATAAGTATGGGCACTCGGCTTCGTACGATTCTTCTGAAAGCTCTCAGATGTTAGCAGTTTACCGGCATGCACCCGGGTGGTCCGCGTGAGCACCTGCTTTGTATAAAGAGGTAGCCAGGACTGATCTTGCCTGTCCTCGCAATGCGCAGGATTGCAAAGGACGATTGGCCCATGACCCCTTCGCATTCAAGATGTAGACCGGCGTGCTGCCCTCTCTATTGAGCCTAGGTAGGACTACGGTGTGTCGATCAGCCCAGGTCGGGCATGACCCAGAAAAGTGTGTGCACCCAGAGTTAATCGAGCGTGTTGGGTAGGTTTGTGCATGCCTACAGGGAAGCATATCTATTCGAATAGCAGTGTCCACGGTAGTGGACGCTCGGAGTTGTATCCCGATCTATTACAACTAGAACTATATACTAGAGACAATAAATGGATATGATGCTTTAGGATCGCTTTCTCGCAAGGAGTCGAGGAAGGATCTCTGGGCGTTACTACAACATACCTACTACTTTATGTTACACTAATCTGCACTATTCTAATGCTGCAAAACGTTGCAAGATGCTAGTCTTTGATAGGCTAAGCCGTCCCTTCTATTCGGTATTTCTGCAGTTCAGTCCAAAGATATAGCCCCATCCCTTTGATATTGATGCGTACTTAGTATAGATCTGATGTAAGTCTTGCGAGTGCTTTGTATGAGTACTCACGGTTGCTTTGCTACCTCTTTTCCCCTCTACACGATTGCTGCGATCAGATGACGGAGCCCAGGAGCCAGCTGATCCCATCGATGACTACTACTACCCCGAGGGAGCTTACCACTACGTGGAGACCGCCGACGATCGGGAGTAGTTAGGAGGCCCCAGGCAGTAGGCCTGCGCATTTTCGATTAGTTGTCCTTGTTTTGCTAGCCTTCTTAAGGCACACTTGTTTACTTATATCTGTACTCAGATGTTGTTGCTTTCGCTAACTTATGTGTTCGAGCCCTCGTGGCCCTCCCTTGTAATACAAAGCTCTACAACTAAAATACGTCTAGATACATCCATTCTTCCGACAAATATTCTTCCTTTCATTTCAGGATGCATATTTTTTTTCATAATTTCCAATATGCTGTGTATTACTTGTTTCTTTTAGTTTTTGTACCCATCTGCGTGGCCACTTGTTGTTTGTGAGGGCGAGGGGGAAAGGGAGAGATTTTTTTTTTAGAAACACCGGTTACAACATAGACGTACACACACACTTAAATCACCACACACATGCACTCACACATCGCGTGTTGAAGATCGGGTCAGAGTTGCGGAGCTTCATGATTGATGAAGTGATAGCGGTTGCCTCGCTATCGATGTAAACGTCGCCTTCACTGAAAAAATAATTCTCATTGACGAGACACCGAAGGGGCAAACTTATAATCTAAGCATTGGGAAATTAATGACACACTCTTCTTTTACGATGGATACTAGTGGGCAGCCGGTGAGACATTATTTAAAACAACTCAACTTTAAGTTTATTGGCTTTAGGTTTCGTCATACAAAATTATAATGGAATTCTTGTGTGGCCTCGTCCTATAAACAAATGTTGTGGTGGCCTTAAACAGATGTTTATGGCCAGCTGCAAGCTAACCATGGCCAATTAACAATGATCACGTTTTTTTATAGCCAGTCGCAACCTAAAATGCTGGTGGCAAGTAGGAGTAGTAGGTAACATGTCTTTATATTAATACAAAAATATTGAATGACTAAAGACTCGACCTGCCAGCCAATATCAAGTTAAGGTCTTTAGTTCTGTTTGAACTAAAATCAAGTTGGATCTTCAATAATGTGACAATATGAAGACGTGAGTTCCTCTCCAGTTTGGTCCTCCAAACAAATGTAGTAAGCCAAAGAAAAATAATGAGGTTAGGCTGCTGATGTTGTGGGAAACCATAATCCTTGGTCCTAAGAAGAGGACTAGTGGACAGTAGGTAAGAGAGTTCCTTCACATAGCTCAACTTGATAGTCTGCCGGCTATAGTTTTTATCTTAGAAATTTAAAATGCAAGTTTTCTCCCATCTCGTCCTCTACACACATGTGATGTTGCTCTTACTTAAACCATGGCTAATTAACAATGATCTCATTGTTTATGGCACCCCATAAGCTGGAAGACTATGGCACCTCAGAAGCAAGGTGTTTTCATATCTACAACCACACCTACAAAGGTAGTGGTCTATATGTAAGAGGTGTTTTCGTCGCTACAAAAATACATTAAGACTCAATCAACTGCCCGGCCAATTTCGAGTCATGGTTCTTTTGGGTCTTTTTTTTGTGTGGACTGAGTCATTACACAATAGAAGGCGTAAATTCCTCTCCGTCCTCAAAACAAATGTAGCGAGCCAAAGGACAAAAGTGATGTTCGACCAAGCACCCAACCATTTTTTTTCTTTAAGAAAAGAAAGGGTGAAGAGTTTGACAAGCCGAACGTGGTTTCAAGTTAGGATGTGCATTAGCCTATACGAAGCTGATGGAGTATACATATCAAGTTATAATTAATATTTGTTTCTTCGAGCATTTTCGAGATATGGTAGTAATTTAAGCCATGGCCAAGTTATCGTAGGAAACCATAAGTCTCCGTATTAAGAAGAGGGCTAGTCGGCAGTAGGAAAGAGTCTGTTGGCTTTTGTTTTATCTTACAAAATAAAAATGTAGTAAAAGTAGTGCGGAGCAAATTATCCTGGAAAACCAATGTGAGCTCTCAGTCATTATTCCAGAGATATGGGTGCTTATGCTGATGCACATCCTAATGTGAAACATTTCTTCCCTTGGAGTTCCAAGACGATCATACTCTAGATTATTTAAAAGGGCCAAACTTCTGTCATGGGATGTCTGAAGATTTTACAACTGTAGTGTTTATCTAACCCATCTTAATTTAATGATGCACACATTCTATATTGGCAAACCATAACACGATCTAGTGGGTAGTAGGTGAGAGGATTCTTTCATGCAACACAAATTATCATCCTATTAGCTTTGGTTTTTATCTCACATAATTGATACACAATACTTCTCTGCTCTAGTTCTTCACACAAATGGAACAGTGCTCCTACTTAAACCAAAAGCAGTTAATGATGATATCATTGTTTTATGGCTAACAGTAAGATAAGGTTCGTGCCCAATAAGTAAGAAGTGTTTCCATCGCTACAAAAATGTAAAAGAAAAACAAAATACTCCACTTGCAAATAGATAGGCCAAAATGAAGTCAAGGTCTTCCTTTCTTTGGATTCAATCAAGTTAGATGTTTAATTATGTCACAATAAGAAGACCTGAATTCCCATGCAGTCTCGTCCTCTAGACAGATGTTGCGAGCAAAAGAACAAAAGCGATGTTAAGCCGCACATCCAACCAATTCTCTTGAAAAAAAGAGGTGGAGCATTAAGCTATGCTACAAAACAATTTCGTAACACTTGGTAAGTTATATTATCTTTTATGTAATTATTTTTTATGAACACAAAAGTCAAGTTGGAGACCATGTCATGTCTAAAATGACATGTTCATGAATTGAGAGGGTGACTACTAATTAATGCAATGACCAAATGCGCTCATCTGTAGTCAAAATGTATAATACGTTGGTTATCTAGATATGTGATTGCATCCGGGAATACCTTAAAACCGAAGTTGCTCTTAGATAATAACATTGTCAAATTAACTATGGTCTTGGTGTGTTAGAATCCATGGAACAAATGGCTGGCTGCCAATAGGCACACAAGGTTTTCTTTGTTGTAATAGCTACAATCAATCAAATAATTGAAGGTTCAACTTCCACGCCAACAACCAATCAAGGTCTTAGTTTCTTTTGTGCTGAATCTTTTCTTTTCTTTAATTATCTGAACACATGGAATTGCAAAATCCATTCATGCTTCGTCCTTGGCACTTTGCACTGCACCAAAGGACAAAAGTAATGTTGGACCAAACGTCCTTTCAAATTTTAAATGTTTGACATGCAATCATAATATTAAATTGTTTTATCTTAGAGGTATATAATTCCTAGCCGATTCTATAGCAACATAAGATATATTTATTATACCTTCATTTCATTTATGATTCATATAGTTTTTTTCATAATTTGCAATACGTTGTGTATTACTTGTTTCTTTCAGTTTTTTTACCCCATCTGCATGGCCACTTGATGTTTGTGAGGACGAGGGGGAGAGGGAGTACAACATAGACGTACACACACACTTACATCACCACACACATGCACTCACACATCGCCGCTTGATGATCGGGTCAGAGTTGCGGAGCTTCAGCATTGATGAAGCCATAGTGGTTGCCTCGCTATCGATGAAAACGTCGCCTGAACTGAAAAAATAATTCTCATTGACGAGACACTGAAGTGGCAAACTTTATAATCTAAGCATTGGCAGTAATGACACATCCTTCTTTTCTGTGAAACCATACGATGGATACTAGTGGGCAACCGGTGAGACAATTTCTTGAAAGAGCTCAACTTTAAGTTTATTGGCTTTAGTTTTTGTCATACAATATTATAACGGAATTCTAGTGTGGCCTCGTCCTATAAACAAATGTTGTGGTGCTCTTAGACAAATGTTTATGGCCAGCTGGAAGCTAACCATGGCCAGTTAACAATGATCTTGTTGTTTTATAGCCAGTCGCAACCTAAAAGGCTGGCGGCAAGTAGGAGTAGTAGGTAACATGTCTTTACATTAATTCAAAAATATTGAAGGACTAAAGACTCGTCCTACCAGCCAATATCAAGTTAAGGTCTTTATTTCTCTTATAAGTAAAATCAAGTTGGATCTTCAATAATGTGACAATATGAAGACGTGAGTTCCTCTCCAGTTGGGTCCTCCAAAGCAAATGTAGTGAGCCAAAGAAAAGTAATGAGGTTTGGCAGCTGATGTTATCGTGTGAAACCATAATCCTTGGTCCTGAGAAGAGGACTAGTGGACAACAGGTAAGAGAGTTCCTTCACATAGCTCAACTTGATAGTCTGTTGGCTATAGTTTTCATCATAGAAATTTAAAATGCAAGTATTCTCCCGTCTTGTCCTCTACACACATGGGATGCTGCTCTTACTTAAACCATGGCTAATTAACAATGATCTCATCGTTTATGGCATCCTATAAGCTAGAAGACTATGGCACCCTAGAAGCTAGGTGTTTTCATACCTACAACTACACCTACACTGGTAGTGGTCTATATGTAAGAGGTGTTCTCGTCGCTACAGAATACATTAAGACTCGATCAACTGCCCAGCCAATATCGAGTCATGGGTCTTTATTTTGTTTTTCGGACCGAGTCATGACACAATAGAGGGCGTGAATTCCTCTCCATCCTCAAAACAAATTGAGCAAGCCAAAGGACAAAAGTGATGTTCGACCACACACCCAACCATTCTTTTCTTTTAAAAAAAGAAATGGTGAAGTGTTTTCAAGTTAGGATGTGCATTAGCCTATATGAAGCTGATGGAGTATACATATGAAGTTATAATTAATCTTTGTTATTGAGCATTTTCTAGATATGGTAGTAATTTAAGCCATGGCCAAGTTATCATGGGAAACCATAAGTCTCATCTTAAGAAGCGGGCTAGTCCGGAGCAGGAAAGAGCGTTCCCTGACACACCTCAACTTGATAGCCTGTTGGCTTTTCTTTTTATCTTACAAACTAAAAATGCAAGTATTCTCTTAGCTCGTCCTCTGAACAGAAGGGCATGGTGCTCTTACTTAAACATGGTTAATTAGCAATGATCTCATTGTGTATGGCCTCACATAAGCTAACCAGATATTAGAAACCTAAGACTCAGTAATTGGCCAGCTAATATCGAGTCAAAGTCTTCACTGTACTTCGATCTGAATCAAGTTGGACATTTAATTTTGGCACAGTAGGAAGATGTGAATTCCTCTCCACTTTGGTCCTCAAAACAAATGTAGCGACACAAGGACAAAGGTGATGTTCGACCGAACACCCACCCAATTCTTTTTTTCCTCATAAGAACAACTTTTTTACATGTTTCCTCATTCAATAGAATTCCTTAAATTATAAAACTTTAAAAACTTTGTTTCACTTCTTAGACCTTTTAATATTTTATCATGTACTCCCTCCGTCCAGGTTTATTAGGCCTAAAGACAACTTCTCTTAGGCCAAGACACATAGTAATTTGCTCATATTAATTCTTCTATTCCACTTTCAATGCACTCTCTCACATGCATGCAGCCAATGAAAAAGCATGCATGAAGTGTATTAATTTCTCAGACTACCCACAGTGGGAGTAACATACTGGTAACATCACACTTATCTAAGTAAAATAGATGACGTGGCATGTAATTAATGAAGAAAGAGAAGGATGTGGTAACATAGCTAGTTACTGAACATCAGACATATCCAGAAAAGATGAGTCTACAACCTAATAAATTAAGTGATGCATGACACAACACATGTGTTAGAGCATGGTTAATAATATAGCAAGTTGCTGGCTATATGATGTTGCCATGTCACATATAGCCAAGCTTATAGCCAAGAAGTACAATAGCTAGATATAAATATGTACTACTTTGTTGATACATGGCCCACCCCACTCTCTCACAAAGTACCTAGGAGCACGTGCTGCAGCCGGCTGTTAACTAGTAGCCCGCTTCTCTTCGCTCTCCTCTTCTCTCTCTTCCAAGTAAGCAAGAATATAATATTTAATATCTTACAGCCCGCCTACATCTTATTGTACTTGCTCTTACTACCCACTATGGAGGTAGTAACATAGACTAGTAACATATGCATGTTACTACTCTAAGTTACTCCCCATTGTGGCTAGTCTCAGCCATGGCACCAACAACAATGACTTTCAATGCAACCAATGAAATGGTTGCATGCATGCACCTTTCCAAAGGCGGGCCTTATAAAGGGGAACATGCTTGTGATGCTGAGAGGCCTGATAAATCCGGACGGAGGGAGTACTAACAAGTTGGGCCCGTCATTTTTCCAATGTGGTGAGCCGAGTCAGATGCCAGCTAGCTCCCGTATCCCTCCTAGGCGCGCGCTATCGATGTGGAAAGGGCTCAAACTTTCGGGATTACTCGAGCCGGTATTGAAGTTGTGTGACCCGGCAGATACGGAAAATTCGTTTCTGAGCCCAGGCTCAGCTGCTCCTGAAATCTCAGCCGTTTGATCGCCTGTGGATCAGCTCCATTACTTGTATTCTCATCTGTATTCTGATTGTATCAGATATAAAAGTAACATGGGCCTGAGGGCATTCATTGCAATGGCGTAAGCACCTCCCAGGCGGAACAGGCTTTGTGCGCACGGCCCAGTTTATTTCCCGTGCCATCCTGAGCCAGCGTTCTCTTATCTTTTCCACGACAATCCCCACAGCAAAGACTAGAACACCCACGCACTCTCAAATTTTGAATTCTAGAGCGCCTCAATCCCCAGCTGTACTGTTGTAAGCTCATTACACATCACGTGCCACGTGCTATCACAACTTCATGCACAGCATAGCAGGATCTACACCACTCTGCCATACGGAAAACAATCATGTGGGTCTCGTATGATCATAAAAATACTTTGCAAAACTGCAAAGTCATTACGCATAACATTTAGCTCTTACAAATCTTAAGATCTGACAAGTTAGCATAAAGTACTACAGAACACTTCGACCGCTATCACTCAATGTTACAAACTTGCAATGGTACACACTTTAAGCACCATGGGAACAAGCGTTCAGCATGGCTCACAGTACACACCAGAAAATCCTCAAATCACAAATTACACATGCAAATAAATCCTCACTTCTAAGTCTGCCCACCACCAAGTGGTCATGTGAACGTGTTTCGACAGTGCCCCTCCATCCCGCAGTTCTTGCATTTGTCGGGCTCCAAAACCTAGTCCGCTTGCTCAGACCGTGATATGGTCCTTTCTCACGGCTATATGTCGCCCTGCCGACACCCCTTTTTCTTCTCCAGAGGTGCTCGCCCTGAAGTGCGTTCACACTCACGGGACCGCCCAAATTATATTCCTGGGTTGCACCACCATTTGATAAGATTGTAAGGTCGTCATTCCCAGTTACCCTGCCTGCAGTGATCGCAACCCAACAGTCTTCAAATCCCAGACCATCCCTCTTCTCTGTCAGTGGTGCACAACTCACGATTAGAGCTTAAAGGCCAGTCAACATGTGCCCGAACGCTTCAGTGCTAGCGTTCGCCATTAGAGCTTTCAGGCCAGCCGACATGTGCTCGAACATTTCAGCGCTAGCGTCCCCCATCCTAACAACATCCATAGCATGCATGTATAGAGTCGAATGCCTGCATGTGAAAGACTTATGCATGCGTCAAAGATGGTACACCAACTATCAGAACATATATCAAACTATAATCGAAACATACTCGCGCTGTATGCAAACTGCAGATACTACCCTTAGGACATGGCAGCAAAGCATCCCTGTATGCTCGAACTGCTCGCACTCGCACACAAATTCAGAACCGTCGTCCTTGATTGTTACCTCATAACAACTCTACTACACTTCTCACGTTCCGCCGCATTGTTGTGCATTGTCACATACTTGTTCATCTTCTCAACCTCCGTAGTATACCTTCGATGAGGATTCGCCCGAACTGCCCGAACATAGCTCTAGGATACACTTTGCTTGCGTGACACTATTGCCAGATTGGTTCTCCTAACAACACGGCCCTGTCAATACCAGCATGAATCAGCTTCTTTTAATGAGAATTAAAAAGACAGCAACATTTTGTTCTGGTCTGCACACAATGAGATAACACGAGTGAGCATGTTGTAAGCAGTGCAAATATTCTGATTGTGAACTACTCCCTCCGTCCCATAATATAGGACGTTTTTGCAGTTTAAATTGAACTACAAAAACGTCTTACATTATGGGACAGAGTAGTACAAATTAAATACACAGGCCAAACCTCTGAGGATAGTGGCCAAACCTCGAGGTTAGTTTTCGGGGCTGTCGACCTCTCAACTTCTTTACCCTGCTCTCGCTATCGATAAGAAGTCCGGGTCACTCCCAACAATGTCAGCAAAAACCTCCAAAGTTTTCCTCACATCATAATCCATCTGCTCATGGCTTATCTGGCCACATATGTTCCTCAAAGTCCTCTTTGTAAACAGCACCTTCTCAACAGATCCGAAAAACTGCGATGATGTTGTACACTTACCCAAGGTTCACATTACATTCCCGTAACTGCCTTATTAGATCCTTGGTGTAAACATCAATGTGATTTGTGCGACAGTCAGCGGACCTTCTCCCCATTGTCAGCGACATAGAATGATTGGTGTTCTCACGAGCTCAATTATATACCAGCTATTGCCGGACGCCGGCAACAGCCTTATCAATGCGGGGCAATCGCACCTACAAGACCGTTTGTTCTCCACCTCTAGCTTCCCCTGCAATACACAAACCATTATAGTCGTTTCCCCCTACGGCGCTGTTTGCGTCAAGCTGTACAACTCGTAGGCCTCCTCGAATGAGTTGAAAGTCAATCGTAGCTTCGGTTTGCTTACACTCTTCGCAGGCTCCTCTGCATATTTGCAAATAGATTACTCCAACAAATGCATCGTTAATGTGCAAGGAGTTCTGTCCGATGGAGCACTCCCCAGCCCTAACCTGAAATTACCATGGAGAGATTTCAATTTTCATAATTCATTGGACATTCTATCGCCACAGCTAGCCATTGTGCACTGCTCAAAATCGTGAAGCACACACAGGTTTGCATGTAAATCACTCGTTAAACAGATTGAACAAGCTCACAACTAACGAGCAGTACTAACTGAATAATTGATTAAGGGATCACCTTTCAATCCAACCTGGTGCTGTCAGGATTAGTGGATTGCACGGACCTAGTCGGAGAAGCATTTATTCCTCGTTGTAGTTCGCCTGCCAGCCTAACGGGGATGCGGACACCCTCATCTTGCACGCAACCAGACCCGCCATAGAATCCGCGGGCTTGGCAGGATGGGCATCACAGTGCGGCAACAGCACTAGGGGAACCGGATCCGGATGCTAAAGGCTGCCGCAAATTCCTCCCTAAATGGAAACCTGCAAGTCATACCACAGTGACCGGCGGTGGCGATGGGGGAAGAGGGTTTCAGGGTCGTGCAGCACCGAAATCTTTCGCCGAAATTTCAGCGCCTAACATCACTAGGAAGACTGAAATAGATCTTGGAAAATACGAGCACCAATACTAAGTGTAGGACCTGAACCCTTGTGGGGTTCCATCACAAAAAACCTAACCTTTGAGTTATGCTCAGTTCAATCTACGGTGGCACTTCAATCATGATGTTTCATATGATAAAGCATGAAAGTCATGGGGATTTGATTATTTGCCGCATTTTATTTGCGTACTTGATCATTTACCCTGCTTTGTGTCAAATGAAGAAGGGAAAAATGCTAGATGCACGGACTATTACCGGCGTTTTACAGGGCATCCTTCTAACTAATCTCTCTGCTGGTCCACGTCAACCAGTCCGTAAAACCCCGTAAAAAAATTCGTTGATGTAGCATTACCGTGAAGGACTTGGGCCCCACATGAATCGCTTACCGCCGGGGGCAAATGATCAAATTTTCCGAAGTATGTACACACCAGTTACCGGAGAAAGCTTCACGATTTTATTCGCAGTGCAGTGCATGCACGCACGCATACAAATGGTAGTTACGTGGTTATGACTTATGACAGACGTATGGAGAACAAGAACGACGGGCTAGTTCACGCACTGGACATGAGAAACATAAAAGGATGCACGCCGTGAAGGAGCCGTTCGACTAGATGCCGCGGTGGCGGTACGTGTTCACCACGCCAAACGGGTTTTCTTGGTTGAACGTAGCGCCGCCGGGAGGCGGTCCCATTCCTCCCATCATGGGCGGCGCTGGGACGAACGGATTGGGCGGGAGCTCGGCGAAGGGCTTGATGAACATCCCGTCGTTCTCCGGCAGGCAGTTGATGTGGTAGAAGGCGAGGCAGGGCATGCACCGGTAGGCCCAGACGGCGGGCATCTTGCACTCCGGCGCCGAGCACATGGTGGGGAAGGAGATGAAGAGCGCGAGGTCGTGCTCCCCGTGGGCGGCGCTGCGCGTCGTCTTGGGCAGCATGGCGCAGACGGCGTGCGCGAAGAAGCCGCAGGCGGAGCAGTAGTAGTGCATCCCCTCGATCTCGCCGGTGCACATCTCGCAGCCCACCGGGAGGACGCCGCCCTTGGGCGTGGTCGACATGAGCGCCGAGTGGATGTCCGACCGCACCGCCAGCAGCACCTTGCCCATGTCCGCGCGTGAGCGCTCCAGCACCAACTCGTGCTGCGGGTGGCCCCAGAAGCCCAGCTTGTTCGGGCAGGTCGCGCACTGCCCGTGGAGGCGGAAGTCCTCGCAGCCGGTGCAGCGATACGCGTACATCCTGGAGCCGTCGAGCTTGCACGCATGGCACTTGAACTGCTTACCGCTGTCGTCCAGCACGAGGGGGCCGCACCCAGGGTGGAGATGGTGGTTTTTGAGCTCTTTCTCCATTGGGGTTGCAGTAGTAACAGGGGCGCGAGCTTGTTCGTTGCTCCGGCGGTCGAAGTATTGGTGTATGTATATATGACATCCGGGTTCTGCATACCCCTGTATATATAAGCAAACTACACGGTTAGCCGACCCGAAAGCCCAACAATTGGGCCAGGTTTGTGCTTGGGCTCCCATTTTCTGCCAAAATCTTTGCCCCAAAAGGTCCGATACAAACTGAAATACTCAAATCCAGGAGTTTAATAGAAATAAATACATACAAAGTATTTATATATTTTCTCAAAGAAATGTATTTAAACAATCAAAATGTAATTTAAATCTATTTTTGAATAAAAACATCACTATTTTGTATTTTCTAGTCTAGGTCAAGCTGGGCTCAAGAAATTTTAGAGACTGTATTTTTAAAGCCCGGCCCGAGGAATAACCAAGTCCATATGGGACCTTGCATGTGATTTGTGCATCCAAGATAGATGCAAACGTTGCCACGAGATTCCTAATAGAAATATAGTCATATTATGTATTTAACTGAACTTGTCATTCTTTTATATTTTCTGGGCCAAATGAAGCTAGGGTCTGGTTCTCTAAATTCCAACCACAGGAATGATGGGGTCTAAATTGGGTTATGGGATCCTTGCATACAGTTTGTACCATAAAGGCAGGTGCAAAACGTTGCCACGAGGAGGAAGTTGAATACCGGAAGGTTTAAGGTCATTAATAGACCTGGTTTTTTCAGCTAATCCTTCAGTAGCATCTATCTACAAACAAAGTGCCTCATCTCTAGGAAAAAAAAACAAAGTTCTCTGCTGGATTAGTTCAATGTGGACAGAAACTAGGACAGTCTATTGGTCTATGGCAGGTGGCTGCTACAATGAGCCACATCCTATGTTAGAGTTGTGTCGAATATAGTGTACAAGGTAGGTTACAGTTGGACTTGTAGTTGTATTGTGTTTACATAGGATGTGGAGTCGTGTCCTAGTAGGACGCTGGTATCCTAGGCCTCTCTTATATAGCGGGGGTAGACACACGATGTAACCTATGCCAACATAATAGCACCGGAACGCAGGGGAAGCCGGCGGCATGTGCCGGCGCCCGGGTGGCCGGTGTGCGGTATTGTGACGGTGTCATGGGGAGGAGCGCCCATAGTCAGGGCCCGGGATGTAGCCATATCGGTGAACCTCGTTAACAAATCTCGGTGTCGTGCTCGTGTGATTGCTTGGTCCTTGAATGATCAACGATATGCCTCGGATTAATTCTAACAAGTGGTATCATGAGCTAGGTCGTTTGAAGGCTATGTGTTGATCAAGAGGTAAAGTTGCGATGGTCGGTCTCGAAAGGATGCGCCGTGTTTTGTCCCCGATCTATTGACGGTCCGCAGCAGAGCAGGTCTGATGTGAAGGTCAATGATGTTTGACACGGATGCCAAAGCAGCAGGTTTAGAAGCCATCGGAAGCAACCAAGGCAGCGGCAGGTCGGTTCAGCGGCGGCAGCAGTCAAGCATCGTGCAGTGTTCTAAATCAAGTCGGTCTCGGCGAGATCGATCCGGATGGACAGAACGCAGGGCAAGGCAGGCCAGTGGGCCCAGCGCAAGCATCAACTGTTGTGGAGGCGCGGATGAAGGCCCGTCCGGAGTGCTGAGCTGAGCGGAAGCCGGCCGTGTGAAGGTTCGATCAGGCTGATGCGTGGGTGTTTGGTGTTGTGCGGTGCAGACTCGAGGATTTGTTTGGAAGAAAAAAGAGAGGACCGAATCATCATGTACGCTACAAGGCAGATCAAGTCGACGGAGAAGAAATCCATTGATACGAATCCATTGAAACTAGGGCAAGGACAAGGCAAAGCAAATAGCATCAAGAGTTGAGTCAGGATCCAGGAGTTGAATCACGTGAAGATCAACTAGGCTACTAGTAGTACACATGTTGTGTACTTGGACATCGCGTAAGAAGCTTGGATAATTTTTCACGGGTTAACCATACAAAGAATCATGGCACCATCGGGTACCAGGTTTGAGGTGAAGAAGTTCAATGGAACTGAAAGCTTTGGGTTATGGCAGATAAGGGTGAAAGATTTGTTGGCACAACAGGGATGCTTGAAGGTGTTGCAGGAAGTCATGACAGCTAAGATGGAATTATCATGTGATGGATGAAAATTCGCGGAAGATGATTTGAGCCTTGAGCGTGTCGTACAGTCGAACGAGGTCGGCTGGGTTGGACTAGATTGTCTGACGGGATCAACGCAAGTCGGTTGGTACAGAAGACGGTGCGGGATCGGCGACGACGATATAGGAGCGTGATGCTGATGGTGACCAACTTCTGGGCGTGGAAACACGTGGCGCAGGCCCCGAAGGCTTGTGCGGCTTCGACAAGACTATGGCGCGGAGTTGATTCAAGATGGTGTATACACGGAGCTTGAAGTCGACGGTGCGCGAGGGTGGACTGATCATCTACCATGGAGTCATGTTGAAGGTGGAGCTAGATTGAGGGGCTACGGTGTAAGGATCCAGAGAATCGAAGCCTATTCAGCGGACGGGAAAAGCGAGTGACATGCAGTTTGGACTGGAGCCCAGTGGTCTGATGGAAGCGTGAAACTCGTCATCGGTCGGTGATGATCGGTGGTACTCTGCAGTGGGGGTTGAGTGGTGTGGGTACGCGACCCTTGAGACTCGACCGGGACAGCGGAGGCTCGACGCGGAAATAGCGGCGAGGCGTGCGGTACGCACAGTGCATGGAGACGGACCAGGGCTCTGGTGGTCATACATGTGGTGAGACAACTGCGAATTTGACTCGGGATGACTACAAGCAATGGTGAAATTCCTTCATGTTTCAGACAGGCAGTCAAGAAAGGAGCGGTGATGTTAAGTTCAGGTAACTCTTATGTGTAACACCAATATGTGAGTTGTTCACTTTCATGCAGGTCAGTGATCGGTGTGTGATGTCGTTGGACGGATACTCTGGAAGTTGGGAGCACAAACTAGAGTAACAAAGAAATTAATTTTGCTCGAATGTTGGCTCTGGTCAAGAAAAGAAGGGACTACAAGTTGCAGGTGGAGTCATATGGAGTCTTTGGAGTAGCAGCGATGCTCATGGGATAAACTCAAGCCCAATGTACATGGAGGTTTGACGCATGGACGAACTCAAGGTGGTGGAGAATATTCGCCAAGGTGGAGTTTGTTAGAGTTGTGTCGAATATAGTGTACAAGGTAGGTTACAGTTGGACTTGTAGTTGTATCGTGTTTACATAGGATGTGGAGTCGTGTCCTAGTAGGACACTGGAATCCTAGGCCTCTCTTATATAGCGGGGTAGACACACGATGTAACCTATGCCAACATAATAGCACCGGAACGCAGGGGAAGCCGGCGGCATGTGCCGGCGCCCGGGTGGCCGGTGTGCGGTATTGTGACGGTGTCATGGGGAGGAGCGCCCATAGTCAGGCCGCGGGATGTAGCCATATCGGTGAACCTCGTTAACAAATTTCGGTGTCGTGCTCGTGTGATTGCTTGGTCCTTGAATGATCAACGATATGCCTTGGATTAATTCTAACAGCCTATATACGGGGACCACACAAAAAAATGCAGGCTTTCAGTCGTTGCTTGCTAGGTAAAAAATAATAATAACGGCCAGGCTTGGATGGCGCGGGCGTAAGGTTGGTTTGGTTGTATGAAGAGTATTATATACTAGTATCATGCATATAATACTAGTGTATGATACTACCTTTCTAATGCATAGTAGTATCATATATTAGGACCATGTAATACTTTATTTATTGGCATGCATGACACATAGTAGCATAGCATTTATTATGATACGGTATCATGATATAATACTCAATCATTTTTTTCATTTAATTCTATGATACCTCATCAAAATTGACTAGTTGGCATGCATGATACTAGCTATGATACTATTATTACAATCAGTCAAATACCCGCGTAACAACGTAAGGTCATTTTATTGTCTGCATCTAGTCCAGGTCTTCGGTTCTTTTCTTATGCCAGATGTGATTCCAAATAAAGAGCCCACCAGGAATGCATTGCACAAAGACCAAACTCACCTACTCCCAACCAAAAGATTGTATGTTGACACCATAAGTGTCTGTACACGTAAACTGAGCCTAGCTCAGATGATTAGGTTCTTTATGGTGGAACTAACTCATCAGAGTTCAAGTCGTAGACTTGGCACTAGCCAACAAATCGACCACTAGTTATGAAAAAAACAGTCATTTGAATTGTAGCAAACTCAAAAATATAATTGATATTTTGATCCCCGGGCCATCGAGGTTTGCCTACCTGCCCCTGGTAGCCTGCAAAACCTCTAAGTACACATGGCACTGATAGAAAAAATTTGATAATCTATTAGGTGATTTTGTGCATGGGTTTGCCTTGGTGGAAGACAAAAAAACACATGATGGTGACTCTGGTAATAAAAATCCATTCGAAATTTATGTTATACAAAAGCATGTGTGTTACCAACTACCTTCTGCATATTTTCGTACTCCTCTCGCAGTTTACAGTTCACATGCCTCATTTTTTTTACGACGATAGATATATATTTATAACAAAAACCTCAAAATTACAAGGCAGCCCAAACAGAATAGAAAATACCACATAAGTCCCTTGGAAGCCTCACGGCCTCAACATCCAGAACTTGTCCGAGGCGCGCCGCCGCCGTTGCTCGTCTGCTTTGTTTTCCGGGCCAGCCATCCATGCAGACAGGAAATCACCCTGCTTGGCAAGAAGGTCCTCCATTGATAACAAGTCATTACCAAGGTTGGCGCCTAATACCGCGTAGAACGGAAAAGAATTCTATGAGACCAGGTCTCACGGGTTAGCAGGTGAGAATGCCACGTGTCATCCATCAGGGCGGGTCTCACCTGCTTTATATAAGACCTGGTCTCATATAATTTTTTTTCGCGTAGAACGGTGATACACAAATGCCACCGTTACTATCCCACAGGTCACCAGAAAACCACCTCCCCTGCATCACCTTACCAACTCCACACCACCGCACGACCACAAAGAGCAGTAATTGTCATCACCACGTCAACCGCCCAGAGGCACCAAGAACTCGCTATACTTAGGGATGAGCCGCGCACTCCCAGACAAAGTCCCAGAAGGCCAGACCCCAGAAGCTACAGAATGACAACGCCCTTATTCGCTCCGGTGACACCACCACCTCCATAAGGCCGCTTGCCGGAGATCTAACCATCCACACAATATACAGAAGCCAGAGCAAAGATCCGGGTTTCCCCCACCCTCCCGCTGCCGAAATGGCAGGCAGGGGGGAGGGAACTCATGGGGTCACCGGCAGTCACAAGGAAAAAAGGGTTGCCTGGATTGAACACGGACAAGCAGCATCCAGCCATTGCCACACGTGAGCTTCCATGCTCAGTGCAACATTTTCTACCATTTATGATTCCTGACCAGGGTCTGTGTACTGTGTTGTGTTAAATTATTTGATATGATGTTGGTAAACAGTTATGCAAAAAAAAATATTCTAATTTGTCAAATTATGTTACATTGGACCAAACATACTCCTAAATATGAAAAATAGAAGGACAAAACAAATTACTGATGGAGTGGATATAATACTCGGAAATTCCATACTATGTCAAATCAAGTATAATGTCAGCTGAACCTAACGTGAATATGACAACCCACACCACAATGCTTACCAGAAAGACTTCGAGGCATTTGTTGGAGTAGTGTGACCGGTAGACCAAAAGAAAGAAGCGTGCAAGATGTCCCCAATCAAATAAAGAAAAATCAATCTGACTATAGCGACCCAGTATCACAATTTGTGGCCCGAGTTTGGATTCTCTTTTATCAGCATAAGTGGTTGTATTTAGTTTTCCTTTCCCTGCACCAGGCTCTTTGTTTATATTAGACGAAAAGGCTTCACTTCCGATTTTTGTTTAGAGATAAAAACAGGAATGTAATTTGATTGGCCATATGGGATGCTATAAGCGTTTTACTATTTTATCCTTTTGACGTCACAAAGATTGATGAATATGAAATAAAAAGCATGGAAGATGTGTTTGTATGTTGGGAGATATGGTGTGAGAAGAATGCAAGGGTTTTTAGGAATGGTTTGTTTCATGGATGCTCGGCTCCACTACGGCCAAGTTTAAGGCCGAGGCCATGCTTTGGAGGATGGCAGGTTCCAAGCACTTGACTTCTTTGATGCCACGACAGTAGAAAACTTTGTATCCCAAATGACCGCATTTTTCTTTCAACCCGCCACCTTGTAACGTTCTTAAACTCTTCTTAATTAATGAGATGTGGCAAATCTTCCGTTTGTAAACATAAATAATCAGATAAGCTTTCAGGAATTACGAGAAGAATTTTGGTCTCGGATGAACTTTCGAAAATTAAAGCATCATTGGTTTGATCCCAAATATTGGCATGCCGATGTTTGACATTGTGCCAAATATTGGCTACTACTTGGTTGGTTACCAAGTTATCTTCTCTATCTCACATAAAGTTACCAATAGTTGGCAAACGAATCATGCTCTTAAATTACATCATTCTCAAACGAACCTTCATTTGGCCGGTTCTCAGTTACTGGAGCGAAGAAAAGAGATGGACAGGCCTGCGGGTGTCCTCCCTCCGGGTTGAGATCTTCTACAGTACTGCACCGTGCTGTAATGTAAATGACAAGTGGGGTCGGGTCCACATGGCAGCGACCGTACTGCACCGTGTGCTACTGCAGAGTCCCTCATAGCTAGTATATATATACCGGTTCCAGGAAGTGTGACCGAACCACCGAAGTACCAAAATGGACCCAGAGATTACGGGCCACCGTCTCCACCCAGGCTGCACCTTGGTGCTCAAAGCCGACGGCGACGCCTTCAACTGTGCCGCCTGCATGCGCGAGAGCTCCCAGGCCTACCGGTACAGCTGCGAGCACCTGGACCTCCATGGCCAGTGCGTGACGTCGCCTGACTCCTTCTCCTTCTGGGGCCATCCGCACCACCCTCTGGAGCTGGTGAACTCCGGCCCGGACCTGGCAGCAACCTTGCGGTCCACCAGACCGGATGTCGCCAAGGCCCTCGTGGCCTCCTCTCCGGCAGCCGACGGCCGCATCCCAGTCTACTGCAACATGTGCACCAACGAGATTCGGGGCATGCACTACCGGTGCACGCCGTGCGGCGTGTTCATGCACCCGGTCTGCGTGCAGCTCCCAGTCACGGTGCGCAGCGCGGCGCACCCGGAGCACGAGCTCACGCTCATCTGCTCGTGGCCGTCCATGTGCGTCGCGTGCACCACGCCGAGCACCTGGGCATACCGGTGCTTCCGCTGCCTCCTCCTCCGCGGCTTCCATGCCAACTGCATCCCGGAATATCACCACTTGCTGGGCGCACCCTACTCCGCCGGCGACGACCCGAACGGCGTCCCCGACCGCACGAGGCGGTTCGGAATCATCCTCCGGCCTAACCCGCCACCGCCCCCGAAGATGTTTGTGGACCAGGGGGATCCCTTCGTCGGCATGAACCCGCTTGGAATCATGGACCCGTTCAACATGCCGAGGCGTGGGCCGAGCGACGCTCCAAGCGTCCAGCCGGACCCATGCGGCGGAGCCTTCCCTTTCAGCGGCGAGTACGGCCGCTCCACGTTCGCACAGTAACCAGATCCGCAACAGCTCCAGGGGCCGTCGATCACTGGCCCTGCAATGCAAATCTGATCTGTGTGGAAGATATACAGTTTCCATCGTTTGTTTACTTTCATTCATCCTCGTCTTGTTTGATTTGTATCATCTCTTGTTCGGCTGGGAGATGTAAGCGTGTGCCGCATTGTCTTTACTTGTTATGTTTGGAAATACAATAAGTATATGTTATGGTAACTAATATGGTCAAAATAATTCGTTATTCTCGGCCTGCACTACTTACTTTTCAACTACCTGATTGATGTTTCTGTCCTAGTGTGTTCAACTGTTGATTCAGGGCGAGAGAGAGCGCGCGCGTTCCAAGCCATCACTGTGTCCCCAGATTATCTCTCCTCGCGTTATTTTTATTTTATTTTGTTCTTGTCAGAATTTGAGCCCTCCAAAGGGGCTAACTTATTTTAGTAACATCCCAAATAGTGTACAAATAACCACATGGCTCAACGATATGACACATGCTGTAAGCAATCCAAACTATTTAAAAACAAACACATGACCCATGTGGTAAGCGACATGAAAACAAACAAATAGTGTACAGATAACAGCCTCCCTTGGGGAGGTTAATGGCTTCATAGAGTTACATCTTGAGCCTTTGCTATTGAACAACACACACATCAGAGCTGATTTGCTTTTAAAAGCCTAGCAAGAGAATGGGCAATCAGATTAAGAGTTAGCATGTGAATAACTTTTGAGTCCCTCGAGGCTGAAGATGCCAAAAAATATCTGCAACACTAGTAGAAAAAGGGGCAATGGTCCAGGTCGGGCCAGCCCATTAGTCCTGGTTCAATCCAGAACCGGGACCAATGGGGGCATTGGACCCGGTTCGTGAGCCACGTGGGCCATTGGTCCCGGTTCGACTGGACCTATTGGTCCCGGTTGGTTGGACGAACCGGGACCAATGGGCCTCGCTCCTGGCCCACCACCATTGGTCCTGGTTGGTGGCTTGAACTGGGACGAAAGGTTGCCCTTTAGTCCCGGTTCGGACCACGAACCGGGACCAATTAGTTGCCTATATATACCCCTCGCCCGCGAGCAGAGCACTCCCAGTGCTCTGTTTTTCGTGGCCGGCAAGGGGAGAGCTTTGTGGTGCTCTAGCTCACCTCCTATGCACACGAGGTGTTCGATGGAATGCCCGAGCCACACTACTTAAGCTTTCTCCTCCCCAAGCTCGACCTCCAAGCTCCATTTTTCTCAATATTTGTCTAGGTTTAGCGGTCCGTCACGTCCCGTCCCCGTCTTCACCGCCGTCGATCGCCCGCGCCGATCTCGTCGCCGGCACCACCGTGGTGAGCCTCTTGTTCTTATCTTCTTTCTGAAAGGAAAAAATTCTTACTTGTATTATTTTCTTACTTTTATTATTGCATCTTATATAGTGCGATGGTTTTGGTATCCGCCCCCGTCGGCCCTCGTCCTGTCTATGATTCGGATGTGGTATATATTATCTTTTCATAACTATTGGTTCATTTATTGTTTATGAAAATTATGCCGACCAACGTGACATAGATTTTATTTATCTAGGAGGTTGTTGAACCGGAAATTCCAACCGACCCTATTGTCGAGAGGTTAAATTTAGTTGAAGAAGAAAATAATTTCTTGAAGGAAAAAATAAAAAAACTTGAGGAGGAGAAGATGATATTGGAGTTGCATGTTGCGGATGTCGTCGATGATCACAAGATCAAGATGGATGCAATGCGCTTGAAGATGAGAAAGATTAGAAATTATGCCATTCATACCGAGGCTTGGTATCATTATGCCGTTGGATCAGTTGTTACCTTGGTTGCGATTATGATCGTATTTGTTTTCACATTGAAATGTTTTACATAGTTTCAATGTATGGTTTAATTAATTTAGATGCTCTGCAGAGCTTTATGTTGTTAGATGAGAACTATGTATGTACTTTGGTTTTTATGTGATGATGAACTTCTATTAATTCGGTCACTTAATTAATTTGGTTTTTATGTGATGATGAACTTCTATTGATTTTTGACACACTTAATTATATATAATGCACGCAGATGAACCGGCAATGGATGTACGGTGACAGACACACCTCCGAGTACATTAAGGGCATGCATGCTTTTCTCGAAGTGGCTGAGGCAAACAAGCAGAATGGTTTTATGTGTTGTCCATGCCCTATATGTGGGAATACGAAGTCTTACTCTGACCGGAAAATCCTTCACACCCACCTGCTTTACAAGGGTTTCATGCCACACTATAATGTTTGGACGAGGCACGGAGAAATAGGGGTTATGATGGAAGACGGCGAGGAAGAAGAGTACGATGACAACTATGTGCCCCCTGAATAAGGTGATGCTACTGAACATCAAGATGCAGACGATGTGCACGATGGTGCTGCAACGGGAAGCTGCTGAAGATCAAGAGGAACCAGACGATGTGCCCCATGATGATGATCTCCGCGGGTCATTGTCGATGCAAGGACACAATGCGAAAGTCAAAAGGAGAAGCTGAAGTTCGATCGCATGTTAGAGGATCACAAAAGGGTTGTACCCCAATTGCGAAGATGGCAACACAAAGCTCGGTACCGTACTCAATTGCTGCAGTGGAAGGCAGAGAATGCTGTGCTCGATAAAGGATTTGAGAAGCTACTGAAAATAATGAAGAAGAAGCTTCCAAAGGATAACGAATTGCTCGACAGTACATACGCAGAAAAGAAGGTCGATGCCCTCTAGGATTGGAGGTGGAGAAGATACATGCATGCCCTAATGACTGCATCCTCTACCGTGGTGCCTACAAGGATCTGAACGCATGCCGGTATGCGGTGCATTGCGGTATAAGATCAGACGAGATGACCCTGGTGATATTGACGGCGAGCCTCCCAGGAAGAGGGTTCCTGCGAAGGTGATGTGGTATGCTCCTATAATACCACAGTTGAAACGTCTGTTCAGAAACGGAGAGCATGCCAAGTTGATGCGATGGCACAGTGAGGACCGTAAGAAAGACGGGAAGTTGAGAGCACCCGCTGATGGGTCGCAGTGGAGAAAAATCGAGAGAAAGTACTGGGATGAGTTTGCAAAGGACCCAAGGAACGTATGGTTTGCTTTAAGCACGGATGGCATTAATCCTTTCGGGAAGCAAAGCAGCAATCACAGCACCTGGCCCGTGACTCTATGTATGTATAACCTTCCTCCTTGGATGTGCATGAAGCGGAAGTTCATTATGATGCCAGTTCTCATCCAAGGCCCTAAGCAACCCGGCAACGACATTGATGTGTACCTAAGGCCATTAGTTGAGGAACTTTTACAGCTGTGGAATGGAAACGGTGTACGTACGTGAGATGAGCACAAAAAGGAGGAATTTGACCTAAAGGCGTTGCTGTTCGTGACCATCAACGATTGGCCCGCTCTCAAGAACCTTTCGGGACAGACAAACAAGGGGTACCACGATGCACGCACTGTTTACTTGACACCGATAGTATATACCGGAAGCTGCAGGAAGAATGTGTACTGGTCATCGCCGATTTCTTCCGACCAACCATCAATGTCGAAAGAAAGGCAAGCATTTCAAAGCGAGGCAGATCACCGGAAGAAGCCGCCATGCGCATCGGTGATCACGTACTTGCTATGGTCAATGATTTACACGTAATCTTTGGAAAGGGTCCCGGCGGACTAGCTGTTCCGAATGACGCTGAGAATCACGCACCCATGTGGAAGAAGAAATCTATATTTTGGGACCTACCCTCTGGAAAGACCTAGAGGTCCGCTCTTCGATCGACGTGATGCACGTGACGAAGAACCTTTGCGTGAACCTGCTAGGCTTCTTGGGCGTGTATGGGAAGACAAAAGATACACCTGAGGCACGAGAGGACCTGCAACGCTTGCACGAAAAAGAGGGCATGCCTCCGAAGCAGTATGAAGGTCCTGCCAGCTACGCTCTTCGAAGAAGAGAAAGAAATATTCTTTCAATGCCTGCTCAAGATGAAGGTCCCGACTGGCTTCTCGTCGAATATAAAGGGAATAATAAATATGCCAGAGAAAAAGTTCCAGAAACTAAAGTCTCATGACTGCCACGTGATTATGACGCAACTGCTTCCGGTTGCATTGAGGGGGCTTCTACCGCAAAACGTCCGATTAGCCATTGTGAAGCTATGTGCATTCCTCAATGCAATATCTCAGAAGGTGATCGATCCAGAAATCGTACCAACGCTAAGGAGTGATGTGGCGCAATGTCTTGTCAGTTTCGAGCTGGTGTTCCCACCATCCTTCTTCAATATCATGACGCACGTCCTAGTTCATCTAGTCGACGAGATTGTCATTCTGGGGCCCGTATTTCTACACAATAGGTACCCCTTTGAGAGGTTCATGGGAGTCCTAAAGAAATATGTTCGTAACCGTGCTAGGCCAGAAGAAAGCATCTCCATGGGCCATCAAACAGAGGATGTCATCGGGTTTTGTGTTGACTTCATTCCTAGCCTTTAGAAGATAGGTCTCCCTAAATCGCGGTATGAGGGGAGACTGACTGGAAAAGGCACGCTTGGAAGGGACTCAATAATATGCAGGGACGGATATTCTTGGTCTCAAGCACACTACACAGTTCTACAGAACTCTACCTTGGTGACCCCGTATGTCGATGAACACAAGAACAGTCTGCGCCCAAACACCGGAGCAGTGTGACGACTGGATTACATGTGAACACATCAGAGTTTCAGCAGTTGGTTGGAAGCACGATCGAGGTGACAACACTGTTTGTGATGAGCTGTACTTGTTGTCCAGGGACCATCTTCGACTGTAATGATTTGGAAAGGATACGAGATAAATGGGAATACATTTTACACGATTGACCAAGATGAAAAGAGCACCAACCAAAACAGCGGTGTCCGCTTTGATGCAGCAACCGACAAGGAAATGACACATATTATGGTTACATAGTAGACATATGGGAACTTGACTACGGAGTAGATTTTAAGGTCCCTTTGTTTAAGTGCAAGTGGGTCAATCTGTCAGAGGCGGGTGCAGGTAGACCCACATGACGGAATGACAACAGTGGATCTGAAAAATCTTGGGTACACCTGACGAACCGTTCGTCCTAGCCAATGATGTGGCACAGGTTATCTATGTGAAGGACATGTCTACCAGACCGAGGAAAAGAAAAGATAAGGAAGCGAATACATCATACAATGAGCCAAAGCGCCACATAGTTCTTTCAGGAAAAGGGACATCCCAGGAGTGGAGGGCAAGACAGACATGTCTCAAGAGTATGAAAAGTTTCATGAAATTCCGCCTTCAAAGTCAAGGCTGACCCAAGCATCCTGATAAACGATGAAGATTATCCATGGTTACGGCGCAATAAGCAAACGACACAAGCGAAGAAAAAGTGAAGACTTTCTCCGCAACTATTATGATGATACCATGCCAACTTTGTAACACACAGTATGATACCATTGTCCGCTTTGTTCATGAACATGCTATGCCAACTTTTTCAGAGTTCATTTGAAAACTATGAATTTGAAAACCTCGCCAACCAAGGGCGCCACACCGTTTATAAGCCCGTCCCTCTACGCCTTGTTGACCTCACAAACTTGTGATTCACACAAATTTCAAAGAATTCAAATTTTATAAAACTAATGGCACAAACAGAAAGTTTATAATTGTTCTAAAACAAATGGCACTAACAGAAAGTTTATAATTTTGCTGACCTAAAAGCAAAAAGAATTAAAAAATAAAGCAAAAACCAAAATAAAATAAATAATGCAGAAAACAAAACAAAAAACTTGAAAATAATAATAATAATAGCAACAATAAGCATTTTGTTGTAAGTAGAAACAAAATAAAATAAATAAAGCAACAAAGAAAACAAAAAAGTGTTTTCAAATTTTGAAACTAATGGCACTAATAGAAAGTTTATATTTTTCTAAAACTAAAAGCACTGAGAGAAAGTTTATAATTTTGCTGACCTAAAAGCAAAAAGAATTAAAAAATAAAGCAAAAAACAACAAAAAATAAATAATGCAGAAAGCAAAACCAAAAAACTGGAAATAAAATAAAAATAGCAACAATAAGTATTTTGTTGTAAGTAGAAACAAAATAAAATAAATAAAGCAACAAAGAAAACAAAAAAACAAAAAGAAGTGCCACCTACTGGGCCCCACGGCCTGAATACGACTAGAAACCCTACCATGGGCCAGGATTCAGGCCCGCGGGAGGCCCATTAGGCCCACAGGCACAGATGGCAATGTTAGGCCCGAAAGCCTGCAGTTGAGAGGAGCTCGAGATGGTGGGCGCAGCGCTTATAAACCACTCTCGAGCTCTCTCAACTAGCGAGGTGGGACTAAACTTTTCGGCGCGGGGCAGCATAAGGCCTTTGGTCCCGGTTGGTGGCACCAACCGGGACTAAAGAGGGGCATTAGTCCCGGATCGTGCCACGACCCGGGACTAATGCCCCTCTTTAGTCCCGGTTGGTGCCACCAACCGGGACCAAAGGCCGCCGCTTCCCGCCCTTTGGGCTGATGAAATTTGGCCTTTGGTCCCGGTTGGTGGCACCAACCGGGACTAAAGGGGCATTAGTCCCGGTTGGAGCCACGAACCGGGACCAATGCTCTTTCTATATATACATGACTTGTGAAAATTTCACATCTCCCTCGCCTCCCTAGCCAGTTGCCCCCGCCGCCAGGCTGCCCAAATCGCGCTCCTCGTCGCCGTCGCCGCCGCGCCCCGCCATCCCGTCTCCCGTGCCCTGCCCCGCGCCCGAGCCGCCGCCGCCGCCGCCCGTGCCCCTGCCCGTCCCGAAACACGCACGCGCCCTGCGCTTCCCCACGCCGCCGCCGCCCGTGCCCCTGCCCCATCCCGAGCACGCACGCGCGCCTCGCGCCCCCCCCCGCCGCCGCCGCCCGTGCCCCTGCCCGTCCCGAGCACGCACGGCCGCGCCCCTGCGCCCCACGCCGCCGCCGCCCGTGCCCCTGCGCCCCGGCCCGCCCCCACCATTGTCGTCGTCGCCGGCGCCCGCCCCCACTGCCGCCCCTGCCTCGACGCCGCCCCTCCTCCCCGTTCGGTCCGGCTCCGGCGACCCCCTTTCCTCCCTGTCCCCTCGTCCTCTTCATATAATTTTTTTTCATATAATTTTTTTAGGCAGATTTATGTTCATGTATATATGTTCATTATATGTTCATAATATGGATGATGTATGCATGCTTTTTAGGCAGATTTTATATGTTCATTATATGTTCATAATTTTTAGGCAGATTTTATGTTCATTATATGGATGGATGGATGATTATATGTTTATATGGATGGATGGATGATGTATGCAATTTAGGCAGATTTTATGTTCATTATATGTTCATAATTTTTAGGCAGATTTTATGTTCATTATATGGATGGATGGATGATTATATGTTTATATGGATGGATGGATGATGTATGCATGCTTTTTAGGCAGATTTTATGTTCACTATATGTTCATAATTTTTAGGCAGATTTTATGTTCATTATATGTTCATAATTTTTAGGCAGATTTTAGATTTTTAGGCAGATTTTAGAATTTTTTGTATGTATGTTATGTTTATATGTATGTATGTATGTTCATATGTATGTATGTTTATATGCAAAGCATATGCAAAGAAAAATGTATGTATGGTCATATGCAAAGAAAATGTATGTATGTATGTTCATATGAAAGAAAATGTATGTATGTATGTTCATATGCATATGCAAAGAAAATGTATGTTCATATATATGATGATATGTTCATATAAAAGGAAAATAAGAAGAGGAAGAAAGGAGAAGAAGAGGAGAGGAAGAAGAGGAGAAATAAATAAGAAGAGGAAAAAGAAGAAAAGAGGAGAAGAAGAAAGGAATAGAAAGAAGAAGAAAAGATAGAAAAACTATTTTTCTTCTTCTCTTCTATTCCTTTCTTCTTCTCCTCTTTTTTTCTATTTTTCTTATTCTCCTCTATTCTTTTCTTCTTCTCCTCTTTTTTTTCTTCTTTTTTCTTCTTCTTCTTCCTTCTTCCTTCTTCCTCTTTTCTTCCTTTTCCTTATTTTCCTTTCTCGAGGGATAAGAAGAAAAAGAAGAGGAGAAGAAGAAAGAAAGGAATAGAGGAGAAAGAAGAAACTTTGACACGAGGGGGGGGTACCGATACCCCCTCCCCGATAACATTATTTTCCCATGTATATGTATGTTGCGTCGTTGTCGATATAACGAGGGTGTCGAGGATCGCCGAGGGGTCGAGGGTCGGGAACTAGGGTCGAGGGTCGAGGGTCGTTAAGGGGTCAAGGGTCGAAGGTTTCAGGGTCGAGGGTTCCTATAGTGTCAAAGTATTGAAGAAATCCATGGCTTGATCATTAGCCGGAAGTAACCATGGCATGATGGTATGAAGTCCTCCAAAGTTGTTCTAGAATGGAGTCCCGGATAGGATAATTTGCCTTTTTGCTGAACTTTGTACCAAAAGCTAATTATCCTATCTGGGACTCGCTCCAAAACAACTTTGAGAGCTTCGCACCATCATGCACCTATTACTTTCGCCTAATGATGAAGACATGGTTTTGTTGAATCCTTTGACACTAGGAACCTCCCGACCCTCGGCGATCTTCGACCCTTGACCTCGACCGCTCGGCGATCCACGGCCCTCTACCCTATCATGGGCGCCGATGCCCACGCCACTTGTGGGACATAGATGTACTGTTCAACGCCGACCCCTCCCGATAGCTTCAACACGTGGGGGCGATGACACACCCCTCCTAGCTTGAAGCGTTCTCGAGGCCACCCCCTAACCCTTGAAGCGTTGTCGAGGCCACCCCAAACCCTAGAGAAGCAGCGTCGAGGCCACTAATATGATTCCTTATTGTGATTAGCTAGCTAGTTCTACGTTGGCACTAATATATCCATATCTGTCATGTTTGAATAATAATTGCCATGTTGTAAATATTTGTAGAAACTATGGACACCCCCCGAGACGAAGCACAAGAAGCGTTGTTGAGGGAGATAATCGCACACGGAAGTGATGCCGTCTCCTCGATGATGTTTCTCAACGTCGACAACGATGGTCTGGAAGGAGAGGGTGAAGAAGCAGCTGGCTATGATTTACATGGCTCCGATGACCCAATGCCGGTGCAAGAAGGAGAGGGTGAAGAAGTAGACCGTGAGGAAGGCTCCGGTGATCACCAAACCGAGTCCGGCCAGGTATATATATTAGTTAAGCCTGTGCTGACTAGCTCTCGTCTTTGTTTTGGTATATATGTACACATATTAATTAACTCTCGTCTTTGTTCTTTTTTCTAGCCCTCCGGATCGAGCACAACTTCGGTAAAGAGACGAGGCCCGAAGAAAAAGTTGAGCTCCGATTGAACCCTACCAGAGAAAGAAGGCATTTGTTGCTCAGTGCGGGGTTCTGGTTAGGGACAAGATCCCGATCAGCATCCACCAATGGTATAAGCCTAAGAACGAAGACCCTGAGGTGTCTTGTGTCAATGATATGCAGAAAAATGATCTTTGGACTGAGCTGAAGTCAAATTTTACCCTACCGCCAGAGGATGATCCGGAGAAGCCAGTAATAGAGCCATTAATCAAGTCTTTTGCTCTTAAGAAGATGGCAGAACTATTCAGGAATTGGAAGAAAGACCTCAATACGTATGTCGAAAAAAATGAGACACCAGAATTCACGGGCAAATATGAGAAGATCAGAGATGACTGACCCGCATTTGTGGCCTACAAGACATCGGAAAAGAGTAAAAAGATGTCAGCGACAAATAAGAGAAATGCTGCGAAGAAGAAGCTTCACCATCGCACGGGGTCAGGTGGCTACCTCATAGCCCGGCCTAAGTGGGCCAAGGCTGCGAATGATCTGCTTGATAAAGGGATCGAACCCGAGACAATGAACTGGCCAGACCGTTGCCGGACTTGGTTCTTCGGGGCCGGCGGATCCTTGGACCCTATAACGGGGAAGTGCATTTGGACGGACGAACAATTGGACATACCAGTCAAGAGGCTTAAGCATTATATCGAAGCAGCGCAGCAAGGGAAGTTCGTTCCAGACAGGGAGAAGGACGAGCTCACAATGGCCCTCGGGAATCTCGAGCACCACGGACGGACACGAGGCACGCCAGCTCCCTTCGTGGAAGGCTGGATTTCGGACGCAGGGGTTACAAAACCCATGAGAGGAGGAAGAAAGCGGAGCAGAGCCTAATGCAGGCGCTGCACGAAAGGGTAATGGGGCTAGAGGAACGAGAAGCAGCAGATCACAACAAACGACCTGCCGAAGCTTCCCCCGAAGCTACCCCGCCATCTCAGCGAAGAAGCAGCGTGGCTTCCACCGAGCTGCTTCAACCAGATCAGCATGCCTTGACGGCGCTTCCTGCCAGCTATCTCGTGGATGCTATCACGGATGCTGAAAGTTGCCACCTTATGGCGCAATGGAGCAATTTGAAGGTCAAGGCGGCTGTTGGCTCTGTTTATCCTACTAAACCCGACTCAACTTTTCACCGCCGCCGATTCGGAAGGATATGCTAAGGTGATGGTCGATGAAATAACGGAGGGATTTGAGGAGCTCGGCTTGACCACCCTACCGGTGAAGGGAGTATCGGCTGGGTTCTGCTCAAGACTCCATGCCTATGGCGGAAGGATCTCATCAACCTTCCGAACTGGACGCCTCCGCCTCCTCCTCCTCCTCCGGCGAGTCAGGCACTCCGCCTCCTCCACCGCCTCCTCCTCCGGCGAGTGACGATCAGGGCACTCGGCCGGCTCCTTCTCCGGCGCGTGGCTGCACTCCGTCTCCTTCTCCGCCTGCACCGCGCGTCCGGGCAGCCAGCCTCCTCCTTCTCCGCCTCGTCGGCAAGGGCGGAAGAGACCCGCCGCCGCCCGGCTGCTCCGGCGTCGTAGTCCTTCTCCTCCGCCTCGTAAGCAAGGAAAGAAGACGTCCGCTCCGTCTGCTCTGCGGCGTCTAGCAGTACAGCCAAAGGCGGAGGAGATACAGATTCGATCCTTCTCGAAGACTCGGAGAAGTTACCGTACGAGAGGAGCGAGGAGGAAAACGCGAAGATCGCGCAGACCGAAGTGGATGGCTGGTTTCAAGGGTTGAAAGCAAAGAGACATCCACCTCCGGAGGAGAAGGTAGATCCGGTCAAAGCGAAGCGCACTCTGGCTGCCCTGACAAAACCACCCAAGTCTCCGCCGAAAGGCAACTATGAGCGCATTATTGGAAAGGCATTTGCCGAGGCGGAGAGATCGGGAAGTACTGTCAGTGATCAAAGGATGAAAGAACGACGAGCTGGGAAACAAATTGCCCAGCTCGGTGAACAAGCGAAGGAATCGTGCCCCCCGCTCAAGGTGCCTGCTAGCGACATCGTCGATCCGAGGATGGTGCCCGGTTATGGCAATCCTGAAGATTACCTGGCCGACGATGTACAATTTGATTTCTTGGAGGTGCAGATACAAAGATACGAGTACGGGAAGCCTCTCGTCAAAGATGAAAGCTCTCTAACAATGATGATGCGAAGATTGCATGATTGGTACATGAAAACCTGCAAAGAGTCTAAGGGGAGGAATACTTTGTATTTGAGAGTTAAAAAGGAGCATGACCTCCTTGGAATTGAACTGTTGCCTATTCCATTTGAGGAGTTCTATCAGTTTTTCAATCAATTGGCCCTCGATAAAGCAACGGTCACCTGCTACTGTCTGTAAGTAGTACTACTTCTGTCATTAAGTATCTCTATATAACTCAGCTCTTTCATTGCATGTATTTATAAATATCCTCACTATATTATGCAGATTGAAGATCGCAGAAATGAAGAAAAAACAAGTGGGTGATATTGGGTTCATTAACACATATCTCATCGATGCAAATGAGGTTAAATATCGTGCCAAGGAAACCGAGGCCAACTTACTACGATCGTTGGAAATAAATGAACACAAAATACAATACTCTTTCCTTACAACTACACGTGAGTGTTACTGTCTTGTGGCATATTCGATTTCCCTTATTTAGTCCAGGTTATAGAAATGTAATATTGATGAGTTATGCATGCGTGCGCAGGTTCCACTATATTCTCCTAGAGATTAAGCTTGAGCAGGAGTAGTAACTGTCTTAGACTCGAGACGAAAAGATCCCAAGGAGTATCTGGAAATGACTGAAATGCTCGAGAAGTAAGTTAAATCGATCATTATCCACCATATCAGCAACTTTGTTCATTTCTGATATCAAGTAATTGTTTTCTTTGTATGGCAGGGCTTGGGAAAATTCACCAAAAAGCTCCGGGACTACCAAGAAGCTGCAATTTAGACACCAAAGTAAGTACTATATAGTAGCATATTCCACGCGCATCTCCTAGTGATTCAAGTGCTAGTTTCATCAATACCATTTAGCATGTGCTTGCTAATTATCAGTTTGATTGACCTCTGTTTCTTGTAAAGTGGTTGTGGCAGGAACAAGAGAATGATTTCTGTGGATACTACGTTTGCGAGTCCATCCGCCACACGACCTGTGAGAGGGGCTACTCCGACAAACAATTTGAAGTGCGTAAATAAAAATATTCACAATTTTATTTTATTACCATCATTTGTGTTGAGTTTCATTCATTCATATATATATATATATATATATATATATATATATGTATGTATTGACCCCTTTCTTAAAATTAGATGTTTCGAAGCGGGATGAACTCCTAGCACCAGATCGCATGCAGCAATTCAAGAGGAATTGGCGGCATTCTTTCTTGACTATGTGATCGCTGAAGACGGGGAATACCATGTGGACCACGCGTCCGTATTGTAAAAGATAATTATTGTATATATGTAGCCGGTAGTGTCAGATAGATATACGGGAACTTGTTGTTCGACCAATCTCTCGGAGAAGGAGAGGTGGTCGATATCACTTCTCTCTGTATGCATATATATGTTCATGACGATCTTCTGTTTGCTTAATTACTTGCTAGCTAGCATGTCTAGTTAGTCCTCTCTATACGTATGTATAGTACGGAGCGTCGACCAAGCACGGACAAAAGAAAGGACACTTTTCTCTATTAATTAGCTACCTATAGCACAATATATGGAACACCTAAATTAACCCCCAAAACCCCCAACCCCCCCCCCCCCCCCTTTAAAGAAACAAAAACCAGAGCCAAAGAAATGCTGACGCGTGGATGCCTATTGGTCCCGGTTGGTGCCACCAACCGGGACCAAAGGCCCTCCTGCCTGGGCTCAGCGGACAGGCCACGTGGAGGACCATCTGTCCCGGTTCTGGATAGAACCGGGACTAAAGGGTGAGGGTATTAGTACCGACCCTTTAGTTCCGGTTCATGAACCGGGACTAAAGGCCCTCACCAACCGGGACTATAGGCCCTTTTTCTACTAGTGTAGCGTGTCGAGGGCTATATGTATATAGTACGTAGCGTCGACCAAGCACGGACATAAGAGAGCACACTTCTCTCTATTAATTAGCTAGCTAACACAATATATGAAACATCTAAATTAACCCCAAAACCCCCAACCCCCCCCCTTCAACAAAAAACAAAAACCCCAGCCACTGGAATGCTGACCCGTGGATGCCTTTTGGTCCCGGTTGATGCCACCAACCAGGACCAAAGGCCCCCCTACCTGGGCTCGGCGCACCGGCCACGTGAAGGACCATCTGTCCTGGTTTGTGTTAGAACCGGGACTAAAGGAGGGAGGTATTAGTAACGACCCATTAGTCCCGGTTCATGAACCAGGACTAAAGGCCCTTACGAACCGGGACTAATAGGTGTTGTTCTACTAGTGCAATGATAGGTTTGGGGCTCCAATGGCAAGGATTAGATAATATGTTCTTGGCTTCAGCTGCGATGTCAGAGTTTGAAATCTGTGAGAAATTTGGTCTGCCCCCAACCTAGTTCTTTTGCTGCCAAGGCCCCCAAAAGTAGACCTGAAGCCTTCGCTTGCAAAACATATTTCATATCAAAAGACACAACCTGGATAAAGATAGAATGATCCAAGGTGAGATTTTTTTAAACACTCCAATGGTTACCACATTCCTTGCCTACGCAGGATTAAAGGTCACATCTACAAAAGCTTTGGGACATGTAATCTAAGATTGTGTAGGGATAGACCGGATGGTTACGCGTGGACGATGTGAGTCCGTTGGAAGGGTCTGTCTAGGACACATCTAGATGTGGCATAGTTATATCACATCTAAGCTGATGTTCACTCTGTTTGTGGTCTATTTTTTTGTCTTAATTTTTTTGTTTCTTGTTGCTGCATTATATATTTGTGGGAGCTTAGATGTGGCATTCTTAAAAAATATCTAGATGTGAATTAGACAAATTGTTGTTGGAAATCCCCACAAAAGGTTTTTTTTCTTTCATAAACACAGTATCAGCAAAGACGCTCACAAATATGTACATGCACTCACTTCTTTGAACGCACACATGCAAATCATACCCCTATGAGCATGTTTGAGAGATTAAGCCAGCGGATCTTGAGATTTACGAAGTCATCACAGGTGCCTCGCTATCGACGGAAAACGCTACCTCCCACTGAAAGAATTCCTCCTTTATGAGACAGCAAAGAGTCAAACTTGAGGTTTGATCGCTGGCGGGCCCACATGGCAATGACACATGTCATATAATCTGTTTTAACTTCATAAAAAAACGCTAAGTATTGGCCATATTGCATTTCTGTCATTTCTCCTATTGATGTGTAGAAAACCGCACACATGTACTCATAGATTGACTATTGAAGATCGGATCAGTGTTGCGGAGCTTCAGGATTGATGAAGTCATAGCGGGTGCCTCGCTATCAAGGAAAAAATAGCATGTTATGGCAAAATAGCGCCGGCCTTAAAATACACTATTAGCGTGCTCTATCGCGCTATAGCGTGCTATTAGAGAGATTTTATACACGGATTTACTTAACGAGACAATTCTCAGGACACTATAGCGTGTTATTAGCGGCACTACAGCGTGCTATTTTTTTTGTGCTCGCTATCGATGAAAATGTCGCCTTCATCGAAAGAATAATTTTTCATTGATGAGACACCGAAGTGGCAAACAAGTAATCTAACCATTGGCAAAGTAATGACACACTCTTATTTTCTAAAAAACCATATGACAGATACTAGTGGTAGTAGGCAACCGGTGAGACAATTTCTTGACACAACTCAACTTTAAGTTTATTGGCTTTAGTTTTGTCATACAAAATTATAACGGAATACTTGTGTGGTCTCCTCCTATAAACAAATGTTGTGGTGCTCTTAGATAAATGTTTATGGCCAGTTGCAAGCTAATCATGGCCAATTAACAATGATCTTGTTGTTTTATAGCCAGTCGTAACTTAAAAGGCTGCTGGCAAGTACGAGTAGTAGGTAACATGTCTTTACATTAATACAACAATATTGAATAACTAAAGACTCGTCTTGCCAGTCAATATCAAGTTAAGGTCTTTATTTCTCTTAGAATTAAAATCAAGTTGGATCTTCAATAATTAATGTGACAATATGAAGACCTGAGTTCCTCTCCAGTTTGGTCCTCTAAACAAATGTAGCGAGCCAAAGAAAAGTAATGAGGTTAGGCTGCTGATGTTATAGTGGGAAACCATGATCCTTGGTCATAAGAAGAGGACTAGTGCATCCTTCACATAGCTCAACTTGATAGTCTGCCGGCTATAGTTTTTATCTTAGAAATTTAAAATGCAAGTCTTCTCCTGTCTCGTCCTACACACACATGTGATGTTGTTATTACTTAAACCTTGGCTAATTAACAATGATCTCATTGTTTATGGCACCCCATAAGCTAGAAGACTATGGCACCCCAGAAGCTAGGTGTTTTCATATCTACACCTACACCTACAAGGGTAGTGGTCTATATGTAAGAGGTGTTCTCGTAGCTACAGAAATACATTAAGACTCAATCAACTACCCACCCAATATCGAGTCATGGGTCTTTATTTTATTTTTTAGACTGAGTCATGACACAAGAGAAGGCGTGAATTCATCTGCATCCTCATAATAAATGTAGCGAGCCAAAGGACAAAAGTGATGTTCGACCAAACACCCAACCATTCTTTTCTTTAAAAAAGGAAGGTTGAAGAGTTTGACAAGTTGAACGTGTTTTCGAGTTAGGATGTGCATTAGCCTAAACGAAGCTGATGGAGTATATGTATCAAGTTATAACTAATGTTTGTTACTTTGAGCATTTTCTAGATATGGTAGTAATTTAAGCCATGGCCAAGTTATTGTGGGAAACCATAAGTCTCCATCTTAAAAAGAGGGCTTGTCAGCAGCATGAAAGAGTGTTCCTTGTCAAACCCCATCTTGATAGCCTGTTGGCTTTTGTTATATCTCACAAATTAATAATGCAAGCCTTCTCTTATATCGTCCTCTGAACCAATGGCATGGTGCTCTTACTTAAACAATGGATAATTAACAATGATCTCATTGTTTATGGTCTCCCATAAGCTAGAAGGCTAGCTATCAAAGTGATGTTTGACCAAACGTCGAATAGCTAATGATAAACCAATCTAAAATACAACTGCATTCCCATCTATTTCATTTTAGGATGCGTATACCCTTTTCTATGTTTCCCAAATTACACTATGTGTTCCCTTCCTACAACGTTACTTTCCTCTCGCCCTTCTTCTCTAGAGTCTCATTCCACGTTGCTCACAATACGCCATCCACATGTGACCCATGAGGTTGATGATAGCAAGGGAGAAATGGGGAGCGAGGGGATGTACGATAGGAGAGTGGCTAACATGTGCATGCACAGTTATGGACGTCGTAACTTCACATTTGTGCCGTAAAAGCAACGAGGAGCAAATTGATCTAGGAAATCCAATGTGAGCTTTCAGTCAGCATTCCAAAGATATGGGTGCTTATGCTTATGCACATCCTAATGTGAAACGTGTCTTCCCTTGCAGTTCCAAGAAGACCATACTCTAGATTTTTTAACTGTAGTATAAAAGCTTTTTTTTACATGTGAAATGTGCATGGGAAGTCTGAAGATTTTATAACTGTAGTATAAAAGCTTTTGTTTACATCTACGAAGGATTAATGGTCACATCTACAAAAGCTTTGGGACATCTAATCTGAGATTGTATAGGGATAAACTGAATGGTTACGCATGGACGATATGAGTCTGTTGGAAATCCCCACCAAAGGCTTTTTTTTTCTTTTATAAACACAGTATCACCATAGACACTCACAAACATGTACATACACTCATCTCTATGAACACACACAGTGCACATCATAGCCCTATGAGCATCTTTGAGAGACTAAACCAGCGGATCTTGAGATTTATGAAGTCATCGCAGGCGCCTTGTTATCGATGGAAAAGTTCGCCTCCCACTGAAAGAATTCCTCCTTTATGAGACAATAAACTGTCAAACTTGAGGTTTGATAGTTGACGGGCCCATAGACACATGTCATATAATCTGTGTCAACTTCATAAAAACATTATGTATTGACCATATTGCGTTTGTGTCATTTCTCCTAGTGATGTGTGCAAAACATATTATTTGTATTATCTATATTTTTTTGCGACATTCTAGTGTTATTGCTATTGAAATGTACACATTTATGTGGTTAATGTTTTTATTACTACATTGATATTGATACCCCTGGATAGATGGATATCCAGCGGGTATGGGTATGGCAGCATCCGTGATCCATGAATACTGTCATGGATGGGCAGTGGACAGGCTCGTGGATATGGGAATGTATTTGGATTAGCTTTACCCATCGATACCACTAACCAGCTCCATTGTCATCCCTAGCTATATAAAATTGGAAGTGGCATATTTGACAATGATAAACGATACAGTTGAAAACATGCTTGGACAATATTTATGTCTCAAACTTTATGCATGTTTCAACAGCATCCTCCCAACTACAAGCATATTTCTACTGGGTCATCTCAATGACATGTTTGCATCAACTACATTGTATTAGCGGATGAGTGTCATCACTGCATCATCCCAACAACATCGTGTGTAGCCAATACCGCTTACTCAATTCTCATGGGGTAAACGTGTGTTAGCAAAATATTTTGTTTCATCCCTGACTTGGTTACGGTTCTCTTCCCTTCCCCTTTGTATGTTTTTCTTTTGGATTATACTAAGGGCCTCTGCAAGAGATTTGTTCATCAGTAATATCCTTGTGTAGTTGTTCAATTTGCAGTATTGAATCCATACGGATTAATTACATGAGGATTCTTCTAGAGTAGAGGGTAGCGTAAACTTCCTGAGAGCAGCGATTCGATGCCCAGTCTCATCTGCACCCGTGTGGAAGAAAGAAAAATCAAAATAGATACTAGAAAAGTTCAAAAAATTCCAAAAAAGTATATATGGTAGATAATTTGGTGAGTGAGGTGCGCTCAGAATTTCTGACCATTTGGACATATGAGTAGCTCTCGGCAAAAAAGACCAGGGTCTGTAAAAAAAAGTTTACTGTTCATGTGTTGTTCTGACCCAATTTGTCTTTTTTGCTGAGAGCTACTCATAAATCCAAATTATTTGATATTTAGAGTGCACCTCACGCAACAAATTATCTACGATGCAAAAAATTGGATTTGTTTGAATTTGTTTTGTAATTTTTTGTCATTTTTTTCTTGACCAGGTGCAGATGAGCTTGGGCTCAGAAATGGATATTCGAAAGTTCCTCTTCTTTTGCACTATACTTGACTAAAATTGTTTGGAAATTTATTTATGGTGGTGTAATACAACCAACTATGGTACATATTAAACCCTACAAATCAAAGCCCTAGAATTGATTTTCACATAGAGGAGTGAAGTTAGAGGGGCATCAAACTGACTTGACCTTTTATTTTTAAACAATGAGCCTCTTTTTCAATTTTTATTAAAGAACCCACTAGTTTCTTACAACAGTTCGGGAAATAAGAACGGCTACAACAAAATGAAACAAATTTTAGGCATCAGGTAACCACACAGGGTCCTGGAGCCAATACAAGATCAATTATAAGTTTAAGGCATCCCAATAACAAAGCACCAAAAAGGCAAGTAACTTGACAATAGAGCTTGTAGTAGAACATTAGTTTTGCAGATGATTAGAAAATTATCCCGCACTAGATCTTCTAATTTTGGTGATAGTTGACGGCCATCCATGACTCCTAGTGTAGTACTCCCTCATCATCAGCTGAACTTCAGCACTCCCTCCTAAATGCTTTTTACCCTTGGCTTGTCTACAAGATTACCTAATTGATAAGATAATAAGTAAGCTAAAAATTACAGTCGCAAGATCATCTTGGAATTTATTTCCAAAGCATGCAACATTACTGACTTTTGTCAGGCACAAAGCAGCCCCTCCCAGGAAATGATCCTAGCCAGTTCAAAGTGTGTCATTCTCCCCTATTTTCAAGAGGTTTTGAATGCATGCTATCAAGGTCAAAATGAAAATAGGGGAGAATGGCTTTTTTATCTTTCATTTTGACTTTATTATGCATGTTAAAATCTCCAAAAATCGGTATTATGAATGTTCAAATATAATAACTGATGTCATAGCTGCCATCTCTACTTTAAGATACTGTAAAATTGGCTTTCGCATTATCTCATTTCTTTATTTTATTTAAGAAAAACTAGGCACCGGTCCATTTTTTTCCGCACATAGGCACCAGTCAATTAATAGCGGTACATCATCCACAACCACGTGGTGTACCCACAATGAAAATGAAAAGCGCTACGTCATCCACCAGCAAGAGGTTGTCCAATCAAGCATGCGTTTGCTTAGCTAACTTGGAAGGTTGCTTGATGAAGTGTATCACCCAAGTCTTGTGGTCAACTTTATAAGACAGCTGCTCTTGTCCGTACAACAAGTCTTCCAAAGTTTGGATTATCAATTCCAACACGATAAGGGCATCTCCAATAGTCCCCCCAAGAAGCCTCCCCAAGGCACTTTTTCACCACCGGCGATTAAAATTCCTCCCACTCGTGACCCCAACAGCTCAGTTTTCGCCGGATTCGAGGAATATTACGGCCGGCGCGCGCAGGCGAAACCCAGCCCCCCGGGGGCAGCTGGGGACGCCGGCAATATTATTTGCATGCAAAGGTCCACTGTCAGTGTCTCAACTCCCTCTCTCCTCTCTCTCTCCCTCTCTTTTCTCGGCCCACCCACGTGCTCGGCCGCACAAGCACACTGCCCCATCCCCCACCCACCGAGGCAAGCAGGCGCGCACGGGACGGGACGAGCACGGCGAGCAGGGCGCCGGAGCTGGGGCACGGGCGAGTGCGGGCGTCACGGCGGTCGGGCGCCGGAGACACGGCGCGCGCTGGGCGCCACGGCGGCCGCGTGAGCTCGCAGGAGGGCGCCGGTGCACGCAGGGAGGCGGGAGCTCGCCCATGGCCCTGCTCACGTACATCTCCAGCCGTTGGCCCAGCGGTGGGCGAGGCGGGAAGGCGGCGGCCAGGCCAGGAGGCCGCCGAGAAGCTCGTGGCCGGGCGAAGGTCGTGGGCGCGAGGCCGGAGCCGGACACTGGGCGGCGCCGCCGGCTGCTCCCCAAGTGCGGCCACGCGTTCTTGGACTCGGCGACCACGAGCGGCCGGGTCGACGTCGGGCAGCTCTACAAGCGGAGCAGTACAAAAAGAAACGATGAGGTGCCATCGGGCTCTGGTCTCTCCTCACGCTACATCGCCAGGGCGTTGGCGGCCAGGCCAGGAGGCCGCTGAGAAGCCTGTGGCTGGGGCGGCTTCGTGGCCGGGCGGCCCGCGCCCGCCGCTGTGCATGGCGGAGCTTCTTCGCCGCGCGCCGCCCGCTGCGTGGCGGGCGGAGCTCGCGCCCGCCTCTGCGTGTCCGGGCCTCCGCGCCTCCGCGTCCCCTGGCTCCGCTCGCCGGCGGCCTCCTCCGTCCCCCGCGCCCTCCGGTCCTTCCGGTGCAGCGGCGTGCCATCAGCGGGTCGAAGAAGATGGGGCTCCATCTCACGCAGCCACCGCTTGCCGGCGTGGAGCGGGCCGAGGCTGAATGGCGAATGGCAAGAAGGAGGAGCAGAAGCAGGTGGCGAGGGAGAAGGAGATGGGGTGAATGGACGGCGGCGAGGTTGGGTGGAGAGAAGGAAGAGGAGCAGGGCCATGCCGCCTCCACCTCCATGGCCGAGCAGAGGAGAGACAGAGGAGGGGGTGAGGGGGGCAACAAGTGGAAAGTTTTTGAGACCCAGGCTAAAATTATCGCCGGCAGCCCCCCAGGCGGCGAAAAAAATGCCTCCTGGGGGGCTCAACGGCTGGAGATGCCCTAAGATGGTGGAGACTAAAAGATTCCAGATGTACTATTTTATTTTCTTAGTGACGATCGTGAAAAATAATGCTGGACAGCAGTTCCTGAGCTGGCGAAATAAAAAGGACTGCAGTGTGGTCGTTGCCTAAAATAAGGCGATGAGCCACTAAAGGAACCCAAGAAAAAGTATGCATGATCTATTGAAGGGCTTCCCAACCGGAATGTAATAATCTGGTTTCGAGATGGCGCGAAATATCGGCAAATCCTCAGCGCAAACGGGCGCCTGCAGCGCCCCGCACTGGGCCGGCCCGTTACTGCATGTGTCAATTTTCAAAAAAAATAATGCGCCCTCGACGAGAATCGAACCAGCGACCTCCCGCGCTAGAGCGCAAGATCTGTTAATCTTCAACTCTTTCTCTCTTTATTCCTTCTTTCTCTATTTTCCTTTTTTTCTTTGTCCTTTTTCCCATTTTCGTTTTCTGTTTTTCTTTTTTTCTATTTCCAGGTCTCCTCCCTCATCGCTTTTCATGTTTTTATTTTCATAAAGGCGTGAACTTTTTCCAAATGGATGACGCTTTTTAGACTTTGCTGAAATTTTGTTTTCAAAATCAATGAAATTTTTTTAGTGAACTATTTATAACAATTGATGATTTTTTTCAAATTTGATGAACTTTGTTCAATTTGATGATTTTTTTTCAAATTTGATGAACTTTTTAAAATTCAATGAACTTATTTTCAATGCACTTTTCCTGAAATTAGATCAACCTATTTTTGCAGTTGTGAACTTTTTTCAAAATCGATGAACTTTTTATAAAATTGGTAAACTTATTTATATCTTCGGTGAACTGTTTTCCAAACCGATGAACTTTTTTCAAATTTGATTATTTTTTTTCAATTTTTGTGATCTTTTGAACAATTGGTGAACTTATTTATAGCTTCGGTGAACTTTTTTGAAAACCGATGAACTTTTTCAAATTCGGTGAACTTTTTTCAAATTTCAATGAATTTTTGTTTCATTCGATGAATTTTTTTTTCAAATTATATTAGCTTTTCTGAAAATCGATGAACTTTTTTCACATTTTGTGAACTTTTTTCAAAATTGGTGGATTTATTTTCTAATGGATGAACTTTTTCTTCTCAAATTGGATGATCTTTTTTCAGAAACGATGAACTTTTCCAATTGGTGAACTTTTTTCCAAAATCTGATAAACTTTTTTTCATATATGGTATAAAAAATGTAAGGTTTATTGCGTCATAAATAACGCAACTGCAATAGTTCTTTAAGAATTCGTGTTCAGTTTAGTCACAGCGATCGACGAGCTGAAGTGATTAGCTGAACCATCTCTCGAAGAGGCGACCCGAGTTCTGAGTCCTCAAACTCGCAGGTTTTGCGGGTCTTTTTTCAATAGGAGCTCCCCGAAATATCTCACTCACAAGAAGACCACGTGCGTAAAAAGAGCGAGCGTGCGTCCTGGTTTTTTTCTTTTATTCCTTCCTCTTTGTTTTCTTTTATTTTTCTTACATTTTTTATTTCACCATTTTTTGTTTTTTCAACATTTTTATTCGTTTATTTTACAGTTTTTACTGTTTTCCTTTTCATTCTTTTATATATATTTTTCCTACGCTATTAAATTTTACTGGTTTTTTCCAATGCTTTTCTTTGTCTTTTGTGCTTCCCTTTCGGTTTTATAGATATTCTTTGCTCTTTTGTACATTTTGGTATACACCAGAAATATTTTCTATATACACATTTAACATTCAAAAATCCATGATTAATTTTTAAATATATAATTTTGATTTCTACTTTTTCCATAAACATTTTTAAAGAATTATATAGTAGGAACATTTTATATATACAAATTTCACATTTTCTAACTTCATTTATTAATATTTTTGAAAAATTATTTTTCATGTATCTTTCCATACATATTTTACATTTGTGTATACAAAAGGAACATTTTTATATACAGATTTAACAGTATCCTAAACGATGATTAACATTTTAAGAAAAATATAAACTTTGATGTCTACATTTTGCCATACAGGCTGTACATTTTTGTATCCATTTTTCGTATACATCAGAAATATTTTTATATACACATTTGACATTTTTAATGCATTATTGAATTTTTTCAAAAAAATTACTTTTTATATTTCTATTTTTCATACACATTATATATATCTTGTTTACACCAGAATATATTTTTCCTATACGTACTTAAATTTGTTAATCCATGATTAAAATTTTATAAACATGAAAAATTATAGTTTTTTTATTTCTACATTTTTTCATACGCATTGTAAATTTCTTTAATATACTTTTTGCAACTGTCAAAATTATTTTTTATATACACACTTAATATTTTTAATTCATGATTAACATTTTTCAAATTATCTCTACTCCTAATGGACGAGTTGGTTGAATAGTCCCCCCACTTTCAACCGGTTTTTTTTCAACCGGTTTTTTTTTTTCGTCTCAGCACGCACGCACTAAAAAACCATGCCCGAAAGAACCACCGCTCCTCCGAATCCACCTACCTGCTCGCTCCCAGAATCCCTAGCTATCCCTAGGTCATCTCCCCGTCTCCAACCGCCGCAGCCACCGCCGGCCCCCAATGGACGACGTTGACGCCGCCGCCACCACCGATCCCCGAGGACGCCTCAGCCGTCGCCGCCGAGCATGGCCGCCTCTACGGTTTCCCTGCCCTCGCCATGGTGATCCTCCCCGCGCCGTCCAACGATTCCACCGCATCGGTAAGCGCCCCACCTGTGCATCCGTGCCTTAGATTTGATCTCCTCGCCCCCCCCCCTGAGTCCGTTCGTCCCCGCCGAATCCAAATTCTCAATGAGCGTGTGTCCTGCCACCAGGTTCGCTTGATTCGCCGGAGCAGGGTTCCCCGCCGCCCTCTGGAGGAGATCGTCGTGATGTCGAGGTCAGCCACCGCCGCCCACCTGCAATATCTTATTCAGTTGGTGCTTATCGCTGTGTTATTTAGGATTCTGGTTCGATTCGTCCAACTTCTGAAGCGGACATGACTTTCCTGTTGCTCCCAGGTTTCTGCAATTAGGGAAGAGCGGCAGAAAAATTGCTCAGGCTGTATTGGTCAACTCAATGCCCGGAAGTTCAGGTGCGCAGAACATTGGGCCGAGCTTTGCGGCCTGTTTGGCCTATAAGAGCAGGGCATTCTTGCACCAGGGAGTCCACAATGGACCAGGCACCTCGCACATGCTCGGCGAGCAAAGGAGACCCTATACTGGAGCCCTGGTGCCAGAAACTTTTCTGTTCTCTCGTCATGTAGACGGAATGCATTTCATGGCCAGCTTGCTTGGAAGCAACTCATGGCAATGGGTGCTCGAGTACCAAAAGCATCTCCACAATTTGCTTGGAAGCAGCTCATGTCAACGGGTTCTGCTGTACCAAAAGCATCTCCGCTTTTAAGTAGAGCTGCTTGTGCTGTTACCCTGACTGCCACTAGATATAAGTTAGTCCCTTACCTCGTCGCTTTTGTACCTGGAGAGTTGATGCTAGGTGAGAAGATCTTTGCAGATGGCGAGTACCTCCCAATCCGAGAGAATATTTACTCGCGAGCTCAGGACAGCCGTATTTATGTCACCATATTGATATTCTCAGCAGTAGAGATGGTTATCATAATCCTCAGATCAATATATCTGGCTTTCTTGTTTACTCCCAGTATACTGATGGCACCATTTGCGGATACTCTTGGCAGTAAGTATAGGAAAACATGGCTCCATCTTGTGCATCGTACTTTGGAGAAGGCAGGTCCTGCATTTATTAAATGGGGCCAGTGGGCGGCAACACGTCCTGATCTATTTGGAAACGACCTGTGTACCGAGTTGTCAAAGCTACACACAAAAGCACCAGCTCACAGCTATGCATATACCAAGAAAGCTGTCGAGAAGGCTTTTGGTCGAAAGATATTTGAAATTTTTGAGAAATTTGAAGAAGAACCTGAAGCATATGGAAGTGTTGCTCAAGTGCACCGGGCTGCTTTGAAATTCTGACATCCTGGCCAAAAGAGGCCAAAGATTATAACAGTCGCAGTTAAAGTAAGACATCCTGGTGTAGGAGACTCAATACGGAGAGATTTCAGTATAATTAATGCGGTAGCTAAAGCTTCAAGATATATTCCAGCGTTAAATTGGCTACGGCTAGATGAGAGTGTGCAACAGTTTGCTGTCTTCATGATGTCTCAAGTTGACCTTGCAAGGGAAGCTGCTCATTTGAGCCGGTTTATCTACAGGTGGAAAGATGTGTCATTTCCTAAACCTCTTTATCCATTTGTTCATCCTGCTGTCTTGGTCGAGACTTACGAGCTTGGGGAGAGTGTCTTACACTATGTGGATGACCACGATGGAGAGGAACGAGTTAAAGGTGCTCTTGCACATATTGGCACTCATGCATTCTTGAAAATGCTACTGGTACTACATTCAACCATCTCTTTGTCTTTTCATTCTTATTTCTGTTTTGCCTTTGAAGACGGGAGTACATGCTTTCTATATTAAAAACAGCAGAATGATAGAGATTCCCTTTTATACACATATTTTATAATCTACGTAAGAAGTATATTGGATCCTGAATGCTGTAGAAATTTGCGCACCAACCAAGATACAGAGACCGCATTGCCCCTCTTATTAGGTTATATACTCAACTCTTGAACAGCGTGGAACATTTGGGATTAGAATTGTCCAGATAGAGATATATGTAAAGGTATAAGCAGTGCAACGTTATCTCGAAATAGTAGAATGACATGTATTTATTTTTGCATAAATTTGAAAGCTAGCATGACATGTATCTTTCTGCAGAGGGCGTATTGTTTAGGTTGTAAGTTCATTTGAGCTTGATTGCATCTAAGTTTAGTTGGAACATCAATTTCTAAAGTTATTTACAATTATATCCTGTACATATTGATATGGACTCTACATTCTACAATTACTAAATGAACATAGCACTATCAGTTAGCAGAATCGTCTCTGCAGCAGAGAATTAATTGAGAATATATGCTTTACGAAAACTGAACAATTGACGCCGCCGCCGCCACCGATCCCCGCGGACGCCTCAGCCGTCGCCGGACCCCGATGGACGACGTTGACGCCGCCGCCGCCACCGATCCCCGCGGACGCCGCAGACGCCGCCAACCAGTGCAGAGCGCGGTCGCGTTCTCCATGCGGCCATACGGACCATCGCTTCGCCTGAGGTCGCCTATCATGGCTGCCACCAGCGTCGGCAGGAACGACTCCCCGATGGCACCCGAGGACTCCACAGGTGATTTGCTATACTACTTCGTGAGTTGTGAGTCTGTACATGCTGCTTCATGCATGTGGTTTGTACATTTGTTATGGTCGACGAACTAACCTCTGTTCAGCTTCTCTACTAGCTATCTCTTATTGTTCAATATTTTCAGTATCGTCTAGGCTGGGAGAGGTCAAGATCAACCTGGACGGCACTGGTGTTGCAAACTACAGCACAGGGATACCGTTCTTGGATTACATCCTTGATGTGAGTGATGTTGAGCAATTGCGAGGGTCCCATCTTCTTCGGCGTATGTTCAATTGCTCACACCCTTTCCATTTGTAGACCTGTTTAATGGGTTTAAAGCTGGTCTTATTAGGTGGAAGCTGATTCACTTATGTCATTAATGTTTGCAAAATTTAGTCTTGGGGGGAATTAGAGGATCGAGTAGGCTTGCCCTTCAATCCAACTGTTCTTAGATTTTAGTGCCCACGAAAATATCAAAAGAATGTAGCTGCAAGCTGAAAAAGTTATGTCAACTGTACTTCAGATGAACACGAACATCTCTCTGTTTCTAGAATGTTGCCATCTTGCTTTATGCAAAATGGCCTATAGTACTTTGTAAAACTGAAATTTGTGCAATGGTTGTTGACTACCAAATTTTGATTAAAGGCTTTCTATTTTGTGTCTCTCCTTTGAACAATAATGAAGATGATTCTGTGCAATTATTTGAGTTGATTCATCGTGGCTTATTTTTTTATTTTCATATGCAGTAGAAAATGTCAAAGTTCTACATTTACTGCCTCCGATACATAAATATATCTTGGAAGTGCATTTGCATCTTATATCTGAGTGTGTATCCTACATTCTATAGAGAAAAAACAGTTGCATAAATGCAATGAGTTAAAGCCTAGAAAACTTTCATTCTGCCCTGCTAATTTTTAGCACTTATGTGGAATTCAGAATGTAGACATTGTTTTCTTGCAGTGTACCCAAAGTCTACGGATCTGTCAAAGGGTCTTGCTGCATATGCTCATTGTTGTATTGCGTGGAAGGAGCAAATGGAGAGCTGGAAGCAGAATCATAGGAGATGTTGCACAGTATGAGGAATGACGGTAAAGGCTTTGAACTGTGATGACGATGATGCCCGATCTGACCATTAGTATATTCTCATCAAAGGTAACCTGTAATTTTTGCCATGACATGGATTTTCTATTGTGAGGGGTGTCTTTCATGAAGAATGTGATTTCTGCATGATACAATGTTGTTAGAACGCGAAGATTCTATGCAAGGACTGACATTTAAGAAGGATGTAGTAACAGGTAAACCTTGATGAATATTTTAACTTTCTGTGAGGATCTTTTCATTCAGCACATACATATGTTGAGTTCTTCTTGTGTTTAGAAGTAAGAGGTGCAGCATGCCGGACGTCCTTGCGGGAGCAGTCGAGGAGTATCTCCCTAGCTATTTGGATGTACAGAGTTTATGATACAGAGACCTTTTTTTTGTACTGACTATTGAGTTTTCTCCTTCAGGGTGCCTTGTTCTTACAGGATTTCAGAGAGTATGGACCACCGTATGGCCAAAGAAGATGTCATTCTTGAGTGTCGTTGTCCTTAGTGTGTTGCTGCTATTTTCCTGGCCGGTAATCTGTGCACTGCCGAGACCTCGGTCTGACCACTGTAGGGGCCTTCTGATCAATTGTCCGCAGTCGTTGGAATATTTTTCTCCATGCCCGTTTTGTCGCTCAAATTTCTGATTTTATCTAGGTAGGAGTTATGATGAATTTACTCTTCTCCATCATGCGTTCTGAGGGTAGAATTTCATGGTAGTTCTCCGAAGCTGCTTGGCAAGAAAATGATTGCACTTCTCAACTGACCAGTTATGAGATTTTTGTGCACCATGTTTTGTCGATTCACCTAATGCAGGGAGTAGTCATTTATTAGAGAACATGTTTCCTGAAGGACGAGAAAGTAAATTGAACGTGTGCATTATTTTTATTCCAATTTCAAAAGGTTTAGATGTAAAATACAATTTGTTCAAGGTGGGGAACAATAAATTGGATGGTATTTCATTGAATTTAATTCATTTTAGAGAACAATGTTTAGTGTCATATTTCTATTATTTTTTCATTTGCTTTGCACAAGATTACTAATTAAAGAACTCCTTATGTTCAGAATTATAAGATGTTCTAACGTTTTTCTGATTCGGATGTATATAGACGCATTTTAATGTGCTTGCTCACTCATTCGGTATGTATGTAGTCCATATTGAAATATCTTATAATGGTGACGGAGGGTTTACTATACTGGAATATGCGCTAGATAGAGTCGCCTCCACCGAGTCTGATGTGCCTACCGAGAAGATGGGTTCAAGCATGGCTGATGTGTTGCGAGCAAAATCATGGGCATGCCCGACTATCCTCCTTCAGGGTGCCTTGAATTTTTGGTCAGTCCACTCCTCTAATCTCTTGCTTGGACTTCCTTTTTTGATCAGTTTGGTCAACTCATCTAATCTTTGTACTGTTTTTTAATGTTAGTTCTTACCGACATAATTTTTGACGTGTTGCGAACAAAGGATCATCCGAATGGATCAACAATCAGAAGAAAGAGACCAATTTTTCAATTGCAAGCCTTGCCCATGGTAAGAAATATCAAATTGGAATCAAGTAACAATACACTGTTGTCCATATCAAAGACCAATGAATTGCATTTTGTTTTTTTACTCATTGTACAAGAGTATTTGCTTCTCTTAAAAATTATTTAAGTTGCTAGCTTCATGTTTGGCTCATCGATTCTTTTAATTGTGTGGTATGTTGTCAAATTTTTGTTCTTTAATTTATGTTTTTGTCGTAACATCAGCCTTCCATACGTCTAATTGATGTTTGGACGAAATACAAAATAGAGGGCATGCACTCAGATAGATTTGGTATCAAAATATTCTGAAGACATGGATCCATCACCTGCTGCTTGTTCATTCACTTGCTCATGAACTCGCTGCTTCGCCAGAAGCAACTAGAAGGCATGGATCCATCAGGGAAGAGTAGAGGAAGACCATCGAAAGGAGGATGCATAAGGTAGTGGCAGCAGTAGGTAGCCTTCTAATACAGCATTGTTTATTAGAAGATTATTGTTGCGAGAGCATAAAAAGCTGGTGCTGGAAGTTCCAGCGAACTTTTCCAGCAAGAATCTAACTAGATTGAACTAGCTTGTATCAACACATACATGCAGTGATAAGTCATGTGTATTGTTCCTCCATTGGTTAATTTAAAAGTTTATTTTGCAGTTGTAAACTCGGCATGATCTTTTCTTGCCTCTTCTCCATAGGATTTGCTACAAGTAAATTGATTTCACTGGTAATATTTATGTCCCCATTGCATGTTGGCTCTGCCTTCTTGGCTCGGGGGGCGTCACGGTAAGAGACATTAGATCCGCCTTCTTGGCTTGGGGGGCGTCACGGTCTAAGAGACATTAGATCTGTCTTTTTAGCTCGGGGCGCCACGGTCAGCGACACCTCCTCCCCTTATGGCGGTGGTGGATCAGCACAAACACGGGGGATCATGGCGGAGAGTGGGGCGGTTGGCGGGGCGAAGAACATAGGGCGCCATGGCGAAGGTGAGGTGGGCGTCATCTGGTTTTAAAGGGTAAAGAACATAGGACACCATGACGAAGGTGAGGTGGGCGTCATCCGGTTTCAAAGGGTGAAGAACATAGGGTGACATGGAGAAGATGAGGTGGGCATCATCTGATTTATAGAACAAGGCTTTAGCTAGGAATGTTCGGCTATGACGAAAATCAAGTGGGAAGGGGAGGTTGTGGCAGGAAAAGGGAAGGGTGTGTCGTCGGGTGGGGTTTTTGTGTTAGGCCCACGTGTTTGAGATAACATGGTGAATAGTTTGGACAACAATATTTCTCCTCCACATATGGTCTGGATTTGGGGAGCTTGAACTGTCAGACGGTTGAACTTTCGGGAGCCTGTTGAGTGCCCGTTTGATGCTTGAACACGCCCAGACGTATGAGGAAGAAATGAGCTTCGACCTTGGAGACACATTTAATTATTTGTTCGATTCATTTATATGTATTGTAGCCCGTAGCAACGTTAATACTACCACGTCGGTTAGGTGTATTTCTTTATTCAGCATGTTCTACTATTAGGGCAGTCTATACATCATCTCCTTTCGTTTCATCAAGACCAGCGAACGAGGACATCACCTTTTGTATTACCGTCTCATTTATTTTTGTGAACACAGGAGGGGGCCATGGACATCATGGAGGGGGGGGGGACGAGTGAGAAACAATGGCGGGAGGGCAGGGTCGGTGGGGATGAGATGTGAGTGTGAGCGTTGTGTCATGCGGTGAGAGAGTGAATTGCTTTTTTAAAAATAAGAAGAAAAAGATAGGTTATTTGTTTTTTGGGAAAATAGACTGTTTGCTATGAGAGAATATCACTTACTTTTTTTACATAGTGAAAATTATCACAAATCCTAAGAAGTAATTTTTTAAGAATAATTACCAACAAGTAATTTACAGGTACTAAAAAGCATGATGCCACTCACTCTAACTAAAAACGGTCATATGCTTGCATCTAGCGGCAGTCCAATGAATATATAACGTATATGAGCTTATTTTATTTTTTAATATATGTTTACCTTTATAGATCGGAGAAAACCATGGCTTCGGATGATGCTTTGAAAATGTTGACCGATAAAGTTACTAACGTAATTATGTTGCACCAGACTTAGAACTAATCGAGTTTTAGACAATTAGGAAAGATGCATGCGAATAGTTCTTCTTCTTTTGTATACATGTTGCACATGATAATACAAAAGGTGTATTTTCATATATGTTTATTTTTGCATATTATGATAAAGATGGAGATCGACTATGTAGACGTTCAAAAAGAATATATCAACAAGGGTCCCAAGCCAATGTCGTTGAAAGGGGCCAAAAATTCACCAAGTTTTATACAACAATACAAGTATACATATTTAATCAAAAATAAATATATTAAAAGTCCCGTGGCAACGCACGGGCATTCTACTAGTATATGTATGTGAGTGTCTATATATATATTCTTATAATAGATATACTCATCGAAATATATGGAAAAATAAAAAATGAAAAAATGAATGTTAAAAAGTGAAGGAAAAACGAAAGACAAAAGCGTCAGTGGCCTATGTCCACGTTGGGCGAGGCCATTCGCAGTAGGGCGGCTGCCTTTAGCGAGAGATTCTATTGTCTCGCTTCAATCAAGACATAGGTGCCCACCTGAGATGGTTTCCGGGTTATGTTGTTGTTGGTCTTGTTTAAATGGGCTTAGTAACCCTTTTCTCTTCTCTACGTTGTTCGACCATAAGATTCATTAGCTTGAGGACCCTAATTACCCATTGACTAACAATCTTACCCAGAAAAGACCCATTCACTTACAATCGAAACCCTAACCACAATAGCAGGCCCTTGCCGGTATCGATCTGATCGTAATGGTGACACCGCATCAACCGGTCGACGACACGATGTTCCTCCCACAACCCTGGTAGGCTACGGCATGCACGAGACTCTACTGCGCGTGCGGCGTGTTGATGCCGCCCAACGCGGTCAACACGTGTGTGTGCTGCCTTTGGGCACATATCGACATCACGGAGGGCGCACGACGCCGCACATTCGTGTTGTACTGCCCTTCATGCTCCTCGTACCTCGAGTCGCTGCGGTGTTGGAATCGCTATAGCTCAGAGTTTCCCGAGCTAATGGAGGTGTTCTGTTGCCGCCTGCAGCGGCCACTCGAGCGCCCCGGCGTCTCCCTCTCTGCGCCCGAGTTCATCGGCTCCCTTATGCCTCCGCTGTGAGGTCCTCCCCGGCAGCGGTGTCACGCTGGACTGGGACTATGTCACCAAGTTCATCGTTCACGAAAGCCTCTGACACCTGCACCCAGCCCGCACCAACCCTGACCAGGACATGTGGTGCGCCACTGTGCAGATGCGGATGCCCGTGCTTCACCTCGAGCATAATTGTCAACGGCGCCAGAGTAGAGTGTCGATGGAGTAGACGAGTTCCGTCAGCACGACGTCGTGCTGACGATGTTGGTGATGTGATCCGCGCAGGGCCTCGCCTAAGCACTAGGACAATATAACCGGAGGAGTAAACGGTGGAGGGGGGCACCGCACACGGCTAAGAAACAACTGTTGTGCTTTGGGGTGCCCTCCAGCCCCCGTATATAAAGGAGGAGAGGGGAGGCCGCCGGCCCTAGGGGGCGCGCCAAGTGGGGGGAGTCCCACTAGGACTCCTAGTCCTAGTCGGCCACCCTTCCTTTCCAACGGAGGGGGAAAGAGGGAAGTGGAGGGAAAGAAAGAGGGAGAAGGAAAGGGGGCCCGCGCCCGGGAAATACCCAATGGTTCTTGGGGATATCTGTCCCTGGAATCTCACCAGTCATCTCCCACCAGCCTATTAGTATAGTTTGACTTTCGTTTGTATTCTTTCTTTCTCTGCACCATTTCTGGTCGTATTAGATGCCTTTGGACCTACCGCGGCTATGGCCCACTCGCGCATTGAACCATCAAAAGCTGCTACTCACCGGCCAACTATCCCTGACTTGCTACACGCTACACGGTACGTCTGTACTCATCAGGGCAGTCAACTGTTGCTGCACTAAACATTAACTTGTCATCTTAAATTTACTAATTTTATTTCCAGTAATCTTCACATAACTTCTCTCCGCGCGGCCAACATATTGTTTAATAAAATGTTGCCTGTTCAGTAAAGTGTTACATAATATTTTCATTGTTCTTCAATCATGGTAACGTGCTTTATGTACGTCCGTTTTTAATTCACCAAATCGAGTTGTTATTATTAGCAACGAACTACTTACGTTAGTTTATTTTATTTCAGATTGACAAATCATGTAGAACGTAATACCCTTTGTTTCTCAGGTTTATATATACTTGATATGGGAAAATTGTAATTACGAAAAAAGTCAAAAACATATTTTTCTTTTTTTAATTAAACTTTATCTTCTTTTGTACTTGTATAAAAAGTTTTGCGAAGGAAAAATTGACATCAACTTCAAGGCAAAAAAAACCAACATCTCAAAGACAAGAAGCGTGAATAGTAACTTTTATATAGTGTTGATTATTTTCTTACCAAAAATACCATGAAAGTTATTCCTTGGCCAAACTTTTTATACGAGTACAACAGAAGGTCAAGTTTATTTCAAAAGAAGTTTCAACTCTTTTTAATTTTTTGTAATTACTATTTTTATATAGGCTGTATATTCACTTGATATGAAAATATAGTAATCACAAAAAGCCAAAATTTCTGAAACTTTTTGGATATAAACATGACCTTCTTTTGTAGTTGTATAAAAAGTTTGATGAAGAAAAAAAAATTGGAAATAAATATGACCTTCTTTTGTAGTTGTATAAAAAGTTTGATCAAGGATGACCTTCTTTTGTAGTTGATCCCGGACTAGTCCACAAGATCAGGGGGACAACATACTGACACACGGCAACCTGTACTAAAAGAAGATGTGCCTCCGAAGTTTCACATTGAATGATCTGTGATGCAAACCGCGTCTGCCAACTGTTCTATCCTGTTCTGCAGTCTATGTAGCACTGTTGCATCAGTATATAACCTGCTTTACCATCTCAGAGACCTAACCGTATATCCACATTCGCTACTTTAGCTACGGATCACGAAGCACAAGCGCATGCTGTGGATACCAGGGACATATGTCCCCATAGACCAAACGTCCGTCTCCGCCCGCGCCCCCTCCCCCTTGTCCAATTCGGACTCCCTATTGGGGGTGGTTGCGCCACCTCCTGCGGCCTGCCTCCTCTTGACCCTATGGCCCAATAATGCCCGTTACTTCCCCAGGGGGTTTCGGTAACCCCTCGGTACTCCGAAATTTATCCGAAACAGTCTGGAACCATTCCGATGTCCGAATATAATCTTTCAATATATCAATATTTACCTCTCGATCATTTCGAGACTCCTCGTCATGTCTGTGATCTCATCCGGGACTCGGAACAACCTTCGGTCACCAAAACACATAACTCATGTAACACATATCGTCATGGAACGTTAAGCGTGCCGACCCTACGGGTTCGAGAACTATGTAGACATGAACGAGACACCTCTCCGGTCAATAATCAATAGTGGAACCTGGATGCTCATATTGGTTCCCACACATTGTACGTAGATCTTTATCGGTCGAACCACAATGTTAACATACATTATTCCCTTTGTCATCAGTATGTTACTTGCCCGAGATTCGATCGTCGGTATCTTCATACCTATATGGTTCAAATATATTAGCACTATTGAGAGATTGCACTAGTGAACGTATGGACCCTAGGCCTTGTTTCTAAGCATTGATATACCGTTTCGCTCGCTGTTTGCTACTAGTTACCTTACTGTTTTTAATTGTTCAGATTATAGAATTATATTTCTACCATCCATATTGCACTTGTATCACCATCTCTTCACCAAACTAGTGCACCTATACAATTGCCAACTATATTGGGTTTGTTGGGGACACAAGAGACTATTTGTATTTGATTGCATACTGGTTTCAGAGAGGCCATCTTCATCCTACACCTCCCACAGATTGATAAACCTTAGGTCATCTCACACATATCTGAATGTATGAGCTCTAGTAGTGCCAAGTGTCTCTCCTTCGTAGCCCTGTGAGGCATATGAGGTTGCTTATGTTGCACACACGCATGGACTTAGAGCCTTTGGCTAAAGTGAAACTCGGGATTAAATCCATCTTGGCTAGCCGTGTCATATAACAAAAAATAATGTGAGAAGGACGTGAATGCCAAACCTCAGATTCATTCACGCTAGAATGAATTTGGTTCACAACTTTATTACAGAAATCCTCTAGGGAAAGGCGAAACAAACCCTCGTAATCATATATATCCTTTTCCAACATACAATCCATATCAAGATGCGACTACTTTATTGGACTTGAATACTAACTTAAACCCTTCTTTAGATAGAAGGGAGCCAGTACCGAGATTCTTCTTGATGACAGGGACATGTTGCATGTTCTTCAGTTGCACGATCTTTCCCAAAGTAAACTTTAGATCTACCGTCCCAACACCATGAACAGAAGCATGTGAACCATTCCTCATCAAAACGGGGCAATCTCGTGCGACATAGTAAGAAGAGAACAATGACATATCAGCACACACATGAATATTGGCGCTTGTGTCAACCCACCAATCGATGGACGACTGACAGATTAAAAGTACGGTAAACAGATTAGCATACCCACATGCCCCATAATTGTTGCTCATAGTCACATTGACAGACCTAGAGCCCTGTCCTAGCTTCTTGTAATTGTTTGGGCACTTGTTAGCCCAATGTTTCTATGAGCCACAAGTAAAGAAACCATATCTTTTTTTATCTTCCTTCTTACCCTTCTTCTTGAAGATAGTATTCTGCTCGACAATGTTCTTTCCTTGAACTTATGGAAATTCTTCGCACCACATTGTCGCTAGAAGAACCTTCTGCCTTTTATGTGTGAGTTCATTGCTCTCGAGTTCTGCTCTACACTTACATGATCGATGACATCCTCAATAGAGAATTCACGCCTCAAGTTCTTGAGAGACGTAGTAAAGTTACTCCATCCAGGAGGGAGTTCTGCAATAACAGAGGAGTGACTGACATTGCTGATTAGTACTGTGAAGAAGGCTCCCCCCGCTCCCCCCGTGAGCTAGGTTTCCTCCCACCCTCCCACCACCGCCACCGACCTTCCTAGGCCCCCGCCGCCGCCGGCCGCTCCTGTCCTCCCTTCCTCCTCCCGGATCCGCCCCGTGCCGCCTCCCCGGGAGGTGGCCGGGGCGGCGCAAGCTCCTCCACCTTCGGCCGCCCCCTCTTTCCACTTTCCTCCCTGCCGCCGCTGACGGGCGCCCCTCGGTGCTTGGCCGGGTGGTGTTGGCGGCGGCGGGGCCTGCCTCTCCCCGCGCGCGCGGCTCCCTGCCCGAGGCATGGGGTCGGCGGCGGTGCTCCTCGGCTTGACGACGGCCGGGCGACCGGCGGCAAGTGGCAGCAGCGCACAAAGTTGTGATACGCCCCTTGGCGGCGAGACGGCGTGGTGGCGCAGGTTGGCCGGGCGCCGCGCCTCGACCAGATCTGGGCCTGCGGGACCCATATGGGTCCTAGCGGGCGGTCCTGGCGTGGCTTCATCGTTGTGCGTGTGGCGAGGAGGAGGAGGAGCTCGGAAGGGGGGTGGCGACGCCGACAACATGCCTGGTGCAGCGCGATGGCAGGAGCTTTACGGGCATGGAGTTCCCGGCCGGTCCTGTGGGCCCATGGGCCTGGTATGCTCCTACTATTGTGTCTGGTCGGCTACTGTCGTTGATGGTGGAGGTTGTGCCCACCCACGTGCCAACGGTGCTGCGTGATACGTCTCCAAAGTATCTATAATTTTTTTGGTTGTTCCATGCTATTATATTACCCGTTTTGGATGTTTATGGGCTTTACTTTACACTTTTATATCATTTTGGGACTAACCTACTAACCGGAGGCCCGACCCGAATTGTTGTTTATTTGCCTATTTCATTGTTTCGAAGAAAAGGAATATTAAACGGAGTCCAAATGGAATGAAACCTTCGGGAGCGATCTTTTTGGAACAAACGCAATCCAGGAGACTTGGAGTGGACGTCAAGCTGCAAACAAGGCGGCCACGAGGGTGCCCGGTGCGCCCTAAGGGGGTGGGCGCGCCCCCCACCCTCGTGGGCCCCTCGTGGCTCCACCGACATACTTCCTTCGCCTATATATATACTCTCGTACCCTGAAAACATCCAGGAGCACCACGAAAAACTATTTCCATCCCCGCAACCTTCTGTATCTGCGAGATCCCATCTTGGAGCCTTCACCAGCGCTCCGCCAGAGGGGGAATCAACCATGGAGGGCCTCTACATCATCTCCAAGGCCTCTCCGATGAGTTGTGAGTAGTTTACCACAGACCTTCGGGTCCATAGTTATTAGCTAGATGACTTCTTCTCTCTCTTTGAATCTCAATACAAAGTTCTCCTCGATCTTCTTGGAGATCTATTCGATGTAACTCTTTTTGTGGTGTGTTTGTCGAGATCCAATGAATTGTGGGTTTATGATCAAGTTTATCTCTGAGAAATAATTGAATCTTCCTAAATTCTTTTATGTGTGATTGGTTATCTTTGCAAGTCTCTTGAACAAACCGCTGCTCGCCAACTGTTCTATCCTGTTCTGCAGTCTATGTAGCACTGTTGCATCAGTATATAACCTGCTTTACCATCTCAGAGACCTAACCGTATATCCACATTCGCTACTTTAGCTACGGATCACGAAGCACAAGCGCATGCTGTGGATACCAGGGACATATGTCCCCATAGACCAAACGTCCGTCTCCGCCCGCGCCCCCTTCCCCTTGTCCAATTCGGACTCCCTATTGGGGGGGTGGTGGTTGCGCCACCTCCTGCGGCCTGCCTCCTCTTGACCCTATGGCCCAATAATGCCCCATTTACCTGTGGGGTTTGGTAACCCTCGGTACTCAAATTTATCCGAAACAGTCCGGAACCATTCCGATGTCCGAATATAATCTTTCAATATATCAATATTTACCTCTCGATCATTTCGAGACTCCTCGTCATGTCTGTGATCTCATCCGGACTCGGAACAACCTTCGTCACCAAAACACATAACTCATGTAACACATATCGTCATGGAACGTTAAGCGTGCCGACCCTACGGGTTCGAGAACTATGTAGACATGAACGAGACACCTCTCCGGTCAATAATCAATAGTGGAACCTGGATGCTCATATTGGTTCCCACACATTGTACGTAGATCTTTATCGGTCGAACCACAATGTTAACATACATTATTCCCTTTGTCATCAGTATGTTACTTGCCCGAGATTCGATCGTCGGTATCTTCATACCTATATGGTTCAAATATATTAGCACTATTGAGAGATTGCACTAGTGAACGTATGGACCCTAGGCCTTGTTTCTAAGCATTGATATACCGTTTCGCTCGCTGTTTCCTACTAGTTACCTTACTGTTTTTAATTGTTCAGATTATAGAATTATATTTCTACCATCCATATTGCACTTGTATCACCATCTCTTCACCAAACTAGTGCACCTATACAATTGCCAACTATATTGGGTGTGTTGGAGACACAAGAGACTATTTGTATTTGATTGCATACTGGTTTCAGAGAGGCCATCTTCATCCTACACCTCCCACAGATTGATAAACCTTAGGTCATCCCCCTGAGGAAAATTTGTTGTTGTCCTACAAAACTCTGTGCTTGGAGGCCCAATGTAGTTTACAAGAATAAACTTGCGTAGTAGAAATCAAGCTATTTTGGCGCCGTTGCCGGGAAGGTGAGTTCTTGAAGGTATATCTTTAGATTTTACAGTTCAATCTTTTAGTTTCTTGTTTGTCACTAGTTTATTTATGAAAAGAAACTACAAAAAAATGGAAGTGAAGTTGCATCAAATTCTTTATCTTTATAAAGTCTTTCTTGAAAATATGGATTCCGATAATTGCTATGAAGAATTAAAAGAATAATTTTACATTATGTTTGGTGTGAATGTTAATCATGATTGCAATGATATTAGTATGAATTCTTTGAACATCCATGATACTAATTATATGCAAAGCAATAAGCTTCGGGGTGCTATGTTTGATGAATATGATCTTTTTAGTCCCCCTACTTTTGATGAGCAAATTTATTGTGATGATAGCATGTGATACGTCTCCAACGTATCTATAATTTTTTCGATTGTTCCATAATATTAAATTATCAATCTTGGATGTTTTATACACACTCACAAGCAATTATATATCATTTTTTGGCACTAACCTATTAACTTAGTGCCCAGTGCCAATTGCCGTTTTTGCTTGTTTTGAGTTTCGCATAATATCAGTACCAAACGAAGTCCAAATGCCACGAGACTTTTGGAGATTTTTTCTAGACAAAAGAGACACTAGAAGCTTCATCGAAGGCGAGAGGAGGGACCGTGGGCCCACAAGCCACCAGGCGCGCCCTAGGGGCATGGGTGGTGGGGCCCGCAAGGCTCGGGTTCACCTAACTCTATCTCTATGAATTCTCTAAAATTGTGAAACCAACAGAGGAGTCCATGAAATACTTTTTCCGCCGCAAGTTCTAGAACCACTAGATCCCATCTGAAGGCCTTTTTTGGCACTCTGACGGAGGGGGATTCAATCACGGAGGGGTTTCTTCATCATCCTTGCCGCCCTCCGATGATGCGTGAGTAGTTTACCACAGACCTACTGATCCATAGTTAGTAGCTATATGGCTTCTTCTCAATATTTGATCTTCAAAACACTGTTCTCCTTGGTGTTCTTGGAGATCTATTTGATGTATTGACTTTTTGCGGTGTACTTGTTGGGATCCGATGATTTGTGAGTTTATGATCAGATCTATCCATGAATATTATTTGAGTTTTCTCAGAACTATTTTATGCATGATAACTATAGCCTCGTATTTCTTCTCCGATTTATTGGTTTGGTTTGCCAACTAGATTGATTTTTCTTGCCATGGGAAGAGGTGCTTTGTAATGGGTTCGATCTTGCGGTTCTCAATCCCAGTGACAGAAAGGGACATGACACGTATGTATCGTTGCTATTAAGGGTAAAAACATGGGGTTTATTCATACTTGAGTTTATCTTGTCCACATCATGTCATCTTACTTAAGGCTTTACTCTGTTTTTCCATGAACTTAATACACTAGATGCATGTTGGATAGCCTTTGATGTATGGAGTAGCAGTAGTAGATGCAGAATCGTTTCGGTCTAGTTGTCTCGGACGTGATGCCTATATATGATCATTGCCTTGGATATCGTCATAATTATTTGCTTTTCTATCAATTGCGCAACAGTAATTTGTCTACCAACCATATGCTATTTTCTTGAGAGAAGTCTCTAATGAAATCTGTGACCCCCGAGGTCTATCTATTATTATATATTAAAACCAAAAACAATCTATCGATCAAAAACTATACCATTTAATCTTGCTCATAACCGTTGAGAGATTGACAACCCCTTTAGGCGTTGGGTTGCAAGTATTTTTTGTTTGTATGCAGGTGCTATTCACTAGTCATTGCTTGGTTCTCCTACTGGATTGATGACCTTGGTTTTATAATTGAGGGAAATACTTATTTCTGCTGTATTGCATCATTCTCTCGTCTTCTAGGAAATCCCAACGCAGCTCACAAGTAGCAGCATGCCTCCTATTTATGATGATTATATTGATGAAAGTGGGTTTGAAAGAGTGTCAACTTTGGGCAACAATAATCCCACTATTTTGGAGGGTATTGAATCTTATTGGAATAATGATAAAAGTGGATTTGGAGAGGTCTCTTTATTTAATGTTGAATCCACTACTTTGGAAGATGTTTCAATTGATTATGACAACCAAGTTGCTATCTATGATGATTACTGTGATGACAAGTATGCTACAAATAATAACGATAACCATGAAACTTGTCATCATGATTTTAAAGTTGAACTGCGTCATATCAATCAAGTATCACATGATAGTTATTTCATTGAATTTTCTCCCACTAATATTAATGAGAAGAAATTTCCTTATGTGGAGAGTAATATAATTTCTGTGCTTGTGGATCAATAAAATAATGCTTTATGTGATATTTATATTGTTTAATTTGTTCATGATGTTAATCAAATTATTATGAGAGGAATATATATATATATATATATATATATATATATATATATATATCAACTTTCCTATCTTTATGTTGACGTATTGAAGTTATACTTGTTTTGCCTTCCTAAGCTAGTTGATTGTTGCTACAATAAATTGTTTGCTTATAAAATACCTGTGCATAGGAAGTGTGTTAGGCTTAAATGTGTTTGTTATATGATTCATAATGTTCCCTTTATGTTTCAATTCTATACTTTTATGTGAGCATCATTCAAATTATCAATGCCTAACTAAAATGCCTTCAACAAAAGTGCTTGTTGGGAGACAACCCAATATTTATACCTACTGTTTTTGTGTCTTCACATGATTAAGCTAATGTAGTAATCATGGTTTGTGTCTTTTATTTCAATAAAGTGCCAAGTAAGACCTTTGGGACAGTCCAAATGCTTGTTGATTAGATTATGTGCCAAAATAGAAAATTTTGCGTCCAGTTTCTGAATTTTCATATTTTACTAGAGCGTGAGAATCTTTTATATATAAACTCACAATTCATCGGATCCCAACAAACGCATCACAAAATATTACGTCGAATCGATATCCAAAGAGGACTGTGTATTGAAAATCAGAGAGAGAGAGAGAGAGAGAGAGAGAGAGAGAGAGAGAGAGAGGCGGAGGGAGCCATCTAGCTACTACTATGGACCCATAGGTCCCGTGGGGAACTACTCACACATCATCAAAGATGCTACAAGGTTGATGTAGATGCCCTCTATTATCAATTCTCCCTCCAGCAGAGTACTGAAAAATGCCTCCATATGGGATTGCGGAAGAATAGAGGCTTGCAGCGGGGAAATAATTGTTTCGGGTCTCTCTGTGGGGGTTTCTAAATACATGTGCACTTATAGGCCATGGATTAGGTCAAGCAGAGCAACTAGGGGCCCACAAGGGGGATGGGCGTGCCCCCTGCCTTGTCGTCATCTCCTGCATCTTCTGGTCTCTCCCCGAAGCGTCTGGGGTCGCTTCTAGTCCAGAAAAAATCATCAAAAAGTTTCGTCCTGTTTGGACTCCGTTTGGTAGGGATTTTCTATAAAACCAAAATCAAGCAAAAAAACAACAATTAACACTAGGCAACGAGTTAATAGGTTAATTCCCAAGAATGATATAAAAGGGCGTATAAATCATGCAATATTGATAATGTGATAGCATGAAACAATTAAAAAGTATAGATACGTTGTAGACGTATCAGCATCCCCAAGCTTAATTCCTGCTCGCTCTCGAGTAGGCAAATGATAAAAACAGAATTTTTGATGTTGAATGCTACGTAACATGTCTTAATCCACTAGTAGAAAAAGGGGCTATCGTCCAGGGCAGTTTAGCCCATTAGTCCCGGTTCAATCCAGAACCGGGACCAATGGAGCTATTTGCCCCGGTTCGTGAGCCCAGGGGGCCGGCCGGGCCACGTGGGCCATTGGTCCCAGTTCGTCCGGACCTTTTGGTCCCGGTTGGTGGGACGAACCGGGACCAATGGTCCTGGCTCCTGGCCCACCACTATTGGTCCCGGTTGGTGGCATGAACCGGGACCAAAGGCTTCCCTTTAGTCCCGGCTCATGCCACCAACCGGGGCTAATGGTGCTGCCTATATATAGCCCCTCGCGCAAGAGCAGAGCACACTGCTCTATTTTTTCTGGCCGAGGGGGAGAGGGCTTGGTGGTGCTCTAGCTCACCTCCTATGCACACAAGGTGTTCGATGGAATGCCCGAGCCACACTACTTAAGCTTTCTCCTCTCCAAGCTCGACATCTAACTCCATTTTCCTCAATATTTGTCTAGGTTTAGCGGTCCGTCACGCCCCGTCCCCATCTTCACCGCCGTCGATCACCCGCGCCGATCTCATCGCCAGCACCACCGTGGTGAGCCTCTTGTTCTTATCTTCTTTCTGAAAGGAAAAATATTCTTACTTGTATTATTTTCTTACTTTTATTATTGCATCTTATATAGTGCGATGGTTTTGGTATCCGCCCCTTCGGCCCTCGCCCCTGTCTATGATTCGGATGTGGTATATATTATCTTTTCATAACTATTGGTTCATTTATTGTTTATGAAAATTATGCCGACCAACGTGACATAGATTTTATTTATCTAGGAGGTTGTTGAACCGAAATTCCAACCAACCCTATTGTCGAGAGGTTAAATTTAGTTGAAGAAGAAAACAATTTCTTGAAGGAAAAATAAAAAACTTGAGGAGGAGAAGATGATATTGGAGTTGCATGTTGCGGATGTCGTCGATGATCACAAGATCAAGATGGATGCAATGCGCTTGAAGATGAGAAAGATTAGAAAATATGCCATTCATACCGAGGCTTGGTATCATTATGCCGTTGGATCAGTTGTTACCTTGGTTGCGATTATGATCGATTTGTTTTCACATTGAAATGTTTTACATAGTTTCAATGTATGGTTTAATTAATTTAGATGCTCGCAGAGCTTTATGTTGTTAGATGAGAACTATGTATGTACTTTGGTTTTTATGTGATGATGAACTTCTATTAATTTGGTCACTTAATTATCTATTCATGATGTTCTGTAATGATTTTTGACACACTTAATTATATATAATGCACGCAGATGAACCGGCAATGGATGTACGGTGATGACACACCTCCGAGTACATTAAGGGCATGCATGCTTTTCTCAAGTGGCTGAGGCAAACAAGCAGAATGGTTTTATGTGTTGTCCATGCCCTATATGTGGAATCTGAAGTCTTACTCTGACCGGAAAATCCTTCACACCCACCTGCTTTACAAGGGTTTCATGCCACACTATAATGTTTGGACGAGGCACGGAGAAATAGGGGTTATGATGGAAGACGGCGAGGAAGAAGAGTACGATGACAACTATGTGCCCCCTGAATACGGTGATGCTACTGAACATCAAGATGCACCAGACGATGTGCACGATGGTGCTGCAACGGGCGAAGCTGCTGAAGATCAAGAGGAACCAGACGATGTGCCCCATGATGATGATCTCCGCGGGGTCATTGTCGATGCAAGGACACAATGCGAAAGTCAAAAGGAGAAGCTGAAGTTCGATCGCATGTTAGAGGATCACAAAAAGGGTTGTACCCCAATTGCGAAGATGGCAACACAAAGCTCGGTACCGCACTCGAATTGCTGCAAGTGGAAGGCAGAGAATGCTGTGCTCGATAAAGGATTTGAGAAGCTACTGAAAATAATGAAGAAGAAGCTTCCAAAGGATAACGAATTGCCCGACAGTACATACGCAGCAAAGAAGGTCGATGCCCTCTAGGATTGGAGGTGGAGAAGATACATGCATGCCCTAATGACTGCATCCTCTACCGTGGTGCCTACAAGGATCTGAACGCATGCCCGGTATGCGGTGCATTGCGTATAAGATCGACGAGATGAACTCGGTGATGTTGACGGTGAGCCTCCCGGAAGAGGGTTCTGCGAAGGTGATGTGGTATGCTCCTATAATACCACGGTTGAAACGTCTGTTCGAAACGGAGAGCATGCCAAGTTGATGCGATAGCACAGTGAGGACCGTAAGAAAGACGGAAGTTGAGAGCACCCACGACGGGTCGCAGATGGAGAAAAATCGAGAGAAAGTACTGGGATGAGTTTGCAAAGGACCCAAGGAACGTATGGTTTGCTTTAAGCGCGGATGGCATTAATCCTTTCGGGGAGCAGAGCAGCAATCACAGCACCTGGCCCATGACTCTATGTATGTATAACCTTCCTCCTTGGATGTGCATGAAGCGGAAGTTCATTATGATGCCAGTTCTCATCCAAGGCCCTAAGCAATCCGGCAACGACATTGATGTGTACCTAAGGCCATTAGTTGAGGAACTTTTACAGCTGTGGAATGGAAACGGTGTACGTACATGGGATGAGCACAAAAAGGAGGAATTTGACCTAAAGGCGTTGCTGTTCGTGACCATCAACGATTGGCCTGCTCTCAAGAACCTTTCGGGACAGACAAACAAGGGATACCACGCATGCACGCACTGTTTACTTGACACCGATAGTATATACCGGAAGCTGCAGGAAGAATGTGTACTGGCCATCGCCGATTTCTTCCGACCAACCATCAATGTCGAAAGAAAGGCAAGCATTTCAAAGGTGAGGCAGATCACGGAAGAAGCCCGCCATGCGCATCGGTGATCACGCACTTGCTATGGTCAATGATTTACACGTAATATTTGGAAAGGGTCGGCGGACTAGCTGTTCGAATGACGCTGAGAATCACGCACCCATGTGGAAGAAGAAATCTATATTTTGGGACCTACCCTCTGGAAAGACCTAGAGGTCCGCTCTCGATCGACGTGATGCACGTGACGAAGAACCTTTGCGTGAACCTGCTAGGCTTCTTGGGCGTGTATGGGAAGACAAAAGATACACCGAGGCACGAGAGGACCTGCAACGCTTGTACGAAAAAGAGGGCATGCCTCAAGCAAGATGAAGGTCCTGCCAGCTACGCTCTTATGAAAGAAGAGAAAGAAATATTCTTTCAATGCCTGCTCAAGATGAAGGTCCCGACTGGCTTCTCGTCGAATATAAAGGGAATAATAAATATGCCAGAGAAAAGTTCCGAACCTAAAGTCTCATGACTGCCACGTGATTATGACGCAACGCTTCGGTTGCATTGAGGGGCTTCTACCGAAAACGTCCGATTAGCCATTGTGAAGCTATGTGCATTCCTCAATGCAATATCTCGAGAAGGTGATCGATCCAGAAATCGTAGTAACGCTAAGGAGTGATGTGGCGCAATGTCTTGTCGGTTTCGAGCTGGTGTTCCCACCATCCTTCTTCAATATCATGACGCACGCCCTAGTTCATCTAGTCGACGAGATTGTCATTCTGGGGCCCGTATTTCTACACAATATGTACCCCTTTGAGAGGTTCATGGAGTCCTAAAGAAATATGTTCAGAATCGTGCTAGGCCGAAGGAAGCATCTCCATGGGCCATCAAACAGAGGATGTCATCGGGTTTTGTGTTGACTTCATTCCTAGCCTTAATAAGATAGGTCTCCCTAAATCGCGGTATGAGGGGAGACTGACCGAAAAGGCACGCTTGGAAGAGACTCAATAATATGCAGGGACGGATATTCTTGGTCTCAAGCACACTACACAGTTCTACAGAACTCTACCTTGGTGACCCGTATGTCGATGAACACAAGAACAGTCTGCGCCCAAACACCCGGAGCAAAGGCGACGATCGGATTACATGTGAACACATCAGACTTTCAGCAGTTGGTTGGAAACACGCCTCGGAGGTGACAGCACTGTTTGTGATGAGTTGTACTTGTTGTCCAGGGACCATCTTCGACTGTAATGATTTGGAAAGGATACGAGATAAATGGGAATACATTTTACACGATTGACCAAGATGAAAAGAGCACCAACCAAAACAGCGGTGTCCGCTTTGATGCAGCAACCGACAAGGAAATGACACATATTATGGTTACATAGTAGACATATGGGAACTTGACTACGGAGTAGATTTTAAGGTCCCTTTGTTTAAGTGCAAGTGGGTCAATCTGTCAGAGGCGGGTGCAGGTAGACCCACAAGACGGAATGACAACAGTGGATCTGAAAAATCTTGGGTACACCGACGAACCGCTCGTCCTAGCCAATGATGTGGCACAGGTTATCTATGTGAAGGACATGTCTACCAGACCGAGGAAAAGAAAAGATAAGGAAGCGAATACATCATACAATGAGCCAAAGCGCCACATAGTTCTTTCAGAAAAAGGGACATCTTGGGAGTGGAGGGCAAGATGACATGTCTCAAGAGTATGAAAAGTTTCATGAAATTCCCCCTTCAAAGTCAAGGCTGACCCAAGCATCCTGATAAACGATGAAGATTATCCATGGTTACGGCGCAATAAGCAAGCGACACAAGCGAAGAAAAAGTGAAGACTTTCTCCGCAACTATTATGATGATACCATGCCAACTTTGTAACACACGAGTATGATACCATTGTCCGCTTTGTTCATGAACATGCTATGCCAACTTTTTCAGAGTTCATTTGAAAACTATCAATTTGAAAACCTCGCCAACCAAGGGCGCCACACCGTTTATAAGCCCGTCCCTCTACGCCTTGTTGAGCTCACAAACTTGTGATTCACACAAATTTCAAAGAATTCAAATTTTATAAACCTAATGGCACAAACAGAAAGTTTATAATTGTTCTAAAACAAATGGCACTAACAGAAAGTTTATAATTTTGCTGACCTAAAAGCAAAAAGAATTAAAAATAAAGCAAAAACCAAAAGAAAATAAATACTGCAGAAAACAAAACAAAAGAACTTGAAAAAATAATAATAATAGCAACAATAAGCATTTTGTTGTAAGTAGAAACAAAATAAAATAAATAAAGCAACAAAGAAAACAAAAAAGTGTTTTCAAATTTTAAAACTAATGGCACTATTAGAAAGTTTATATTTTTCTAAAACTAAAAGCACTAAGAGAAAGTTTATAATTTTGCTGACCTAAAAGCAAAAAGAATTAAAAATAAAGAAAAAACCAAAAGAAAATAAATAATGCAGAAAACAAAACAAAAAACTTGAAAAAATAAAAATAGCAACAATAAGTATTTTGTTGTAAGTAGAAACAAAATAAAATAAATAAAGCAACAAAGAAAACAAAAAAGTGTTTTCAAATTTTAAAACTAATGGCACTAATAGAAAGTTTATATTTTTCTAAAACTAAAAGCAAAAAGAAATAAAATATAAAGCAAAAAAAGTGCCACCTCTCGGGCCCCACGGCCTGAATACGACTAGAAACCCTATGGGCCAGGATTCAGGCCAGCGGAAGGCCCAGAGGCCCTGAGCTAAGATGGCAGAGTTGGGCCCAAAGCCTGCTTTAGAGAGGAGCTCGAGAGGGAGCCGCACGCACCTTATAAACTGGTGCGGCTCCCTCTCAACTAGCGAGGTGGGACTAAACATTTGGCGCGGGGCAGCACAAGGCCTTTGGTCCCGGTTGGTGGCACCAACCGACTAAAGGGGTTTAGTCCCGGTTGGTGCCACGACCGGGATCGATGCCCCCTTTAGTCCCGGTTGGTGCCACCAACCGACCAAAGGTCGCCGCTTCCGCCCTTTGGGCTGCTGAAAATTGTTTGGTCCCGGTTGGTGGCACCAACCGGGACTAAAGGGCATTAGTCCGGTTGGTGCCACGAACCGACTAATGCCCTGCTATATAACCAGGACTTGTGAAAATTTCACATCTCCTCGCCTCCTAGCCAGTTGCCCCGCCGCCAGGCTGCCCAAATCGGTCGCGCTCCTCGTCGCCGCCGCCGCCGCCGCCGCCATCCCGCCTCTCCCGTCCCTGCCTCGCGCCGAGCCCACGCGCCGCCGCGTGCCCTGCCCGCCCCCGAAACGCACGCGCGCCCCGCGCTTCGCCCGCCCGACGGCGCCAGATGCCCCGACACCGCCCGCGCCCGTTGTCGCCGCCGTCGTCACCATCGCCGTCGCCCGCGCCCGTCGTCGCCGCCCGTCTGCCCCGCCGTCGTCGCCGCCAGACCCGATCTGCCCCAACGCCGTCGCCCTGCCTCGTCGTCGCCGTCCCCGCCCCCGTCTCCGCCCCTGCCTCCGCGACCTCGCCGTCGCCTCCGCCTCCCCGACCTCGCCGTCGCCTCCGCCTCCCCTGCCCTGCCCCGCGCGCGCCACCTCTGCATCAGGCCGGCCCCGACATCGCCGTTGCCGACGCCGCCACAGTGAGCCCCAGCACAAGACCTGCCCTGCCCGCCCCGCCGCCATGATTTTTTTTCTGTATATATATATGATGCTTTTTTGTTCATAGAATATGTATGATGCTTTTTTGCATATGTGTATGGATATATGTATGATGCTTTTTTGTGTATGTGTATGGATATATGTATGATGCTTTTTGTTCATAGAATATGTATGATGCTTTTTGCATATATGTATGGATATATGTCCCCGTCACCGGACATGTATGGATATATGTATGATGCTTTTTGCATATGTGTTGATCTAATGTTTTTTTCTGCATATATATATGATGTTTTTTGTTCATAGATGATCATATGAATTTTTTTGTTCATAGATATGATCATATATATGATGTATGCATGGATCGATGTGGATGGAATATGATGTTTTTTGTTCATAGAATATGATGTTTTTTTATTCATAGATTTTATTTTGTTCATGAGAGAGGCGGGACGCCGAGGAAGTTGTACTGTTTAGAGTTAGGGTCGCCGAGGAAGAAGGAAAATAAGGAAAAGAATAAAAGAGGAAGAAGGAAGAAGGAGAAGAAGAGGAGAAAAATAAGAAGAGGAAGTAGAAGAAAAAGGAGAAGAAGGAATAGAGAGAAGAAGAAAAAAAATTCTATTTTTCTTCTCTCTCTATTCCTTCTTCTTCTCTCTCTTTTTTTTCTTCTATTTTTCTTCTTCTTCTTCTTCTTCTCTTTTTTTCTTCTTCTCATTTCTTCTTCTTCTTCTTCTTCTTCTTCTTCTTCTTCTTCTTCTTCTTCTTCTTCTTCTTTTTATCGGAATGAGGGTGTCGAGGATCGCTGAGGGGTCGACGGTCGGGAACTAGGCTAGAGGGTCGAGAGGGTCACAGACGGGTCGAGGGTCGCCGAGGCCGGTCGAGGGTCAATGTTTTGAGGGTCGAGGGTCGCCGAGGCCGGTCGAGGTTTCGAGGCACAAGGGTTTGAGGTTCGAGGGTTCTAGGGTCGAGGGTTCGAGGGTTCTAGGGTTCGAGGGTTCTAGGGTCGAGGGTTCGAGGGTTCTAGGATCCGAAGGAAGAAGGAAGAAGAAGAAGAAAAGAATGAGAGGAAAAGAAGAAAAGAAGAGGAGAAGAAGAAGGAATAGAGAGAAGAAGAAAAATAGAATTTTTTTTCTATTTTTCTTCTTCTCTCTATTCTTTTCTTCTTCTCCTCTTTTTCTTCTTTTTTCTTCTTCTTCTTCCTTCTTCCTTCTTCCTCTTTTCTTCCTTTTCCTTATTTTCCTTTCTCGAGGGATAAGAAGAAAAGAAGAGGAGAAGAAGAAAGAAAGGAATAGAGGAGAAAGAAGAAACTTTGACACGAGGGGGTACCGATACCCCTCCCCGATAACATTATTTTCCCATGTATATGTATGTTGCCTCGTTGTCGATATAACGAGGGTGTCGAGGATCGCCGAGGGTCGAGGGTCGGGAACTAGGGTAGAGGGTCGAGGGTCGTTAAGGGGTCAAGGGTCGAAGGTTTCAGGTCGAGGTTCCTATAGTGTCAAAGTATTGAAGAAATCCATGGCTTCATCATTAGCGGAAGTAACCATGGCATGATGGTGCGAAGTCCTCAAAGTTGTTTCGGAATGGAGTCCCGGATAGGATAATTTGCCTTTTGCTGAACTTTGTACCAAAAGCGAATTATCCTATCGGGACCCGCTCCAAAACAACTTTGAGAGCTTCTGCACCATCATGCACCCACATTTTACCTAATGATGAAGACATGGTTTTGTTGAACTTTGACACTAGGCAACCTCCCGACCCTCGGCGATCTTCGACCCTTGACCTCGACGGCTCGGCGATCCACGACCCTCTACCCCTACATGGGCGCCGATGCCCACGCCACTTGTGGGACATAGATGTACTGTTCAACGCCGACCCTCCCGATAGCTTCAACACGGGGGGTCGATATTACGTACCCTCTCCTAGCTTGAAGCGTTCTCGAGGCCACCCCCTAACCCTTGAAGCGTTGTCGAGGCCACCCCAAACCCTAGAGAAGCAGCGCCGAGGCCACTAATATGATTCCTTATTGTGATTAGCTAGCTAGTTCTATGTTGGCACTAATATATCCATATCTGTCATGTTTGAATAATAATTGCCATGTTGTAAATATTTGTAGAAACTATGGACACCCCCCGAGACGAAGCACAAGAAGCGTTGTTGAGGGACATAATCGCACACGGAAGTGATGCCGTCTCCTCGATGATGTTTCTCAACGTCAACGATGGTCTGGAAGGAGAGGGTGAAGAAGCAGCTGGCTATGATTTACATGGTCCGATGACCCAATGCGGTGCAAGAAGGAGAGAGTGAAGAAGTAGACCGTGAGGACGGCTCCGGTGATCACCAAACCGAGTCCGCCAGGTATATATATTAGTTAAGCCTGTGCTGACTAGCTCTCGCCTTTGTTTTGGTATATATGTACACATATTAATTAACTCTCGTCTTTGTTCTTTTTCTAGCCCTCCGGATCGAGCACAACTTCGTAAAGAGACGAGGCCCAAGAAAAGTTGAGCTCGGATGAAAAGTTTGAGATCATACAAATCGCATGTGACGGCCAACCGATTGAACCCTACCGGACAAAGAAGGCATTTGTTGCTCGGTCGGGGGTTCGGTTAGGGACAAGATCCCGATCAGCATCCACCAATGGTATAAGCCTAAGAACGAAGACCCTGAGGTGTCTTGTGTCAATGATATGCAGAAAAATGATCTTTGGACTGAGCTGAAGTCAAATTTTACCCTACCGCCAGAGGATGATCCGGAGAAGCCAGTAATAGAGCCATTAATCAAGTCTTTTGCTCTTAAGAAGATGGCAGAATTATTCAGGAATTGGAAGAAAGACCTCAATACGTATGTCGAAAAAAATGAGACACCAGAGTTCACGGGCAAATATGAGAAGATCAGAGATGACTGGCCCACATTTGTGGCCTACAAGACATCGGAAAAGAGTAAAAAGATGTCAGCGACAAACAAGAGAAATGCTGCGAAGAAGAAGCTTCACCATCGCACGGGGTCAGGTGGCTACCTCATAGCCCGGCCTAAGTGGGCCAAGGCTGAGAATGATCTGCTTGATAAAGGGATCGAACCGAGACAATGAACTGGCCAGACCGTTGCCGGACTTGGTTCTTCGGGGCCGGCGGATCCTTGGACCCTATAACGGGGAAGTGCATTTGGATGGACGAACAATTGGACATACCAGTCAAGAGGCTTAAGCATTATATCGAAGCAGCGCAGCAAGGGAAGTTCGTTCCAGACAGGAGAAGGACGAGCTCACAATGGCCCTCGGGAATCCTGAGCACCCTGGACGGACACGAGGCACGCCAGGCTCCCTTTCGTGGAAGGCTGGATTTCCGGACGCAGGGGGTTACAAAACCCATGAGAGGAGGAAGAAACTGGAGCAGAGCCTAATGCAGGCGCTGCACGAAAGGGTAATGGGGCTAGAGGAACGAGAAGAGGAACGAGAAGCAGCAGATCACAACAAACGACCTGCCGAAGCTTCCCCCGAAGCTACCCCGCCATCTCAGCGGAGAAGCAGCGTGGCTTCCACCGAGCTGCTTCAGCCAGAGCAGCATGCCTTGACGGCTCCTGCCAGCTATCCCGTGGATGCTATCACGGATGCTGAAAGTTGCCACCTTATGGCGCAATGGAGCAATTTGAAGGTCAAGGCGGCTGTTGGCTCTGTTTATCCTACTAAAACCGACTCAACTTTTCACCGCCGCCGATTCCGAAGGATATGCTAAGGTGATGGTCGATGAAATAACGGAGGTATTTGAGGACCTCCGCTTGACCACCCTACCGGTGAAGGGAGTATCGGCTGGGTTCGCTCAAGACTCCATGCCTATGGCGGAAGGATCTCATCAACCTTCCGAACTGGACGCCTCCGCCTCCTCCTCCTCCTCCGGCGAGTCAGGCACTCCGCCTCCACCGCCTCCTCCTCCCGCGAGTGACGATCAGGGCACTCGGCCGGCTCCTTCTCCGCGCGTGGCGGCACTCCGTCTCCTTCTCCGCCTGCACCGGCGCGTCCGGCAGCCAGCCTCCTCCTTCTCCGCCTCGTCGGCAAGGGCGGAAGAGACCCGCCGCCGCCCGGCTGCTCCGGCGCGTCGTAGTCCTTCTCCTCCGCCTCGTAAGCAAGGAAAGAAGACATCCGCTTCGCCTGCTCTGCCGGCGTCTAGCAGTACAGCCAAAGGTGGAGGATATAGATTCGGTCCTTCTCTCAAGACTCGGAGAAGTTACCGCACGAGAGGAGCGAGGAGGAAAACGCGAAGATCGCGCAGATCAAGTGGATGACTGGTTTCAAGGGTTGAAAGCAAAGAGACATCCACCTCCGGAGGAGAAGGTAGATCCGGTCAAAGCGAAGCGCACTGCTGCCCCGACAAAACCACCCAAGTCTCCGCCCAAAGGCAACTATGAGCGCATTATTGAAAGGCATTTGCCAAGCGGAGAGATCGGGAAGTACTGTCAGTGATCAAAGGATGAAAGAACGACGAGCTGGGAAACAAATTGCCCAGCTCGGCGAACAAGCGAAGCAATCGTGCCCCCCGCTCAAGGTGCCTGCTAGCGACATCGTCGATCCGAGGATGGTGCCCGGTTATGGCAATCCTGAAGATTACCTGCCCGACGATGTACAATTTGATTTCTTGGAGGTGCAGATACAAAGATATGAGTACGGGAAGCCTCTCGTCAAAGATGAAAGCTCTCTAACAACGATGATGCGAAGATTGCATGATTGGTACATGAAAACCTGCAAAGAGTCTGAGGGGAGGAATACTTTGTATTTGAGAGTTAAAAAGGAGCATGACCTCCTTGGAATTGAACTGTTTCCTATTCCATTTGAGGAGTTCTATCAGTTTTTCAATCAATTGGCCCTCGATAAAGCAACGGTCACCTGCTACTGTCTGTAAGTAGTACTACTTCTGTCATTAAGTATCTCTATATAACTCAGCTCTTTCATTGCATGTATTTATAAATATCCTCACTATATTATGCAGATTGAAGATCGCAGAAATGAAGAAAAACAAGTGGGTGATATTGGGTTCATTAACACATATCTCATCGATGCAAATGAGGTTAAATATCGTGCCAAGGAAACCGAGGCCAACTTACTACGATCGTTGGAAATAAATGAACACAAAAATACAATACTCTTTCCTTACAACTACACGTGAGTGTTACTGTCTTGTGGCATATTCGGTTTCCCTTATTTAGTCTAGGTTATAGAAATGTAATATTGATGAGTTATGCATGCGCGCAGGTTCCACTATATTCTCCTAGAGATTAAGCTTGAGCAGGAGTAGTAACTGTCTTAGACTCGAGACGAAAAGATCCCAAGGAGTATGCGGAAATGACTGAAATGCTCGAGAAGTAAGTTAAATCGATCATTATCCACCATATCAGCAACTTTGTTCATTTCTGATATCAAGTAATTGTTTTCTTTGTATGGCAGGGCTTGGAGAAAATTCACCAAAAAGCTCGGGACTACCAAGAAGCTGCAATTTAGACACCAAAGTAAGTACTATATAGTAGCATATTCCACGCAAGATCTCCTAGTGATTCAAGCGCTAGTTTCATCAATACCATTTAGCATGTGCTTGCTAATTATTAGTTTGATTGACCTCTGTTTCTTGTAAAGTGGTTGTGGCAGGAACAAGGGAATGATTTCTGTGAATACTACGCTTATAGTCCATCCGCCACACGACCTGTGAGAGGGCTACTCCGACAAACAATTTGAAGTGCGTAAATAAAAATATTCACAATTTTATTTTATTACCATCATTTGTGTTGAGTTTCATTCATTCATATATATATATAGAAGGAAATATGCCCTAGAGGCAATAATAAAGTTATTATTTATTTCCTTATATCATGATAAATGTTTATTATTCATGCTAGAATTGTATTAACGGAAACATAATACATGTGTGAATACATAGACAAACAGAGTGTCACTAGTATGCCTCTACTTGACTAGCTCGTTAATCAAAGATGGTTATGTTTCCTAACCATAGACATGAGTTGTCATTTGATTAACGGGATCACATCATTAGGAGAATGATCTGATTGACATGACCCATTCCGTTAGCCTAGCACTTGATCGCTTAGTATGTTGCTATTGCTTTCTTCATGACTTATACATGTTCCTGTAACTATGAGATTATGCAACTCCCGTTTACCGGAGGAACACTTTGGGTGCTACCAAACGTCACAACGTAACTGGGTGATTATAAAGGAGTACTACAGGTGTCTCCAAAGGTACATGTTGGGTTGGCGATTTGAGATTAGGTTTTGTCACTCCGATTGTCGGAGAGGTATCTCTGGCCCTCTCGGTAATGCACATCACTATAAGCCTTGCAAGCAATGTAGCTAATGAGTTAGTTACGGAATGATGCATTACGTAACGAGTAAAGAGACTTGCCGGTAACGAGATTGAACTAGGTATTGGATACCGACGATCAAATCTCGGGCAAGTAACATACCGATGACAAAGGGAACAACGTATGTTGTTATGCGGTTTGACCGATAAAGATCTTCAGAGAATATGTAGGAGCCAATATGGGCATCCAGGTTCCGCTATTGGTTATTGACCAAGAATAGTTCTAGGTCATGTCTACATAGTTCTCGAACCCGTAGGGTCCGCACGCTTAAGGTTTCGATGACAGTTATATTATGAGTTTATGAGTTTTGATGTACCGAAGGAGTTCGGAGTCCCGGATGAGATCGGGGACATGACGAGGAGTCTCAAATGGTCGAGACGTAAAGATCGATATATTGGACGACTATATTCGGAGTTCGAAAGGTTCGAATGATTTGGGTATTTTTCGAGTACCGGAGAGTTACGGGAATTCGCCGGGAGAAGTATTGGGCCTTGTTGGGCCCTGCGGGAAAGAGAGAGGGCTGCCTAGGGCAGGCCGCGCGCCCCAAGGCCTAGTCCGAATTGGACTAGGGGAGGCCGCACCCTTCCTCCCTTCCCTTCCTTCTCTCCTACTCCTACTAGGAAAGGAGGAGTCCTACTCCCGGTGGGAGTAGGACTCCCCCTTGCGCGCCTCCTCCTAGGCCGGCCACCTCCTCCTTGCTCCTTTATATACGGGGGAAGGGGGGCACCCCATGGACACACAAGTTGATCTACGGATCGTTCCTTAGCCGTGTGCGGTGCCCCCCTCCACCATATTCCACTTCGGTCATATCGTCGCGGAGCTTAGGCGAAGCCCTGCGCCGGTGAAGTCATATCGTCGCGGAGCTTAGGCGAAGCCCTGCATCGGTGGAGCATCATCATCGTCACCACGCCGTCGTGCTGACGAAACTCATCCCCGACGCTTTGCTGGATCGGAGCCCGGGGATCGTCATCGAGCTGAACGTGTGCTGAACACGGAGGTGCCGTACGTTCGGTACTTGGATCGGTCGGATCGTGAAGACATACGACTACATCAACCGCGTTGTTATAATGCTTCCGCTTTCGGTCTACGAGGGTACGTGGACAAACACTCTCCCCTCTCGTTGCTATGCATCACCATGATCTTGCGTGTGCGTAGGAAAATTTTTGAAATTACTACGTTCCCCAACAGTGGCATCCGAGCCTGGTTTTATGCGTTGATGTCATATGCACGAGTAGAACACAAGTGAGTTGTGGGCGATATAAGTCATACTGCTTACCAGCATGTCATACTTTGGTTCGGCGGTATTGTGAGATGAAGCGGCCCGGACCGACATTACGCGTACGCTTACGCGAGACTGGTTTCACCGCTTCGAGCACTCGTTGCTTAAAGGTGACCGGCGGGTGTCTGTCTCTCTCACTTTAGTTGAACCGAGTGTGGCTACGCCCGGTCCTTGCGAAGGTTAAAACAGCACCAACTTGACAAACTATCGTTGTGGTTTTGATGCGAGGTAAGAACGGTTCTTGCTCAGCCCGTAGCAGCCACGTAAAAATTGCAACAACAAAGTAGAGGACGTCTAACTTGTTTTTGCAGGGCATGTTGTGATGTGATATGGTCAAGACGTGATGCTATATTTTATTGTATGAGATGATCATATTTTGTAACCGGTTATCGGCAACTGGCTGGAGCCATATGGTTGTCGCTTATTGTATGAAATGCAACGCCTGTAATTGCTTTACTTTATCACTAAGCGGTAGCGATAGTCGAGAAGCAATAGATGGCGAACGACAACGATGCTACGATGGAGATCAAGGTGTCGTGCGGTGACGATGGTGATCACGACGGTGCTTCGAGATGGAGATCACAAGCACAAGATGATGATGGCCATATCATATCACTTATATTGATTGCATGTGATGTTTATCCTTTATGCATCTTATTTTGCTTTGATTGACGGTAGCATTTTAAGATGATCTCTCACTAAAATTATCAAGTAGTGTTCTCCCTGAGTATGCACCGTTGCCAAAGTTCGTCGTGCCGAGACACCACGTGATGATCGGGTGTGATAAGCTCTACGTTCATCTACAATGGGTGCAAGCCAGTTTTGCACACGCAGAATACTCAGGTTATACTTGACGAGCCTAGCATATGCAGATATGGCCTCGAACACGGAGACCGAAAGGTCGGCGTGAATCATATAGTAGATATGATCAACATAAGATGTTCACCATTGAAAACTACTCCATCTCACGTGATGATCGGTCATGGTTTAGTTGATTTGATCACGAATCACTTAGATGACTAGAGAGATGTCTATCTAAGTGGGAGTTCTAAAGTAATATGATTAATTGAACTTTAATTTATCATGAACTTAGTCCTGGTAGTATTTTGCAAATTATGTTGTAGATCAATAGCTCGCGTTGTTGCTTCCCTATGTTTTTATATGTATTCCTAGAGAAAATTGTATTGAAAGATGTTAGTAGCAATGATGCGGATTGGATTCGTGATCTGAGGTTTATCCTCATTGCTGCGCAGAAGAATTATGTCCTTAATGCACCGCTAGGTGACAGACCTATTGCAAGAGCAGATGCGACGTTATGAACGTTTGGATACGGCGTTATGAACGTTTGGCTAGCTCAATATGATGACTACTTGATAGTTTAGTGCACCATGCTTAACGGCTTAGAATCGGGACTTCAAAGACGTTTTGAACGTCATGGACCATATGAGATGTTCCAGGAATTGAAGTTAATATTTCAAGCAAATACCGAGTTGAGAGATATGAAGTCTCCAACAAGTTCTATAGCTAAAAGATGGAGGAGAATCGCTCAACTAGTGAGCATGTGCTCAGATTGTCCGAGTACTTCAATCGCTTGAATCAAGTGGGAGTTAATCTTCCAGATAAGATAGTGATTGACAGAATTCTCTAGTCACCATCACTAAGTTAGTAGAACTTCGTGATGAACTATAGTATGCAAGGGATGACGAAAAAGATTCTTGAGCTCTTCGCAATGCTAAAATCGCGAAGGTAGAAATCAAGAAAAACATCAAGTGTTGATGGTTGACAAGACCACTAGTCTCAAGGAAAATGGCAAAGGGAAGAAGGGAACTTCAAAAGGAACGGCAAGCAAGTTGCTGCTCGAGTGAAGAAGCCCAAGTCTAGACCTAAGCCTGAGACCGAGTACTTTTGCTGCAATGGAACTGGTCCTTTGGAAGCGAACTACCCCTGAATATTTGGTGGATAAGAAGGATGGCAAAGTGAAGAAGGTTATATTTGATATACAGGTTATTGATGTGTGCCTTACTAGTGTTTATAGTAGCCCCGAGTATTTGATACTGTTCGGTTGCTAAGATTAGTAACTCAAACAGGAGTTACAGAATAAACAGAGACTAGTTGAAGGGAAGTGACGATGAGTGTTGGAAGTAGTTCCAAGATTGATATGATCATCATCGCACACTCCCTATACTTTCGGGATTAGTGTGGAACCTAAATAAGTGTTATTTGGTGTTGAGCATAAATATGATTTGATCATGTTTATTGCAATACGGTTATTCATTTAAGTAAGAGAATAAATTGGTGTTCTGCTTACATGAATAAAACCTTATATGGTTACACACCCAATGAAAATGGTTCATTGGATCTCGATCATAGTGATACACATATTCATAATATTGATGCCAAAAATGCAAAGTTAATAATGATAGTGCAACCTATTTGTGGCACTGCCGCTTGGGTCATATCGGTGTAAAGCGCATGAAGAAACTCCATGCTGATGGGTTTTGGAATCACTTGATTATGAATCATTTGATACTTGCGAACCGTGCCTTTTGGGCAAGATGACTAAAACTCCGTTGTTCGAACAATGGAACGAGATACTGACTTATTGGAAATAATACATACCGATGTATGCGATCCAATGAGTGTTGATGCTCGTGGCAAGTATCGTTATTTTCTGACCTTCACAAGATGATTTGAGCAGATATGGGTATATCTTCTTGATGAAACATAAGTCTGAAATAGTTGAAAGGTTCAAAGAATTTCAGAGTGAAGTGGAAAATCATCGTAACGAGAAAATAAAGTTTCTGCGATCTGATCGTGGAGATGAATATTTGAGTTACGAATTTGGTCTTCAATTAAAACAATGTGGAATAGTTTCACAGCTCACGCCACCTGGAACACCACAACGTTATGGTGTGTCCGAACGTCAGAAACCGCATTTTTATTTTGATATGGTGCGATCTATGATGTCTCTTACAGATTTACCAATATAGTTTTGGGGTTATGCATTAGAGACAGCTGCATTCACATTAAAAGGGCACCATCTAAATCCGTTGAGACGACAACATATGAACTGTGGTTTAGCAAGAAACCCAAGTTGACGTTTCTTAAAGTTTGGGGCTGTGATGCTTATGTGAAAAAAGTTTCATCCTGATAAGCTTGAACCCAATCGGAGAAGTGCGTCTTCATAGAATACCCAAAGGAAATAGTTGGGTACACCTTCTAACACAGATCCGAAGGCAAGTTTTTCGTTGCTAAGATGGATCCTTTCTAGAGAAGAAGTTTCTCTCGAAAGAAGTGAGTGGGAGGAAAGTAGAACTTGATGAGGTAATTGTACCTTCTCCCTTATTGGAAAGTAGTTCATCACAGAAATCAGTTCCAGTGATTCCTACACCAAATTAGTGAGGAAGTTAATGATGATGATCATGAAACTTTAGATCAAGTTGCTACCAAACCTCGTGAGGTCTTCCAGAGTAAGATCCGCACTGAGTGGTACGGTAATCATGTTCGGAAGTCATGTTACTAGACCATGATGAACCTACGAACTATGAGGAAGCGATGATGAGCCCAGATTCCGCGAAATGGCTTGAGGCCATGAAATCTGAGATAGGATCCATGTATGAGAACAAAGTATGGACTTTGATTGACTTGCTCAATGATCAGCAAGCCATGTTAAATAAATGGATCTTCAAGAGGAAGACGGACACTGATAGTAGTGTTACTATCTACAAAGCTCGACTTGTCACAAAAAGGTTTTGACAAGTTCAAGGTGTTGACTACAATGAGATTTTCTCAACTGTAGTGATTCTTAAGTCTGTCCGAATCATGTTAGCAATTAGCACATTTTATGAAATCTGGCAAATGGATGTCAAAACTACATTCTTTAATGGATTTATTAAAGAAGAGTTGTATATGATGCAACCAGAAGGTTTTGTCAATCCTAAAGGAGCTAACAAAATGTGCAAGCTCCAGCGATCCATCAATGGACTGGTGCAAGCATCTCGGAGTTGGAATATACGCTTAGATGAGTTGATCAAAACATATGGTTTTATACAGACTTTTGGAGAAGCCTGTATTTACAAGAAAGTGAGTGGGAGCACTACAGCATTTCTGATAAGTATATGTGAATGACATATTGTTAATCGGAAATAATGTAGAATTATTCTGCAAAGCATAAAGGAGTATTTGAAAGGAGTTTTTCAAAGAAGGACCTCGGTGAAGCTGCTTACATATTGAGCATCAAGATCTATTGAGATAGATCAAGACGCTTGATAAGTTTTTCAATAAGTACATACCTTGTCAAGATTTTGAAATAGTTCAAAATGGAACAGTCAAAGAAAGAGTTCTTGCCTGTGTTACAAAGGTGTGAAATTGAGTAAGACTCAAAGCCCGACCACGGCAGAAGATAGAAAGAGAATGAAAGTCATTCCCTATGCCTCAGCCATAGGTTCTATAAAGTATGCTATGCTATGTACCAAACCTATTGTATACCTTGCTCTGAATTTGGCAAGGGAGTACAATAGTGATCTAGGAGTAGATCACTGGACATTGGTCAAAGAACATCCTTAGTGAGGACTAAGGAAATATTTCTCGATTATGGAGGTGATGAAAGAGCCCGTCGTAAAGAGTTACATCGATGCAAGCTTTTTACACTGATCCAGATGACTCTAAGTCTCAATCTGGATACATATTGAAAGTGGGAGCAATTAGCTAGAGTAGCTCCGCAAGAGCATTGTAGACATAGAATATTTGCAAAACATGATCACACCTTAGTACTCTTTGGGTGTTAATCACATAGCGATGTGAACTAGATTACTGACTCTAGTAAACCCTTTGGGTGTTGGTCACATGTCGATGTGAACTATGGGTGTTAACCACATATAGATGTGAACTATTGATGTTAAATCACATGGCGATGTGAACTAGATTATTGACTCTAGTGCAAGTGGGAGACTGAAGGAAATATGCCCTAGAGGCAATAATAAAGTTATTATTTATTTCCTTATATCATGATAAATGTTTATTATTCATGCTAGAATTGTATTAACCGGAACATAATACATGTGTGAATACATAGACAAACAGAGTGTCACTAGTATGCCTCTACTTGACTAGCTCGTTAATCAAAGATGGTTATGTTTCCTAACCATAGACATGAGTTGTCATTTGATTAACGGGATCACATCATTAGGAGAATGATCTGATTGACATGACCCATTCCGTTAGCCTAGCACTTGATCGCTTAGTATGTTGCTATTGCTTTCTTCATGACTTATACATGTTCCTGTAACTATGAGATTATGCAACTCCTGTTTACGGAGGAACACTTTGGTGCTACCAAACGTCACAACGTAATCGGGTGATTATAAAGGAGTACTACAGGTGTCTCCAAAGGTACATGTTGGGTTGGCGATTTCGAGATTAGGTTTTGTCACTCCGATTGTCGGAGAGGTATCTCTGGGCCCTCTCGGTAATGCACATCACTATAAGCCTTGCAAGCAATGTAGCTAATGAGTTAGTTACGGAATGATGCATTACGAACGAGTAAAGAGACTTGCCAAGAACGAGATTGAACTAGGTATTGGATACCGACGATCAAATCTCGGGCAAGTAACATACCGATGACAAAGGAACACCGTATGTTGTTATGCGGTTTGATCGATAAAGATCTTCGTAGAATATGTAGGAGCCAATATGGGCATCCAGGTTCCGCTATTGGTTATTGACCAAGAATAGTTCTAGGTCATGTCTACATAGTTCTCGAACCCGTAGGGTCCGCACGCTTAAGGTTTCGATGGCGACAGTTATATTATGAGTTTATGAGTTTTGATGTACCGAAGGAGTTCGGAGTCCCGGATGAGATCGGGGACATGACGAGGAGTCTCGAAATGGTCGAGACGTAAAGATCGATATATTGGACGACTATATTCGGAGTTCGGAAAGGTTCCGAATGATTCGGGTATTTTTCGGAGTACCGGAGAGTTACGGGAATTCGCCGGAGAGAAGTATTGGGCCTTGTTGGGCCCTGCGGGAAAGAGAGAGGGGCTGCCTAGGGCAGGCCGCGCGCCTCCCAAGGCCTAGTCCGAATTGGACTAGGGGGAGGGGCCGCACCCCTTCCTCCCTTCCCCTTCCTTCTCTCCTACTCCTACTAGGAAAGGAGGAGTCCTACTCCCGTGGGAGTAGGACCCCCCTTGTGCGCGCCTCCCTAGGCCGCCACCTCCTCCTTGCTCCTTTATATACGGGGCAGGGGGCACCCCATGGACACACAAGTTGATCTACGGATCGTTCCTTAGCGTGTGCGGTGCCCCTCCACCATATTCCACTTCGGTCATATCGTCGCGGAGCTTAGGCGAAGCCCTGCGCCGGTGAAGTCATATCGTCATGAGCTTAGGCGAAGCCCGCGCCGGTGGAGCATCATCATCGCCACACCACGCCGTGCAGCTTGACGAAACTCATCCCCGACGCTTTGCTGGATCGGAGCCCGGGATCGCCATCGAGCTGAACGTGTGCTGAACACGGAGGTGCCGACGCTCGGTACTTGGATCGGTCGGATCGTGAAGACGACGACTACATCAACCGCGTTGTTATAACGCTTCGCTTTCGGTCACGAGGGTACGTGGACAAACACTCTCCCCTCTCTGCTATGCATCACCATGATCTTGCGTGTGCGTGAGGAAAATTTTTGAAATTACTACGTTTCCCCAATATATATATATATATATATATATATATATATATATATATATATATATATATATATATATATATATATATATATATATATATATGTATGTATGTATGTATGTATTGACCCCTTTATTAAAATTAGATGTTCGAAGCGGATGAACTCCTAGCACCAGATCGCATGCAGCAATTCAAGAGGAATTGGCGGCATTCTTTCTTGACTATGTGATCGCTGAAGACGGGAATACTATGTGGACCACGCGTCCAGTATTGTAAAAGATAATTATTGTATATATGTAGCCGGTAGTGTCGGATAGATATACGAGAACTTGTTGTTCGACCAATCTCTCGGAGAAGGAGAGGTGGTCGATATCACTTCTCTCTGTATGCATATATGTTCATGACGATCTTCTGTTTGCTTAACTACTAGCTAGCTAGCATGTCTAGTTAGTCCTCTCTATATGTATGTATAGTACGAAGGTCGACCAAGCACGGACAAAAGAAAGGACACTTTTCTCTATTAATTAGCTAGCTATAGCACAATATATGACACACCTAAATTAACCCCCAAACCCCCCTTTGAAAAAAAAACAAAACCAGAGCTAAAGAAATGTTGACGTGGATGTTTATTGGTCCCGGTTGGTGCCACCAACCGGGACCAAAGCCCTCCTGCCTGGCTCAGCGGACAGGCCACGCAGGCCCATCTGTTCCGGTTCTCGATAGAACCGGACTAAAGGGTGAGGGTATTAGTACCGGCCCTTTAGTCCCGGTTCATGAACCGGGACTAAAGGCCCTCACCAACCGGGACTATAGGCCCTTTTTCTACTAGTGATCATTTATTCCCTTGAGGTATGAATGTTGAGAAACGGTGATCTAATAGATATCAACATAATAATATCCATGAATACTAGAAAATATTCATTACTCTTCGTAATATACGATGTTTAACGAATGTTACCCCTACTCATTGTATTATGTAAGCTTGGCATGACTCCATCATCCTAACATAACTACAAATCATGAGCACCCCGTGCCAAACCAAGCAATTGCATCGTACCTTCTCTCGCTTCAGCATTTTCAACTTCACCCAATATATGAGCACGAGACATGGACTTAGCACTACGATGAAATAGATTATGTTGATAGAGGGAAGAAAAAATGTGGAGAAAGTCTCGCATCAACTCGGCGGATCATTAGGCAATGGAGAGGCCTTACAATCGATATCAATGTGAGGAGTAGGGAGTGGCATGCAACAAATGCACTAGATCTATAAATGTACGAAAGCTCGCTACTGAAACTAAGTGGGTGTGCATCCAACTTGCTTGCTCATGAAGACGTCGGGGATTTGAGGAAGCCCGACATGGAATATACAAGACAAGTTCTATAATGTAAAAATTCCCACTAGTATACGTAACTGACAAATCATGGAGACTCTCTATATTAAGAACATGGTGCTACTTTGAAGCACAAGTGTGGTAAAAGGATAGTAGCATTGCCCTTCTCTATTTTTTTCTCGTTTTTAAAACATTATCATGAACCTCATCCCCACTTTTTTGAGGACTCGTCGGTCTCCATCATTCTTTACCTCACCGGGACAATGCTCTAATAATGATCATCACACTTTTTTTTTTACTTACAACTCAATAAACTGAATGATATCACTACATATGAATGCCTTTGGCAGTGTACTAGGATGTGCAATGATCTAGAGAAACATGTATAACAGTGATGAACGGTTGCTTTGTCACAACTATCATGTCGATCTATATGATGATGCAAAGCAATATGACGATGAACACACAAGTCATGTGAATAGTAACCGTGGAAGTTGCATGACAATATATCTCCGAATGACTATGAAAATGCCATGATAGGTAGGTATGCCATGATAGGTAGGTTGTTTCTCAACTTCCGCCTTATAGATTTTAAATGGTGTAGAGCTTCATCCTTAGTATTTAATAAATACGCATGTAAGAATCTAGTGGAATCATCAATCAACTTCATGAAACATTTCTTTCCACTTTTAGTCAACACACCATTAATCTCACACATATCTGAATGTATGAGCTCTAGTAGTGCCAAGTGTCTCTCCTTCAGAGTCTCGTGAGGCATATGAGGTTGCTTATGTTGCACACACGATGGACTTAGAGCCTTTGGCTAAAGTGAAACTCGGATTAAATCCATCTTGGCTAGCCGTGTCATACAACAAAAAATAATGTGAGAAGGACGTGAATGCTAAACCTCAGATTCATTCACGCTAGAATGAATTTGGTTCACAACTTTATTACAGAAATCCTCTAGGAAAGGCTAAACAAACCCTCGTAATCATATATATCCTTTTCCAACATACAATCCATATCAAGATGCGACTACTTTATTGGACTTGAATACTAACTTAAACCCTTCTTTAGATAGAAGGAGCCAGTACCGAGATTCTTCTTGATGACAGGGACATGTTGCATGTTCTTCGCTTGCACGATCTTTCCCAAAGTAAACTTTAGATCTACCGTCCCAACACCATGAACAGAAGCATGTGAACCATTCCTCATCAAAACGGGGCAATCTCGCATGCATATAGTAAGAAGAGAACAATGACATATCAGCACACACATGAATATTGGCGCTTGTGTCAACCCACCAATCGATGGACGACTGACAGATTAAAAGTACGGTAAACAGATTACCATACCCACATGCCCCATAATTGTTGCTCATAGTCACATTGACAGACCTAGAGCCCTGTCCTAGCTTCTTGTAATTGTTTGGGCACTTGTTAGCCCAATGTTTCTATGAGCCACAAGTAAAGCAACCATATCTTTTTTATCTTCCTTCTTACCCTTCTTCTTGAAGATAGTATTCTGCTCGACAATGTTCTTTCCCTTGAACTTATGGAAATTCTTCGCACCACATTGTCGCTAGAAGAACCTTCTGCCCTTTTACGTGTGAGTTCATTGCTCTCGAGTTCTGCTCTACACTTACATGATCGATGACATCCTCAATAGAGAATTCACGCCTCAAGTTCTTGAGAGACGTAGTAAAGTTACTCCATCCAGGAGGGAGTTCTGCAATAACAGAGGAGTGACTGACATTGCTGATTAGTACTGTGAAGAAGGCTCCCCCCGCTCCCCCCGTGAGCTAGGTTTCCTCCCACCCTCCCACCACCGCCACCGACCTTCCTAGGCCCCCGCCGCCGCCGGCCCCTCCTGTCCTCCCTTCCTCCTCCCGGATCCGCCCCGTGCCGCCTCCCGGGAGGTGGCGGGCGCGCAAGCTCCTCCACCTTTCGCCGCCTCTTCCCCTTTCCTCCTGCCGCCGACGGCGCCTCGGTGCTTGGCCGGGTGGTGTTGGCGGCGGGGGCCTGCCTCTCCCAGCGGCTCCTGCCCGAGGCATGGGGTCGGCGGCGGTGCTCTCGGCTTGACGACGGCCGGGCGACCAGCGGCAAAGCACAGCGCACGCAAAGTTGTGATATGGCCTTGGCGGCGAGACGGCGTGGTGGCGCAGGTTGGCCGGCGCCGCGCCCTCGACCCAGATCTGGGCCCTGCGGGGCCCATATGGGTCCTAGCGGGCCGGTCCCTGGTGTGGCTTCGTCGTTGTCTGTGTGGCGAGGAGGAGGAGGAGCTCGGAAGGGGGGTGGCGACGCCGACAACATGCCTGGTGCAGCGCGATGGCAGGAGCTTTACGGGCATGGAGTTCCCGGCCGGTCCTGTGGGCCCATGGGCCTGGTATGCTCCTACTATTGTGTCTGGTCGGCTACTGTCGTTGATGGTGGAGGTTGTGCCCACCCACGTGCCAACGGTGCTGCGTGATACGTCTCCAAAGTATCTATAATTTGTTTGGTTGTTCCATGCTATTATATTACCCGTTTTGGATGTTTATGGGCTTTACTTTACACTTTTATATCATTTTGGGACTAACCTACTAACCGGAGGCCCAACCAATTGTTGTTTATTTGCCTATTTCATTGTTTCAAGAAAAGGAATATTAAACGGAGTCCAAATGGAATCAAACCTTCGAGCGATCTTTTTGGAACAAACGCAATCCAGAGACTTGGAGTGGACGCTGTTGCAAACAAGGCGGCCACGAGGGTGCCCGGTGCGCCCTAAGGGGTGGGCGCCCCACCCTCGTGGCCCCTCGTGGCTCCACCGACATACTTCCTTCGCCTATATATATACTCGCACCTGAAAACATCCAGAGCACCACGAAAAACTATTTCCATCCCCGCAACCTTCTCAGATCTGCGAGATCCCATCTTGGAGCCTTCACCGCAGCTCCGCCAGAGGGGAATCAACCATGGAGGGCCTCTACATCATCTCCAAGGCCCTCCGATGAGTTGTGAGTAGTTTACCACAGACCTTCGGGTCCATAGTTATTAGCTAGATGACTTCTTCTCTCTTTGAATCTGAATACAAAGTTCTCCTCGATCTTCTTGGAGATCTATTCGATGTAACTCTTTTGTGGTGTGTTTGTCGAGATCCAATGAATTGTGGGTTTATGATCAAGTTTATCTGTGAGAAATAATTGAATCTTCCCTAAATTCTTTTATGTGTGATTGGTTATCTTTGCAAGTCTCTTCGAATTATCAGTTTGGTTTGGCCTACTAGATTGATCTTTCTTGCAATGGGAGAAGTGGTTAGCTTTGGGTTCAATCTTCCTGTGTCCATTCCCAGTGACAGCAGGGGCAGCAAGGCACGTATTGTATTGTTGCCATCGAGGATAAAAAGATGAGGTTTATATCATATTGCTTGAGTTTATCCCTCTACATCATGTCATCTTTCTTGATGCGTTACTCTGTTCTTATGAACTTAATACTCTAGATGCAGGCAGGGGACGGTCGATGTGTGGAGTAATAGTAGTAGATGCAGAATCGTTTCGATCTACTTGTTGCGGATGTGATGCCTATATACATGATCATGCCTAGATAATCTCATAACTATGCACTTTTCTATCAATTGCTCGACAGTAGTTTGTTCACCCACCGTAATACTTATGCTATCCTGAGAGAAGCCACTAGTGAAACCTATGGCCCCCGGGTCTATCTTTTATCATATAAGTTTTTCATCTGCTTTTATTTGCATCTTTTACTTTCCAATCTATACCATAAAAATACCAAAAATATTTATCTTATCATAATATCTCTGTCAGATCTCACTTTTGCAAGTTTCCGTGAAGGTATTGACAACCCCTTTATCGCGTTGGTTGCGAGGTTCTTATTTGATTGTGTAGCTGCGTGGGACTTTTGAGGAGCCTCCTACTGGATTGATACCTTGGTTCTCAAAAACTGAGGGAAATACTTACGCTACTTTGCTGCATCACCCTTTCCTCTTCAAGGGAAAACCAACGCAGTACTCAAGAGGTAGCAAGAAGGATTTATGGCGCTATTGCCCGGGAGGTATTCGCTCAAGCTAAGACATACCAAGTACCCATCACAAACTCATCTCCCTCGCATTACATTATTTTACATTCGCCTCTCGTTTTCCTCTCCCCCACTTCACCCTTGCCGTTTTATTCGCCCTATCTTTCCTATTTGTCTCTCTCTCTCTCGCGCGCGCTTGCCCCTTGCATTTTCTGCTGTTATGTCTGAAACTGGGGAAATTATCGTTGATATGGACAATAATAATAACATGGAAAATTTTGATGCTCCTGCTGAAGAACCCACTATCTTACATACTAAAAAAATTTGAATCGGTATTGGCAATATTATTGGAAAAGGGGTTATTTAAGATTTTTTTTCTTGTGTTGGTGCTTTACCTTCTATGGGTGGTTCTATTCTTCATAGAACTAGTAGTCTTGCGGATGCTATTGCCATGCTAATTGTTGAACTTGAAAGGCAGTTTATGCACATGTACCCTTGCATACATAGGATTTTTCTAGAATTTTCTAATATTGAGCATTCTTCTATTAAGCGCGCCGCTACTATCTTTTTGGCACATGAGTTTAGATTTATAATAAAAGAGGCTAAGGAAATCTTTGCGCACTATAGGGTTGACGCTGGCCGTCCTCCCATAGAGGCAATCCTCTTTGATCAAGAGGAAATAATGCGTTTTCAATCTTTAGACTATGTTGCTTTTAATGAAAACCTCAGAAAAAAAGGTTCCTACCAATGTTCTAGTTGATAGAATTTCCGAACTTAATAATGATTTTGCTATTCGAAATAATGAGTGAGGATATTCTCTTGAGTATAGGTTTACGAATTTCTGCCAAAAGAATGCTTATAATGATGAATTGGTTGTGCAATATGAAGGGCCAAAGGAGGAACCTATACCTCCCGAGATTGATCTTGGGGACATCTGTCCCATTAAATTTCGCCCTTTTGATTACGTTTGTTTGCCTCAAAGAAAACTCGCTGCTGAACGTAGAGAATATGAATGAGTTTTCATGATCTATCTTATTATTATGGTACTACTTAGATGTATTCTCGCTTTTATGCCTAGCTAGGGGCGTTAAACGATAGCGCTAGTTGGGAGGCAACCCAATTTTATTTTTTCTTGCTTTTTGCTTCTGTTTATTAATAAGTAATTCATCTAGCTTCTGTTTAGATGTGATTTTATATTTTAATTAGTGTTTGTGCCAAGTAGAACCTATAGGATAACCTACGGTGATAGTTAATTTGATTCTGCTGAAAAACAGAAACTTTTGCACGCACAAAAATAATTTTAGTAAATCACAGAAACATGATTTTGCGTTGATTCTTTTTTAAGTAGATCAATAGACAAATTTCCCAGGACTTCCTATTTTGGTAGGATTTTTAGAGTTCCATAAGTATTCGAAAGTTACAGATTCCTACTGACTGTTCTGTTTTTGACAGATTCTGTTTTTCGTGTGTTGTTTGCTTATTTTGATGCATCTATGGCTAGTATCGGGGGGTATGAACCATAGATAAGTTTGAATACAGTAGGTTTAACACCAATATAAATAAAGAATGAGTTCATTACAGTACCTTATGTTATGGTTTTTCTTTCTTGCACTAACGGAGCTTATGAGATTTCCTGTTGAGTTTTGTGTTGTGAAGTTTTCAAGTTTTGCGTAAAGATTTGATGGACTATGGAATAAGGAGTGGCAAGATCCTAAGCTTGGGGATGCCCGTGTCACCCCAAGATATTCAAGGATAACCAAAAGCCTAAGCTTGGGGATGTCCCGGAAGGCATCCCCTCTTTCGTCCTCGTTTATCGGTAACTTTACTTGGAGCTATATTTTTATTCACCACATGATATGTGTTTTGCTTGGAGCGTATTGTATGATATTAGTCTTTGCTTCTTAGTTTACCACAATCATCCTTGTTGTACACACCTTTTGGGAGAGACACACTTGATTTGGAACTTATTAGAATACTCTATGTGCTTCACTTATATCTTTTGAGCTAGATAGTTTTCCTCTAGTGCTTCACTTATATCTTTTAGAGCACGGAGTTGGCTTTATTTTGTAGAAATTATTGATCTCTCATGCTTCACTTATATTATTTTGAGAGTCTTTTATACTTCATGGTATTTGCTATGGTTATAAAATTGGTCCTAGAATGATGGGCATCCAAGTTGGGTATAATAAAAACTATCATAGGAAGTGAATTGGATGCTATGATCAATTTTATGCTTGATAATTGTTTTGAGATATAGAGGTGGTGATATTAGAGTCATGCTAGTTAGGTAATTGTGAATTCAAATAATACTTGTGTTGAAGTTGGCAAGTCGCATAGCATGCACGTATGGTAAAAGTTGTGTAACAAATTTGTTGCATGGGATGCTCTTTTGATTGCCTTCCTTATGTGTGGAGGTCGGGATCGCGCGATGGTTAACTCCTAACAACCCTTCCCCTAGGAGCATGCGTAGTAGTACTTTGCTTCGAGGGCTAATAAAACTTTTGCAATAAGTATATGAGTTCTTTATGACTAATGTGAGTCCATGGATTATACGCACTCTTACCTTTCCATCATTGCTAGCCTCTTCAGTGCCGTGCATTGCCCTTTCTCACCTTGAGAGTTGGTGCAAACTTCACCGGTGCATCCAAACCCCGTGATACAACACGCTCTATCACACATAAACCTCCTTATATATTCCTCAAAACAGCCACCATACCTACCTATCAAGGCATTTCCATAGCCATTCCAAGATATAAGTGAAGTACTATGAGCAAAACTATCAAGCTCAAAAGATATAAGTGAAGCACATAGAGTATTCTAACAAATTCCAATTCATGTATGGCTCTCTCAAAAGGTGTGTACAGCAAGGATGATTGTGGTAGACTAACAAGCAAAGACACAAATAATACAAGACGCCCCAGCAAAACACATATCATGTGGTGAATAAAATATAGCTCCAAGTAAATTACCGATGGAAGTGGATTTAAAGAGGGATGCCTTCCGGGCATCCCCAAGCTTTGACTTTTGGTGTCCTTGATTATCTTGGGGTGCCATGGGCATCCCCAAGCTTAGGCTCTTGCCACTCCTTGTTCCATAATCCATCAAAAGAATTCACCCAAAACATGAAAACTTCACAACACAAAACTCAACAGAAATCTCGTGAGCTCCGTTAGAGAAAGAAAACAAAAGACTACTTCAAGGTACTGTAATGAACTTATTCTTTATTTATATTGGTGTTAGACCTACTTTATTCCAACTTCTCTATGGTTTATAAACTATTTTACTAGCCATAGATTCATCAAAATAAGCAAACAACACACGTAAAACAGAATCTGTCAAAAACAGAACAGTCTGTAGCAATCTGTAACTAATGCAAACTTCTGGAACTCTAAAAATTATACCAAAATAGGAAATCCTGTACAATTTGTTTATTGAACAGAAGCAAAAAGAATCAACGCCAAATCTCGTTCCTGTGATTTAACAAAATTATATTCGTGCGCACAAAGTTTCTGTTTTTCAGCAGAATCAAATCAACTATCATCGTAGGTTATCCTATAGGTTCTACTTGGCACAAACACTAATTAAAAGATAAAACCACATCCAAACAGAAGCTAGATGGATTATTTATTCCTAAACAGAAGCAAAACAAAAAAACAAAATAAAATTGGGTTGCCTCCCAACAAGCGCTATCGTTTAATGCCCCTAGCTAGGCAATGATATTTCAATGATGCTCACAAGAAAGACAAGAATTGAAGCACAAAGAGAGCATCATAAAACACGTGATAAACACATCTAAGTCTAACATACTTCCTATGCATAGGCATCTTATAGGCAAACAAATTATCAAGGCAAGCAAAAACTAGCATATGCAAGGAGGCGGAAAGAAACAATAGCAATCTCAACATAACGAGAGGTAATTTATTATCATGAAAATTTCTACGATCATATTTTCCTCTCTCATAATAATTACATGTGGGATCATAAGCAAATTAAACAAAATAGCTATCACATAAAATATTTTCAACACGATCCACATGCATGCAAAGTTGACACTCTTCCAAAATAGTGGGATTAACATTAACTAAAGTCATGACCTCTCCAAACCCACTTTTATCAAAAACATCATAAGATTGAACATACTCCAAATATGTGGGATCTAAAGTTGACACTCTTCCAAACCCACTCTCAATATTATTGAAAACACTATTATCAATCTCATATTCATTATGGGGCTTAAATAAATTTTCAAGATCATAAGAAGAATCACCCTAATCATAATTATTGCAACAAGTTGTAGACATAGCAAAACTAGCATCCCCAAGCTTAGGGTTTTGCATATTCTTAGCACCATTGACATCAAGAGAATTTATAGTAAAAGCATTAAAATCATGCTTTTTATTCAAAGATCTATCGTGAATCACTTCATAAAGTACTTCATCACAATTTTTAGATTCACGAATTTCAAGCAAAACTTCATAAAGATAATCTAGTGCACAAAACTCACTAGCAGTTGGTTCATCACAATTGGATCTCTTAAAAAGATTAGCGAGCGGATGAGGATCCATAAACTTTTAGCAAGCGAAGATGCAAGCAAAAAGAAGGTACAAGCAAACATAAGATCGAACGGAAGAAGGCGAATAAAACGGCAAGGGTGAAGTGGGGGAGAGGAAAACGAGAGTCAAATGGCAAATAATGTAATGCGAGAGATAGGGGTTGCGATGGGTACTTGGTATTGTTAACTTGCTTGCGTGAGCCTCCCCGGCAACGGCGCCAAAAATTCTTCTTGCCACCTCTTGAGCACTGCGTTGGATTTCCCCGGAGAGGAGAGGATGATGCAGCAAAGTAGCGTAAGTATTTCCCTCAGTTTTTGAGAACCAAGGTATCAATCCAGTAGGAGACCACGCACAAGTCCCTCGTACCTACACAAAATGATAGCAACTCGCAACCAACGCGATTAGGGGTTGTCAATCCCTTCACGGTCATTTACGATAGTGAGATCTGATAGAGATGATAAATAATATTTTTGATATTTTAGATAGATAGATGCAAAGTAAAAATTAAAAGGCAAAGAAAAAACAAAGCAAGTAAATAAAACGATAGAGATTGATATGATGAGAATAGACCCGGGGGCCATAGTTTTCACTAGTGGCTTCTCTCAAGAGCATAAATATTCTACGGTGGGTGAACAAATTACTATTGAGCAATTGACAGAATTGAGCATAGTTATGAGTATATCTAGGCAATGATCATGTATATAGGCATCACGTCCAAGACAAGTATGTCGAAACGATTCTGCATCTACTACTATTACTCCACTCATCGACCGCTATCCAGCATGCATCTAGAGTATTAAGTTAAAAACAGAGTAACGCCTTAAGCAAGATGACATGATGTAGAGGGATAAATTCATGCAATATGATAAAAACCCCATCTTGTTATCCTCGATGGCAACAATACAATACGTGCCTTGCAACCCTTTCTGTCACTGGGTAAGGACACCGCAAGATTGAACCCAAAGCTAAGCACTTCTCCCATTGCAAGAACTACCAATCTAGTTGGCCAAACCAAAAAGGATAATTCAAAGAGACTTTCAAAGATAACTCAATCATACATAAAAGAATTCAGAGAAGAATCAAATATTTTCCATAGATAATACTGGATCATAAACCCACAATTCATCGGTCTCAACAAACACACCGCAAAAAGAAGATTACATCGAATAGATCTCCACAAGAGAGGGGGGGGACATTGTATTGAGATCCAAAAAAGAGAGAAGAAGCCATCTAGCAACTAGCTATGGACCCGAAGGTCTGAAGTAAACTACTCACACTTCATCGGAGGGGCTATGGTGATGATGTAGAAGCCCTCCATGGTGGAAGCCCTCCATGGTGGATGCCCCCTCCAGAACAGGCCCCAAGATGGGATCTCGTGGATACAGAAGGTTGCGGCGGTGGAATTAGGTTTTTGGCTCCTGTTCTGATCATTTGGGGATACGTAGGTATATATAGGAGGAACGAGTACATCGATGGAGCGTCAGGGGGACCACGAGGTAGGGGCGCGCCCTCCACCCTCGTGACCGCGTCTTGCACTTCTTGGAGTAGGGTCCAAGTCTCCTGGATCACGTTCGGTTGGAAAATCACGTTCCCGAAGGTTTCATTCCGTTTGGACTCCGTTTGATATTCCGTTTCTTCGAAACACTGAAATAGGCAAAAACCAGCAGTTCTAGGCTGGGCCTCCGGTTAATAGGTTAGTCCCAAAAATAATATAAAAGTGGAAAATAAAGCCCAATATAGTCCAAAACAGTAGGTAAAGTAGCATGGAGCAATCAAAATTATAGATACGTTGGAGACGATCACCGCCGCCAAGACCGCCATCCTCCCCGCGGTCCCCCCCCAGCTGCCCTCCTCCACCGAGAGAGGTACTCCTCCTCCTTCCTCCTCCTCCTCCCTCCCTAGTTATAGTTATTAAAGAGTAGTTAATTATTTTGAATCCTAGTTGAAAAATGTAGGTTCTTAGAATAATGTAGGTGTTTTATTTGAATTTTTAGGTGTTTTAGTTAAATTTGTAGGTGTTTTAGTTAAAATGTAGGTTCTTAGAATGATGTAGGTGCTCTTAGAATAATGTAGGTGTTCTTAGAATAATGTTGAATTTGTTTTAAGTGTATTTAAAAGAGTTTTAGGTGTTTTAGTTGTTTTAGGTGTAGTTAACAGAATTTTAGGTGGTTTAATTGTTTTAGGTGTGGTTAACAGAATTTTAGGTGTTTTAGTTGTTTTAGGTGTAGTTAACAGAATTCTAGGTATTTTTTTAGTTAAAGCAATTGTTGTTATTTTTTTTAGTTCAATCAATTTTTCCTGTTATATGCAAATTTGAAGTGGACATGTCATATTTTGAACATGTCATATTTTTTCGAGTGGCCTATGTTTTGCCAGAAATGTTGATTCGTTTAGTTCTGGCAAATTTCAGGCGCTCGATTGATCCTTTTTTAGCAAAGGTCATGCCAAATTTTGCTAAGTGTTTATTAATTTTGTTTTCGTAATTAAGCATTTTGTTCTCGACGTCGACGATGCCTATCCCGCATCCTCGTCGTCGACTCGGCGGAGGACTCCTGGTTGAGCCGAAGGGCCATGTACGGGACTGGGCTCCGCCGGGCTGGTACTGGGTTGTGCTACCTTCTGGTGAGCGCAACTTAGTGAGGAGCCAGCCCGTCGTTCGACCCGGAGCTTCTTTGGTGGCGGTCACGTGGGCCTGCATCGGTGGAGAGGCTTGAGTCCCCCGCGCAGGTGGTACAACACCGTGTCACGGAGGAGAATGCGCACGTCCAGCGCTACTTGGTTGCGTTGGCGAACGGCCGGTTCTCCAATACCTGGCAGTTTCTTTGGGTATCTCACCGGAGCTATGATCCAGTGATGGTTCCTTCTCTTTGGGTGTCCACCACGGCACACTGAACCTAGAGGAGCTATTATTCGAGATGTATTAGTGATATTATATGATGATCTTTGCAACAAACTACTATATATGTATTTGATGATGGCTTATTAATTACCTATTAGTTATTTGCTTATTGAATGCAAAAGATGAGCGCGGTTTGTGCTACAAACTACTATATATGTATTCATGATGGATTATATGATGATCATTGCTACAAACTACTACAAACTACAAATTTTAGGTGTTTTAGTTGTTATATGATGATCTTTGCTACAAACTACTATATATGTATTCGATGATGGATTACTAATTACCTATTAGGAAATGTCTGACGACGAAAGGGAATTCTCTATGTGCGATTATTGCGAAGATAAGCGCGGTATGTGCGACATGCCTCACCTGGTAGAAGGTCGGCGCTTCAGCATCAAGCTCCAAGAGAACTTCGATGTTGATACGGTACGCAGCGATGACAAGTGTTTTTTGTTATTTTTGCACGACTTCTCTGCTTCTTCAACGTGTAATTTCCGTCTTTTACAATTCGACTAGCTTATCCCATGCCATGCAAGACGCTATGTCTTGGAGAAGAAGGGTTTTGAAGATCATGAAAGCACGGAGACAAAGATAATTCAACTAAGGACCCATCATGGTTATGATTTTGTTGTAAAACTATACAATTCTGTGAACTCGTCCAATTTTGGTTGCCCGAATTGGGAAGCCCTTTCCAAGGCGTATGATTTTCATGAGGGTATGCTTCTCACCTTCGATCTTGGTGATCCTGACATCGACGAAAATGATATGACCATTTCGGTCCTTGTTGACACGCTTCCAGTTCTACCGCTGTGTGAGTTTCTTAAACATATTTACTAAGTAATTTATATTGTTTATTTCAAAACATTTGACAGCTTATTTCCATTGACAGCTTATTTTCATTCTTCAAAAAATGTACAGAAGATGGTAGACAGAACCTACTACTACAATGATGAAGCACAATTAACTTATAAGGAGAAAGATGGTCTTATCACATTTTTTACTGATCTTGAGAATTACAATAGCTATTATCGAATTCCTCAAAATTATGGTCCATATGTGCCACTAGTGCACGCAGTGTGCTACGGTAACATCAATGGAGATATCATGGTAAGATTTTCTACTATTACGACATCCGTGCATCTTTTGCATAAATTTTTCTAAAACTAAACTACATTGCTAACTACAAAGTTATTACTATGTTTTGAACAGAAAATCCCGATGGATTGTGTGCCTCATCTGATGTTGCCAAGAGGTCGCGTTGATGTTATGAGCTTACGGCCACCACGGCCAGGTCAGCCACAGTATCCACATCACTCCTGTCCATACCGGATTTCTAAAAGCGAGGAAGCCGTGATAATAAATTATTGGAAAAAATGTTTTAACCATCGTAGAGAGCTACTTGGAAGCAACATTGTGCGTAGGCCAAGACTTGGAGACAGGATGATCTCCGTTCTTCATTATGGAGAGTTCAATTTCCTTAATGAAGAGTCAATGCCTATCTTGTTTTATGATATTTTACCTAAGAAAGGGTAGAGTAGGTCCTATGAGAGGAGTAGGTCCTAGGTAGAATGTGTTATTAATTATGTGCTATAATGTGTTAGAGTTGATGAGGAGTTGTGATTATGACTAGTGACCAACTTGTTATATATAAGATGTCTCATTGACGAACATTGTTTGGTGGTGATGACTATTGGTAATGAATATGCTATTTAAACAGACTAGTTTTATTGTATAAAAGATATATCTGTTTAAACATGTACAGCGCCAAAATATTAAAAAAAAAATGTTAGCAGTAGCGCTGGCCTAAAAATGTGCTACTAGTAGTTGAACTTACCAATAGCGCTGGTCTAGAAACGCGCTACTGCTACAAAATAGCTGTAGCGCCGTAGCAGTAGCGCTGGTCCCCGCGCTACTGGTAGCACAAAAACAAGCGCTACTGGTAAGCTTTTCCCTAGTAGTGGTTGAATACCCCTTTATCGCGTTGGTTGCAAGGTTCTTGTTTGTTTGTGTAGGTGCATGGGACTTTTGAGGAGCCTCCTACTGGATTGATACATTGGTTCTCAAAAACTGAGGGAAATACTTACGCTACTTTGCTGCATCACCCTTTCCTCTTCAAGGGAAAACCAACGCAGTGCTCAAGAGGTAGCACTGCGGCCCCTAGTCCCGGCTCCTATTCCTTGTTGTGCAGACCTTACTTCGTGGTTCCGTGGTGAGACGGCGTGGAGGCTTCTTGACCATGGTGGCGCAAGATGGTGGTCGGTTTGGTGGCAGGCTCTGGAGCATCCGAGGTGAAGGTTGGGATCGGGGGAAACCCCTATTGGCCTGTCCAACACCGACGCAGCGACGCCGGTGGGTGCCGCCGGACCTTCCTCGAGGGTGTCGGGGGTGACCCTTCCTCTTGCCTCGTTGTGTACCGGGGGAAACCCTTGGCAGCAACGTCGTAATCATCGCTGTCCTTCTTGGAGGTGTTGATTGGTACCGGTGCTTCGGAGCCTTGGAGCTTGGTGGGAGATCTTCGGTGAGCGCAGTGGTCGTGAAGCTTCTTCGTTTCCGTCGATCCGCCGTTGTCGGCATTCCTTTCTCTTGATGTTTCTCTTTCGTTTCTTTTGGGTGTGATTGTGCTGCTTCCGCCCCAGCACCTATCCTTGGATGTATCGGTTGGTTGCTTTGTAATACAAAGCGGGGGGCCTTTTTTTTCGAAGTTATGCAATAATGCAACTCGGGGAAAACTGGTCCGGTAATTCACACTTTAGGAGCTCCATCTCTTTAGTAATGCACTATATCTCATGAGCCTAGTCCAATACATGACAGTTATCCACCATCTTGTAATCATGCAACTGCTCTGTAGCATACATTTCACTTCCAGCATCGGTTGCACCAAACTTAGCTTCGAGTGCATCCCAGAAGTTTTTGGCAACGCACATATGGTGATATGCGCCAACCAACTTGTCTTCGATCACACTAAGAATGGCTCCCGCGAAGACAATGGTTGCTTCCTTGAACGCCTTATCCTTTCCAGGATTAGCCGTTTCACTAGGATCACACCACTAACCTACAAGACATTCATAGCTCTGAGTCACAAGCTGGTCCTCGTCCGCCAACACTTCAAATGTGTCCCGGTGATCTTTTCCGGTTTCAGAGTAGCAGCAAACCTTGAATCGGAAAGTGCCTAAAATAAGGTTTTTGGATTGCTGGAAATACCAGCACCTTTTTGGTTAATCTAATGCGCGAGTAGATAATAAGCATTGCAATCACAGTATGCAACTCATACCGATACCTAAGCATGTGAGAACGTATAGTGCATAGAACTGAGACATCTATGAACACAACATATACCACTAGCACATGGACAAGCAAATATGGGATGAATGAATCATACCCTCTGGTTCGCCAAGCCAGCGCTGCGGCGACAATAGCAGGATCGACATTGTCCGCGGCCTTCTTCTTGGCGGTGGCGTCATCGGCCATGGAGTCGACGCAGGGGGAGTAGTTGAAGCAGAGGACAGAGACGGGGACAGACCGGGAGCAGTCACGTCGAGACACTCCCCAAAAGCCTTATTGCTGTTCTCCCGGGTAGGATCTCAAACGACAGGGTTCAGGACGCGCCTGCTCTCTCGACCAACCGTGCACGTGACCGTCGAGATGGGCTAAGGTTATGCAGGAGGAAGTGAGTGAGTAAGGATCGACTCGGCTTAGTTCCGCAACCCGCGGCCCGCGTGCGTCGTTATGAGGCGAGGCGAGGTGGGTGGCGGAGGAGGAGGAGCACGCTTGTACCATACCAGTTCCCAAGCTCTCAATGGCATGGGTTATAGCAGCCCTTATAAAGGGGTCTCACTCTCACTCCACTAGCAGTGTAGTATTAAACTTTCTATCACTTGTCATGCACCCAAATGGGCCTTAGAGATTAACCAGGAATTATTGTCTTATGCGAGCCAAAGCCCATCTATAATCTAACAGATTCGCTGGATGGCTCCGCCTATGGACATTTTATAGTGGAAATCAAGAAACTTTTGGATTCGCAAGGGTTTGTTCCATTGAAGATTGAGCATAAGAAAAATAGGATTTATTAGTCCTCATTGTAGTTTGGGTCAAAGTTTGACCATATTTGACTAACAAAATATTAATGCATATCACAAAAAATTATATTGTTGGATTCCTATTTGTATGTACTCTCTCTATCATATATTAATTATCGCTCAAACGAATGTACCTAGCAATAAAATACGTTTAGATACATGACAATTAATATGAGATGGAGGAAGTATTATTTTTGCTACGTAAAATTTACATTTTATTACTTAAAACCATGGTTAAAATGACTCAAAATACGAGGGGAACTAGTAAACTAGGACCACCCGAGGTATTACTAATAGATTACAACATTCAAGCAGTACAACCACCCAGTGATTGCTCCACTGGAGCCTATATTTTGTTGAACTCCACTTTCTGACCACGGTCTTTACCGACCACTACGCATCGACGTTGCTCCATTTCTGGTAGCACTTAATAATGCCGTCAACAAGGCCGTTGAAGTGGAAATCATACTTGGAGCCATGGCTATAGTCTGCAAGAATACGAAATGGGTTAAGCAAGTTCTTGTCGATGTCATGTTCGTTGATCTCCTGGATGATGCCCTTCTTGAAGAGAAGCGTAGCATCCTTCTTGTTCGTGATGAGCTCGGCCATGAATCTCACATAGCTACAGAAAAGGCGATTGTCAGCAGGCCACCATCCAGACATCTCGAGAACCACCAGGTTGGTTAGCAGCCTAATGTGATATCGCCCCCATGCTAAGGGCGGGATCTCTAGAACTCCTTTCTTACAGAACTTTACTTGGGCGAACCAGGCTGTCTCTGCCCTCTTTAGCTTCACTCCAACTCGAACGAGCTCCCGCAGTGGGGGGATCACCTTCCACTGTTTCCAACCAACAGGGAGTAGGTTTGAAGAGCACGAGAAGGTCCGCTTAAAAAGCGCGCGGAGGTCCATGGCCTTGTGTGCCAACTTGTCCAAGGTCCGCGGGTCCATGTTAACCGGGAGAGCTGAAGCTCTGGAAAATGTGAGGTGTAAATACACCAGATGCAGGATGTGATATACTGGGCCTTCGTAATCGGCAAGTCCTGCATCATCTCTATCGCCGATCAGATAATCAAGTATGATTTGTTTGAGCTTGGTGGGCTTCTTCTGATTCTCACCAAGCTCGGGGATGTCAGTCATACAGAATAGCTTCTCCAGCACGAAGAAGGGAATCTGGTTTTGGACGACTATCAGGTCCAAACGAAGTGCGTTAGGCTCCCATCTGAGCGGTTGTGTAGTGAAGTCGATCATATTCATCTCTACCGAGATTGGCTCCTGGTCTCTCTTCCTCGTCCAGTGGTTGATGAGCACCTCGATGATGAAGAGGCCGTCGAGCACCATCGTCTCCACCAGATCTGTTCCGGTGGCTGTGTACTCCAGTTCCATGGGGTCGTAGCGCTGCAGTATCTGTGCTTCCATCGAGCCGATGTGGGTGAGGTACGCTGTCAGCTTCTCCTCGACGTCTTGGTGCGCTCTACGGATGAGGTGGTGCGTGTACTTCAGCTTGGTCCCTTCCACCGTCAACCGTTTGGTCCTCTTGAAGAGCGGGCCAAGGACCACGACCAATGGGGTGCATGCCTCGTCTGGTAAGGCTGCTGCGCCGTCCACCCGCCAGATGCAGCCGTCCTGGGATCGCAGCTCGGCGACCTGAAGGATTTTAGACGGCAGGGTCCATGCTCGCGCACTGCTCGTGCTCGCCCCAGCCTCGCCGTCGAGGGTTGCCGTTACAAATCTCGAAGGACGGAAGGCTCGTAGAGGGGATCTCACGCTGTGTCGGTTCACTTCATTGGCCATTCGGATGATGGCGCAGATGAGTATGACGAAAGGTCTAATCCTAGAGCGTCGTGTTGGTGGCTCAAAGGAGGATGCTGGCACTGGTAGAAAAAACGCCTTTAGTCGCGGTTGGCAAAGGCCTTTAGTCGCGGCTGCGCAACCGCGACTAGCTAGGCGCGACTAAAGACCCCCCCCCTTTAGTCGCGGCCCTCACGAATCAGCGATTAAAGGCTTTAGTCCCGGTTCTCGTGGCTAACCGACTAAAGCCTCCTCCGCAGGTTTAAATTTTTTACTAATTTTTTTGCGAATTTTTCATTTTTTTTATTTTCAAATTTCTGAATTATTTTAACCTCTAATCTCTAATCACCACCCTCATCACTGCTCAATTTATCCTCTAATCTCTAATCACCCTCATAATTCCAAATCATCTAACTTCCTAACGGTCACCCATCCTCCCACTCCCCAGCTGAGCACGCTTAACTTCCGGTTCTATTCTCCTCGCTTCCAAGTCTGCACTTGTTGTTTTCCGACAATAGTAGGATGTCAATTCTATTAACCCTCGGTATTTAGCTTGAGCATGAAGTGACACATTTCACTGTTTGAGTTTGAAACTATTGTTTTAAAAACAATAATTATTTAGTAACACTAATATTTCTGGAATAATTAGTTTGACCATTTTTGACCACAGTTTGACCAGATTTGACCAAAATTTAAAAAACTGAAATAATTATTTTGTAACACTAATATTCTAGAATAATTAGTTTGACCATTGTTTGACCACAGTTTGACCACAATTTGAAATTTTTGAATTTTTTGCCTCTCCGAACTTAAAAGCCCGTATCTTTTTTTCTGTTAGGTTTTGGGGATTCTAAAATGTTTAACGGGTTCCCCTGTTAAATTCGGATGTAACTTTTCGAGTAGATCATTTTTCATATAAAAACTTTTTCATCCGAGTTCGTATGCAAAAGTTATGCCAATTTTAAGAATTTCCGAGAGATTTTGCAAATAAAGTCGAAATTCATATTTGTTAATTTTCCCAACAACTAGACCACATATCACATGGAAAACTTATTTTATTTTATTTTTTTGACATTTCCATAATTTTCTTTTGTTTTTTCTAAAACTGAAAAGGCGATCCCGGGGGGGGGGGGGGGTAGAGTTTGAAAATCCCTTTAGTCGCGGTTGGCCAGACCAACCGGGACTAAAGGTCTAACCAACCGCGACTAAAGGTTCGGGCCTTTAGTCGCGTTGGCTGCACCAATCGGGACTAAAGGTCTAACCTTTAATCGCGGTTGGCCTGGCCAACCGCGATCTAAAGGCCTTCGGGCCAGCCTGAGGACCTTTAGTCGCGGTTGTCCTGGCCAACCGCGACTAAAGCCCCTCACGTGCACCAGCTTGCCACCGAGCGCCCTGGGCCCAGGCCTTTGGTCGCGGTTCACCTCCAGAACCGCGACTAAAGGTCCCATTAGTCGCGGTTCCTACAGCTTCGCGACTTATGGGGCTGGACGGAAAGCCTCTTTTTCTACTAGTGTGGCCAGCCGTAGGTCGGCTGAGCGGAGGATGCTGGTGGCACTACTGTCTGGTTCACGGTGGCCATGTGCTGCATGGCTTGGATTGGTATTTGCCGTGCGGCTCGGGAGTTAGCTGGATTTGCTGATAGCCTTTGCGGCAACGAGCGGGGCCGACGACAAATATGCTCGAGCTTGCAGATGGCCTTCGCGTCGACCTCTTCCCCGGAAGGCTAATATATAGTCCCACGGTGGGAACTACCAAAACAGTATCTAGCATTGCCACTTATGCATTGCGTGGAACTATAGCTAATGATGTGAGTGAGGGTTTTAGTATCAAATACTCCCTCCGTTCCTAAATAATTGTCTTTCTAGAGATTTCAACAAGTGACTACATACGGAGCAAAATGAATGAATCTACACTCTAAAACATGTTTACATACATCCGTATGTTGAAGTCCATTTGAGATGGCTAGAAAAACAATTATTTAAGAACGGAGGGAGTATCATAACACTTCAAACAAGAAAAATAACAAAATATAAATCATAACCACGACTTTGAGATTCTACAGATGAATAAATAACAGGACAGTATGATACCAGTATATGATATTATGCATTCCTAAGATAGTATTACACATTAGTATCATTTGCAGCATAATACTCGTTTATGATACTATACATTTTTTCACGAAAAAGATAAGATCTATTATAAATATTCTCTACAGCGGTAGGTGAAAGGGAGACGAATCCAGGGGCTCACCGGCGGAGATCAGGGAGAGAAGAAGGCTTTGCCTAGTCATGTTGTGAGTGGACAATGAAAAGCGGCTATGATCCTAGGAAGATAGAATGATACACTAAGTGCATGCATATGATACTCGTTTGTGATACTTTGTACTATAAATGTCTTATTCGACATTGGCTTTTTCCCTTCTTTTTTGTGAAAAGGACATCGGCTTTAGGGTGTCTACAACGACATTCATTTGGATTTTAGCAATTCCTTTCCTTTTGGGATCCGGCGCCTGCCGGCGATCCGCTGGTAACTACAACCATACCTTCTTGAGAGCTCCGCTGCCGGCCATCCGCCGGCCATCGTTTGGAGTATGCAACAACCTAGCTCTGCCAAATAAGGTAGTACAGCCAGTTTTCTTTCTTCTCGTGCTCCTTTTTTTTCTTCTCGTGCTCCAATGGCGTTGTCCGCCAATAGTTAACTCCGGCAGTCTTGACACTTGTACTAATTAACTTTGGTCACCGCCAGGGGCGGGCCCAAGATTCAAAGAGTGTGTATTCAAAATTTTATAGATTTACAATAAAAATGACAGCCTCTTGTTTTCGGCAAGTCTAAGTGATTATAGTACCATGTTTTATGAATTGTGTATATATAATATATAGAAGAAAACATATAGAATTGGGAATAGTATATTAGATACATATAATTGATGAGAACTTGATTTTTTTGACTTGGGATCATAACTTGAAATATTTGAACATATGAAATGACTAATAATTATTTAACATATTAAAGTGGCAACATCTGATAGAAATGGAGTGTACAATCAGTAGTACTAACTTTTTTTTTTGAAAAGAAGGATGACCCCAGCCTCCGCATTTGGGAGATGCATGCAGCCATTTTATTAATTATTCACAAAAACCATACAAAGTAATACATCAATATGTTTGAAGCCGCCATCTTGGCAACCTCTATCGCTAGCCCTATTCATTGATGAAGGGGTGCAGAAAGTGTGAGCCGAATACCCAGACCTCTCACATACGCCTAACATCGAAAGTCGGATACCCCAACCAAGTCACATACCAGGTCTGGGGCACATTCAGTAGTTGATTCTCGCTACTTCTATTAGCTTGACATGCACACATGCCACATCATCAAACGGCCACCACAATATGTATGAGAAAACATATTTCATTATTAGTTCATCTCATGAACACAACTATCTCACCGCACATGTCACCTCATCAAAAGCCCACTCATCATGCATGGGAAAAGTTTTGCATTAATATTATATCACTTATGTTCAATAAATATATTTCAAATACAAAACAATAAAATAAAATATATCATATATATTTTTAGATTTACTTCATGTATTATTAATTCACAATTCATGTTTCATACAATCAAATCGTCTGAAATATATTGCAATCGAATCTGCGGCAATGCGCACGGTATTCTCTAGTTCTTCCAAAATAAATTCAGATGTACTAGTAATGCCAATGTTTCCAAAATAAAAGAACATTTGACAACAAACAACTCTCATGTACCTCCATATAATTGAATCCTAGACAGCCATCCAAGAATTAACCGAATAGGTTGTAACAAGATCACATTATTAGATGAAGAAGAAATAGAAAACGTACCTAGAAAGATTGATGTGATGACCAGCGAATGAGATCGACACCTCGACTCAATCTCCATGGCAGAATGCATGTGCGGCACCTCCTGTGAGGGCATGCCACCGCGCCCGATGCCCCTACCGTCGTGTGGCGTTCTAACGATGAGAGCTGGGAGTATGAAAGTGTCGGTTCGTGTGATCAATCGATCAGGGCTGACGTGTGATTGCCCCCACGTACACTACATAATTTTCAATTGGTCTGTGACTGGCCGATTAGATAAAGGATAAGGGTATCTCCAACGGTGACCCCCAAAACGAACACCGCATGCGCCCACCGTACTGGGGGAGGGGGTGGAGGTGACAATTCGCGGGAGCCAGCCATCCAAATCTATCTGCATACATAAGGTCACAATTTTGTTTTAAAGCCTGCATCCTCAAATAAACGCATATATAGTTCCAGTTTAGATAAAAAAATTACATGTTCAAATGCAGTAGTAGATATAAATTAAATATTACACTTCAACATCGTTGTCCCATTCAACCACCCACAGATACTCAATCAGATCTTCCTTCAGTTTCTCATGAGTTATTCGATGCCAAAAGTATTGATGCATTTGAACAAACTCTTCAATATGACCAAATTCTGGTCTGGAAATTCGATAGGATCACCCACATTCTCAAATTCAAGAGCTACGGCAGCATCCTCAACATCATCTTTCACGATCATGTTGTGCATGATCACACAACATGTTATCACTTCCCACAAGGTCTCGGGATCCTATTGTTGAGCAGGTCCATGAACAACTGCAAAACGTGCCCACGGAACTCCAAATGCCCTGTCAATATCCTTTCTAGTTGCTTCATGTTTTTGGGCAAAGTGAGACCTTTTCTGGCCAATTGGGTCAGAGATGGTCTTCATAAAGGTTTCCCACTGGAGCATAGATACGGTCAACCAGATAGTAGCCCATGTTGTATTCATGCTCATTGAAAGTATAGTGGTAAGGAGGAGCTTTCGCTTCAGCAACCTAGCAAATAATGGTGATCGCTAGAGCACATTGATGTCATTGCGAGACATGGGCTTGCCAAAGAAAGCATGCAAATCCAAAGATCATGTGATGGAACTGCTTCAAGAATAATGGTGTGGGCTTCTTAACATGACCATAATATTTCCATTGTGGAGATTTTGGGCCGTTCTTCCATCTCCAATGCATGCAGTCAAGAAATCCGAGCAAACCTGTCCACCGTCTTGCTTCAGACATTACCATCATCCTCTCGGTGTCTACAATAGTTGGTTCTCTCAGGTACTAAGGTCCAAACACTCGGACCACGCAAGTAGCAAATCTTACCATGGCATCTACACGTGTACTCTCAGACATCCATAGGTACTCGTCCCACTAGTAGAAAAACACCTATTAGTCCCGGTTCGTAAGGGCCTTTAGTCCCGGTTCGTGAATCGGGACTAATGGGTCGTTACTAATACCTCCCCCCTTTAGTCCCGGTTCTAACACGAACCGGGACAGCAGTCAAGAAATCCGAGCAAACCTGTCCACCGTCTTGCTTCAGACATTACCATCATCCTCTCGGTGTCTACAATAGTTGGTTCTCTCAGGTACTAAGGTCCAAACACTCGGACCACGCAAGTAGCAAATCTTACCATGGCATCTACACGTACTCTCGACATCCATAGGTACTCGTCCCACTAGTAGAAAAACACCTATTAGTCCCGGTTCGTAAGGGCCTTTAGTCCCGGTTCGTGAATCGGGACTAATGGGTCGTTACTAATACCTCCCCCCTTTAGTCCCGGTTCTAACACGAACCGGGACAGATGGTCCTCCACGTGGCAAAAGGCCAAGATTCCAAAGGGCTGGGGTTTTTGTTTTTTTTTAAAGGGGGGTTGGGGGTTTTAGGGGGTTAATTTAGGTGTTTCATATATTGTGTTAGCTAGCTAATTAATAGAGAGAAGTGTCCTCTCTTCTGTCCGTGCTTGGTCGACGCTACGTACTATCACTAGTAGAAAAAGGGCCTGTTGTCCCGGTTGGTAAGGGCCTTTAGTCCCGGTTGGTGAACCGGGACTAAAGGGTCGGTACTAATGCCTCCCCCCTTTAGTCCCGGTTCAATCCAGAACCGGGACTAAAGGCCGCGGCCACGTGGGGCTCCACCTTTACCAACCGGGACTAATGGAAATTTTATGATTTGTCTTTTTTGAAAAAAAATTTTGAAATTTTTTTTGAATAATTTTTTATTTTCAAATTTCTGAATTATTTTAACCCCTAATCTCTAATCAGCCAAATCACCTAACTTCCCGAACGGTCACCCATCCTCCCACTCCCCCAGCCTGAGCACGCTTAACTTCCGGGTTCTATTCTCCTCGCTTCCAAGTCTGCACTTGTTGTTTTCCGACAATAGTAAGATGTCAATCCTATTAACCTCGTGAATTTTGCTTGAGCATGAATTGACACATTTCACTGTTTGAGTTTCAAACTATTGTTTTCAAAAACAATAATTATTTAGAAAACAATAGTTATTTTGAGTAATTAGTTTGACCATGGTTTGACCATAGTTTGACCACAGTTTGACCAGATTTGACCAAAATTCAAAATAACTGAACAAATTATTTAGTAACACTAATATTCTAGAATAATTAGTTTGACCATGGGTTACCATGTTTTGACCATAGTTTGACCAAAGTTTGACCACAGGTTGACCAGATTTGACCAAAATTCAAAATAACTGAACAAATTATTTAGTAACACTAATATTCTAGAATAATTAGTTTGACCATGGTTTGACCATTGTTTGACCACAGTTTGAAATTTTTTCGATTTTTTCCACTCTAGATATTAAAAGCCCTGTAACTTTTTTTCTGTTAGGTTTTTGAGGATTTTGAAAATGTTTAACGGGGTTCCCCCGGTTAAATTTGGATGTAACTTTTCGAGTAGATGATTTTTCATATAAAAAACTTTTTCATCCGAGTTAGTATGCAAAAGTTATGCCCATATTTACAAATTCCAGAGAGATTTTGCAAATAAAGTCGAAATTCACATTTGCAAATTTTCCCAACAACTAGACCACATATCACATGGGAAACTTATTTTCTTTTATTTTTTTGACATTTCCATCATTTTCTTTTATTTTTTAAATTGAAAAGCGATCCGGGGGTAGAGTTTGAAAATGGGACCTTTAGTACCGGTTCGTGGCACGAACCGGGACTAAAGGTCTCAACCATTAGTCCCGGTTCGTGCCTCAAACCGGGACTAAAGGTCTACTCTTTAGTCCCGGTTTGAGGCATGAACCGGGACTAATGGGTATCGAGATTTTAGTCCCGGTTTGAGGCACAAACCGACTAAAGGGCACAGTGAACCGGGACTAATGCCTTAGCCGCACGAACCGGGATAAATGCTCACATTAGTCCCGGTTCTGGATTGAACCAGGACTAATGGGCTAAACTGGCCTGGACGAAAGCCCTGTTTTCTACTAGTGTATACATACGTATAGAGAGGACTAGCTAGACACGCTAACTAGCTAGTAAGCAAACGAAGGAAACAGAAGATCGTCATGAACATATATGCATACAGAGGGAAGTGATGATATCGACCACCTCTCCTTCTCCGAGAGATTGGTCGAACAACAAGTTCTCGTATATCTATCCGACACTACCGGCTACATATATACAATAATTATCTTTTACAAATATATAATCTCCTAACATACGGACGCGTGGTCCACATAGTATTCTCCGTCTTCAGCCCCGCTCACAGGTCGTGTGGCGGATGGACTCGCAAATGTAGTATCCACAGAAATCATCCCTTGTTCCTGCCACAACCACTTTACAAGAAATAGAGGTAAATCAAACTGATAATTAGCAAGCATGTTAAATGGTATTGATGAAACTAGCGCTTGAATCACTAGGAGATGAGTGGAATATGCTACTATAGTACTTACTTTCGGGTGTCTAAATTGCAGCTTCTTCGGCAGTCCCAGAGCTTTTTTGGTGAATTTTCTTGAGCATTTCAGTCTAATTTGCTGATATGGTGGATAATGATCGATTTAACTTACTTCTCGAGCATTTCAGTCATGTTCGCATACTCCTTGGGATATTTTCGTCTCGAGTCTAAGACAGTTACTACTCCCTGCTCAAGCTTAATCTCTAGGAGAATATAGTGGTACCTGCGCATGCATGCATAACTCATCAATATTGCATTACTATAACCTGGACTAATAAGAGAAACCGAATATGCCACAAGACAGTAACACTCACTTGAAGTTGTAAGGAAAGAGTATTATATCCTTGTGTTCATTTATTACCAACGATTGTAGCAAGTTGGCCTCGGTATTTTCGGCATGAAATTTAACCTCAGTTGCATCTATGAGATATGTGTTAATGAACCCAATGGAACCCACTTGTCTTTTCTTCAATTCGGCGATCTTCAATCTGCATAATATAGTGAGGATAATTATAAATACATGCAATGAAAGAGCTGAGTTATATAGAGAGACTTAATGACAGAAGTAGTACTACTTACAGACAGTAGCAGGTGACCGTTGCTTTATCGAGGGCCAATTGATTGAAAAACTGATAGAACTCCTCAAATGGAATAGGCATCAATTCAATTCCAACGAGGTCATGCTCCTTTTTAACTCTCACATACAAAGTACTCCTCCCCTCAGACTCTCTGCAGGTTTTCATGTATCAATCATGCAATCTTCGCATCATCGTTGATAGAGAGCTTTCATATTTGACAAGAGGCTTCCCGTACTCGTATCTTTGTATCTGCACCTCCAAGAAATTATAATGTACATCATCGGGCAGGTAATCTTTAGGATTGCCATAACCGGGCACCATCCTCGGATCGACGATGTCGCTAGCAGGCACCTTGAGCGGGGGGCACGATTGCTTCGCTTGTTCGCCGAGCTGGGCAATTTGTTTCCCAGCTCGTCGTTCTTTCATGCTTTGATCACTTTGAGTACGTCCCGACCTCTCCGCTTCGGCAAATGCCTTTCCAATAATGCGCTCATAGTTGCCTTTCGGCGGAGAGTTGGGTGGTTTCCTCAGGGAAGCCAGAGTGCGCTTCGCTTTCACCGGATCTACCTTCTCCTCCGGAGGTGGACGTCTCTTTGCTTTCAACCCTGCAAACCAGTCATCCACTTTGGTCTGCGCGATCTTCGCGTTTTCCTCCTCGGTCCTCTCAGACGGTAACTTCTCCGAGTCTTCTTGAGAAGGACCGTATCTGTATTTCCTCCCGCCTTTGGCTATACTGCTAGACGCCGGCAGAGCAGACGGAGAGGATGTCTTCTTTTTTGCTTGCTTACGAGGCGGAGGAGATGGAATACGACGTGCCGGAGCAGCCTGAGCGGCGGCGGGTCTCTTCCGCCCTTGCTGACGAGGCGGAGAAGGAGGAGGCTGGCTGCTCGGGCACGCCGGCGCAGGCGGAGAAGGAGGCGGAGTGCCGCCACGCGTGCCCTGATCGTCACTCGCCGGAGGAGGAAGCGGTGGAGGAGGCGTAGTGCCCTGACTCGCCGGAGGAGGAGGAGGAGGCGGAGGCGTCCAGTTCGGAAGGTTGATGAGCTCCTTCCGCCATAGGCATGGAGTCTTCAGAGCAGAACCCAGCCTAGTCTCCCCTTCACCAGTAGGGTGGTCAAGCGGGAGGTCCACAAATCCCTCCGTTATTTCATCCACCATCACCTTAGCATATCCTTCTGGAATCGGCTGGCAGTGATAAGTTGTGCCAGGTCCACTAGGATAAACTTGGCCAACAGCCGCCTTAACCTTCAACGTCATCCATCGCGCCATAATGTGGCAACTTTGAGACTCCGTGATACCATCCACGGGATAGCCGGCAGGAGCCGTCAAAACATGCTCCGGCTGAAGCAGCGCGGTGGAAGCCACGCTGCTTCTCCGCTGAGATGGCGGGGTAGCTTGGGGGGAAGCTTCGGCAGGTCGTTTGCTGCGATCTGCTGCTTCTTGTTCCTCTAGCCCCATTACCCTTTCGTGCAGCGCCTGCAGTTGGTCCTGCTCCAGTTTCTTCCTCCTCTCGTGGGTTTTGTAACCCCTGCGTCCGGAAAACCAATCTTCCACGAAAGGGAGCTGGCGTGCCTCGTGTCCATCCAGGTGCTCAGGATTCCCAAGGGCCATTGTGAGCTCGTCCTTCTCCCCTGTTTGAAGGAACGCCCTCGCTGCGCTGCATCGATATAGTGTCGAAGCTTCCTAAGTGGTATTTGCAGTTGCTCGTCCGTCCACTGGCACTTCCCTGTTACAGGGTCCAAGGTTCCGCCAGCCCCGAAGAACCAAGTCCAGCAACGGTCTGGCTAGTACATTGTCTCTAGATCGATCCCTTTTTCAAGCAGATCATGCTCAGCCTTGGACCACTTAGGCCGGGCTTTGAGGTAGCCACCTGACCCCGTGCGATGGTGAAGCTTCTTCTTCGCAGCATTTTGCTTGTTTGTCGCCGACATCTTCTTACTCTTTTCCGATGTCTTGTGGGCCACAAATGCGGGCCATGATCTTTGATCTTCTCATATTTGTCGATGAATTCTGGTGTCTTATCTTTCTCGACAAACTGGTTCAGCTCTTTCCTCCACCTCCTCATTAGGGTTGCCATCTTCTTAAGGGCACAAGACTTGATTAATTGCTCTTTAACTGGCTTCTCCGGATCCTCCTCTGGCGGTAGGGTGAAATTTGCCTTCAGCTCAGTCCAAAGATCTTCTTTCTGCATATCATTGACATAAGACACCTCAGGGTCTTCCTCCTTAGGCTTATACCATTGATGGATGCTGATCGGGATCTTGTCCCTAACAAGAACCCCTGACCGAGCAGAAAATGCCTTCCTTGTCCGCATGGGTTCAATCGGTTCGCCGTCGGCGCGATTTCTATGATCTCAAACTTTTCATCCGAGCTCAACTTTTCTTGGGCCTCGCCTCCTTACGAAGTTGTGCTCGATCCGGAGGGCTAGAAATTATAAGGAAGAAAGACGAGAGTAATTAATATGTGTACATATACCAAAACAATGGATGCATCAATTAACTAGTTAGCACGGGCTTAACTAATATATATATACCTGGCCGGACTTGGTTCGGTCACCGGAGCAGTCAGCACGGTCTCCTTCTGCTTGTACCTCCATTGTGTCACCGGAGCCATCATGAACATAGTCCTCTTCTTGTACCGGAATTAATGGGTCGAAGACATCATGAACATAGCCCTCTTCTTCACCCAGTCCGCTGTCGTTGAGAAATGAGCAACTTCATCACTTCCTTGTGCGATTATGTGCCCCAACATCGCTTCTGTTTCTTCGTCTCGAGAGTGCTCCATAGTTTCTGCAAATATTTACAACATGTCAATTATTATTCAAACATGGTACAGATGGATATATATATATATATATATATATATATATATATATATATATATATATATATATATATATATATATATATATATATATATATATATATATATATTAGTGGCAAACGAGAACTAGCTAGCTAATCACAATAAGGAATCATGTTAGTTTGGGTGGCCTCGAGAGAGTTAATTTGTCGGGTAGGGGCACGCGGCGGGAGGGGCTAGGAGACCAACATCGTTTTCTCTCTAGGGTTTGGGGTCGCCTCGACACAACGCTTCAAGGGTTAATTAGGGTGGCCTCGAGAGAGTTAATTTGTCGGGTAGGGGCGCGGCGGGAGGGGGTAGGAGACCAACATCGTTTTCTCTCTAGGGTTTGGGGTCGCCTCGACACAACGCTTCAAGGGTTAATTAGGGTGGCCTCGAGAGTTTTGGTCGAGCGAGAGGGCCGAGAGGGGGGTGCTGCCGTTGTATAAGTTATCACGGTCGAGAGGGGGTATATATATCGACCGCCCCTCATGTCGAAGTTATCTCGAGGGGGTTATATCGACAACGACGCGACATACATATACATGGGAAAATAATGTTATCGGGGAGGGGGTATCGGTACCCCCCTCGTGTTGAAGTTTCTTCTTTCTCCTCTATTCCTTTCTTCTTCTTCTACTCTTCTTTTTCTTCTTCTCGCGAGAAAGGAAAATAAGGAAAAGGAAGAAAAGAGGAAGAAGAAAAAAAAGAAGAAAAAGAAGAAAAAAAAAGAGGAGAAGAAGAAAGGAATAGAGAAGAAGAAAAATAGAAAATTTCTATTTTTCTTCTTCTCCTCTATTCCTTTCTTCTTCTCCTCTTCTTTTTTCCTCTTCTTATTTATTTCTCCTCTTCTTCCTCTCCTCTTCTTCTCCTTTCTTCCTCTTCTTATTTTCCTTTTTCCTCTCATTCTTTTAGTATTGCTTGTTTTAAAAAAATGTTCAAATAGAAAATTTCGAAAAAAACAAAGGTTTTGCCTAATGCATTGTTCATATGAATATACAAACATTTGCATATTCTACAATAATTAATATCACCCAAAAAAATCTATGAACAGAAAAAACCTAACTTTTCTAAAAATCTATCTTTTGCATATATGAAAGCATTAATACACATATGAACAAAAATACATATATGAACAAAAACATGCTCTGAACAATTTTTGAACATCTACACACACATATATAGCCACATACATACACATATACATATATATATATATATATATATATATATTTATATATATATATGTATATATATATTATATATATATATGTATATATATATGAACAAAAAACTAATTAAACTAATAAAATGAAAAACCAGAGCCGGTGTGTGGCGGCTCACATGCTGATGGGGGCGGCGAGATGACGATGGCGATGGTGGGGCGGCGAGGCGCCGGGCGCTGGGCGGACGGGCAGGGGCTCGGGCGGCGGTGCGGGAAGCGGGACGGGCGCTGGCTCGGGAGGCCGGGCGACGAGGACGGCGCTGGCTCGGTGAGGCGACGGCTTGGCGGGCGGCGGCGATGGCGAGGTGGAGCAGCCTGGCGGCGTCGAGGAGGTCGGCGTCGTCGGGGCAATCTGGCGATGGGATTCTGAAATTTTGCAAAGTGTTTGCTTATATACCAAAGGCATTGGTCCCGGTTCGTGAAACCAACCGGGACTAATGCACCTTTAGTCCGGTTGGTGCCTCCAACGGGACCAAACCTCCTTTTCGGCAGCGCAAAGTATGGAAGCGGCGGCCTTTGGTACCGGTTGGTGCCACGAACCGGTACTAATGTCTCCCTTTAGTCCGGTTGGTGCCACCAACGGGACCAAAGGCCCTGTGCTGCCAGCGTCCTGCCAAAGTTTAGTCCCACCTCGCTAGTTGAGAGGCGCGCGATGGTTTATAAGCCCCACCGCCGCACCCATCTCGAGCTCCTCTCCACCGCAGCTTTCGGCCTACTTGCTATGCTTTGCTGGTGGGCCTTCAGGTTTCATCTGGGCCTGAATCCTGGCCCATAGTAGGGTTTCTAGTCGTATTCAGGCCGTGGGGGCCCAGTAGGAGGCATTTTTTGTTTTCTTTACTTATTTTTGCTATTTTATTTTTTTCCCAGTTTTTTGTTTTGTTTTCTGCATTATTTATTTTCTTTTGTTTTTGCTTTATTTTTAATTCTTTTTGCTTTTAGTTTTACTGAAAATTATAAACTTTCTGTTAGTGCCCTTAGTTTTCAGAGAGGAGGCATTTTTGTTTTCTTTACTTATTTTTGCTATTTTATTTTTTTTCCAGTTTTTTTGTTTTGTTTTCTGCATTATTTATTTTCTTTTGTTTTTTGCTTTATTTTTTAATTCTTTTTGCTTTTAGTTTTACGAAAATTATAAACTTTCTGTTAGTGCCATTAGTTTTCAAATTTGAAAACACTTTTTTTGTTTTTTGCTTTATTTATTTTATTTTGTTTCTACTTACAACAAAATACTTATTGTTGCTATTTCTAATTATTACGAGGGCCGAACCATAAGACATTAAAGCATTTCAAATGAACTCTGAAAAATTTGAAAGTTGGCATGGTATCATAAATTGACCCACATAGCATGTGCATGTACAAAACGGACAATGGTATCATACTCGTCAGTTACAAATTTGGCATGGTATCATCATAATAGTTGCGGGAGAAAGTCTTCACTTTTTCTTCGCTTGTGTCATTTGCTTATTGCGCCGTAACCATGGATAATCTTCATCGTTTATCAGGATGCTGGGGTCAGTCTTGACATTAAAGGGAGGAATTTCATGAAACTTTTCATAATCTTCAGACATGTCTGTCTTGTCCTCCACTCCCACGATGTCCCTTTTTCCTGAAAGAACTATGTGGCGCTTTGGCTCATCGTATGATGCATTCGCTTCCTTATCTTTTCTCTTTCTTGGTCTGGTAGACATGTCCTTCACATAGATAACATGTGCCACATCATTGGCTAGGACGAGCGGTTCGTCAGTGTACCCAAGATTTTTCAGATCTACTGTTGTCATTCCGTACTGTGGGTCTACCTGTACCCCGCCTCCTGACAGATTGACCCATTTGCACTTAAACAAAGGGACCTTAAAATCGTGTCCGTAGTCAAGTTCCCATATGTCCACTATGTAACCATAATATGTGTCCTTTCCCCTCTCGGTTGTTGCATCAAAGCGGACACCGCTGTTTTGGTTGGTGCTCTTTTGATCTTGGTCAATCGTGTAAAATGTATTCCCATTTATCTCGTATCCTTTTTAAATTAATACAGTCAAAGATAGTCCCCTGGACAACAAGTACAGCTCATCACAAACAGTGTTGTCACCTCTGATACGTGCTTCCAACCAACTGCTGAAAGTCCTGATGTGTTCACATGTAATCCAAATCGTCGACTTTGCTCCGGTGTTTGGAGCGCAGACTGTTCTTGTGTTCATCCACATACGGGTCACCAAGGTAGAGTTCAGTAGAACTGTAGTGTGCTTGAGACCAAGAATATCCGCCCCTGCATATAATTGAGTCCCTTCCAAGCGTGCCTTTTTCCAGTCTCCCCTCATACCGCGATTTAGGGAGACCTATCTTCTTAAGGCCAGGAATGAAGTCAACACAAAACCCGATGACATCCTCTGTTTGATGGCCCATGGAGATGCTTCCTTCTGGCCTAGCGCGGTTACGGACATATCTTTAGGACTCCCATGAACCTCTCAAAGGGGTAAATATTGTGTAGAAATACGGGGCCCAGAATGACAATCTCGTCGACTAGATGAACTAGGACGTGCGTCATGATATTGAAGAAGGATGGTGGGAACACCAGCTCGAAACTGACAAGACATTGCACCACATCAGTCCTTAGCCTTGGTATGATTTCTGGATCAATCACCTTCTGAGAGACTGCATTGAGGAATGCACATAGCTTCACAATGGCTAATCGGACGTTTTCCGGTAGAAGCCCCCTCAATGCAACCGGAAGCAGTTGCGTCATAATCACGTGGCAGTCATGAGACTTTAGGTTCTGGAAATTTTTGTCTGGCATATTTATTATTCCCTTTATATTCGACGAGAAGCCAGTCAGGACCTTCATATTGAGCAGGCATTGAAAGAAGATTTCTTTCTCTTCTTTCGTAAGAGCGTAGCTGGCAGGACCTTCATCTGCTCGAGGCATGCCCTCTTTTTCGTGCAAGCGTTGCAGGTCCTCCGTGCCTCGGTGTATCTTTTGTCTTCCCATACACGCCCAAGAAGCCTAGCAGGTTCACGCAAAGGTTCTTCGTCACGTGCATCACGTCGATCAAGAGCGGACCTCTAGGTCTTTCCAGAGGGTAGGTCCCAAAATATATATTTCTTCTTCCACATGGGTGCGTGATTCTCAGCGTCATTCAAACAGCTAGTCCGCCGACCCTTTCCAAAGATTACGTGTAATTCATTGACCATAGCAAGCACGTGATCACCGATACGCATGGCGGGCTTCTTCCGGTGATCTGCCTCGCCTTTAAAATGCTTGCCTTTCTTTCGACATTGATGGTTGGTCGGAAGAAATCGACGATGGCCCAGGTACACATTCTTCCTGCAGCTTGCCAGGTATATACTATCGGTGTCAAGTAAACAGTGCGTGCATGCGTGGTATCCCTTGTTTGTCTGTCCTGAAAGGTTACTGAGAGCGGGCCAATCGTTGATGGTCACGAACAGCAACGCCTTTAGGTTAAATTCCTCTTGTTTGTGCTCATTCCACGTACGTACACCGTTTTCATTCCCCAGCTGTAAAAGTTCTTCAACTAATGGCCTTAGGTACACATCAATGTCGTTGCCGGGTTGCTTAGGGCCTTGGATGAGAACTGGCATCATAATGAACTTCCGCTTCATGCACATCCAAGGAGGAAGGTTATACATACATAGAGTCACGGGCCAGGTGTTGTGATTGCTGCTCGCTCCCGAAAGGATTAATGCCATCCGCGCTTAAAGCAAACCATACGTTCCTTGGGTCACGTGCAAACTCAGCCCGATACTTTCTCTCGATTTTTCTCCACTGCGACCCGTCAGCGGGTGCTCTCAACTTCCCGTCTTTCTTACGGTCCTCACTGTGCCATCGCATCAACTTGGCATGCTCTCCGTTTCTGAACAGACGTTTCAACCGTGGTATTATAGGGGCATACCACATCACCTTCGCAGGAACCCTCTTCCTGGGGGCTCGCCGTCAACATCACCAGGGTCATCTCGTCTGATCTTATACCGTAATGCACGCATACCGGGCATGCGTTCAGATCCTTGTACGCACCGCGGTAGAGGAAGCAGTCATTAGGGCATGCATGTATCTTCTGCACCTCCAATCCTAGAGGGCATACGACCTTCTTTGATGCGTATGTACTGTCGGGCAATTCGTTATCCTTTGGAAGCTTCTTCTTCAATATTTTCAGTAGCTTCTCAAATCCTTTGTCAGGCACAGCATTCTCTGCCTTCCACTGCAGCAATTCCAGTACGGTACCGAGCTTTGTGTTGCCATCTTCGCAATTGGGGTACAACCCTTTTTGTGGTCCTCTAACATGTGATCGAACTTCAGCTTCTCCTTTTGACTTTGGCATTGCGTCCTTGCATCGACAATGACCCGGCGGAGATCATCATCATCGGGCACATCGTCTGGTTCCTCTTGATCTTCAGCAGCTTCGCCCGTTGCAGCATCATCGTGCACATCGTCTGGTTCCTCTTCATGTTCAGTAGCATCACCGTATTCAGGGGGCACATAGTTGTCATCGTACTCTTCTTCTTCGCCGTCTTCCATCATAACCCCTATTTCTCCGTGCCTCGTCCAAACATTATAGTGTGGCATGAAACCCTTGTAAAGAAGGTGGGTGTGGAGGATTTTCCGGTCAGAGTAAGACTTCGTATTCCCACATATAGGGCATGGACAACACATAAAACCATTCTGCTTGTTTGCCTCAGCCACTTCGAGAAAATCATGCACGCCCTTAATGTACTCGGAGGTGTGTCTTGAACCGTACATCCATTGCCGGTTCATCTGCGTGCATTATATATAATTAAGTGTGTCAAAAATCATTACAGAACATCATGAATAGATAATTAAGTGACCAAATTAATAGAAGTTCATCATCACATTAAAACCAAAGTACATACATAGTTCTCATCTAACAACATAAAGCTCTGCAGAGCATCTAAATTAATTAAACCATACACTGAAACTATGTAAAACATTTCAATGCGAAAACAAATGCGATCATAATCGCAACCAATATAACAATTGATCCAACGGCATAATGATACCAAGCCTCGGTATGAATGGCATATTTTCTAATCTTTCTAATCTTCAAGCGCATTGCATCCATCTCGATCTTGTGATCATCGACGACATCCGCAACATGCAACTCCAATATCATCCTCTCCTCCTAAATTTTTCTAATTTTTTCCTTCAACAAATTGTTTTCTTCTTCAACTAAATTTAACCTCTCGACAATAGGGTCGGTTGGAATTTCCGGTTCAACAACCTCCTAGATAAATAAAATCTATGTCACGTTGGTCGGCATAATTGTCATAAACAATAAATGAACCACTAGTTATGAAAAGATAATATATATATATACCACATCCGAATCATAAACAGGACGAGGGCCGACGGGGGCGGATACCAAAACCATCGCACTATATAAGATGCAATAATAAAAGTAAGAAAATTATACAAGTATCTATATAAACATACAAGTAAGAATTTTTTTCCTTTCAGAAAGAAGATAAGAACAAGAGGCTCACCACGGTGGTGCCGGGCGACGAGATCGGCGCGGGCGATCGACGGCGGTGAAGACGGGGACGGACGTGACGGACCGCTAAACCTAGACAAATATTAAGGAAAATGGAGCTTGGAGGTCGAGCTTGAGAGGAGAAAGCTTAAGTAGTGTCGCTCGGGCATTCCATCTAACACCTCGTGTGCATAGGAGGTGAGCTAGAGCACCATTAAAGCTCTCCCTCGCCGCCACGAAAAACAGAGCACTGGAGTGCTCTTCTCATGGCGAGGGTATATATAGGCAACTAATTGGTCCAGGTTGGTGACTTGAACCGGGACTAAAGGGCGCTTTGGTCCCGGTTCAAGCCACCAACCGGGACCAATGGTGGTGGCCAGAGCGAGGCCCATTGGTCCCGGTTCGTCCCACCAACCGGGACCAAAAGGTCCGGACGAACCGGGACCAATGGCCCACGTGGCCCGGCCGGCCCCGGGGCTCACGAACCGGGTCCAATGCCCCCATTGGTCCCGGTTCTGGATTGAACCGGGACTAATGGGCTGGACCGGCCTGGACCATTGGCCCCTTTTCTACTAGTGTCCCATGAATCAGCCCATGTGCCATATGCAAGCATCCAGAGTGTGGTCATGCACTTTTGGAAACTAGAGAACCCAATCCTTCCCACGACTCCCGTCTTCAACATGAAGTAGTCATCAAAGGACCGAATGCCTTGAAAGAGACGATCGAACAAAAAAATTTGCATCCGAAAGCGGTGGCGAAACTTGTCAAGGAATAGGGCATCGATGGCAAAGTAGTCGTACATCAACGTAAAATGGCCTCACGCCCTCTTGCGGTTGAGCACACGGTGGCTCTTGATTGATCTCTTGAAATTCAGGACATGCTCTTTTGCACATTCCGCATCTGCAAGGACCGTCTGCATCATCATCGTTGGACGACTCAACATAGTGCTCGTATATGTACGCCATGTCTGAATCCATTGCTTGGAAGAAAAAGTGACAAAAAAATTAGCATGAACATTTCATCGAACACTTGCCGAGCATGGTGACTAATGTAGGGATGGATGGTACATCTGTGTCGTATAGAGGAGAGGTGTCGACAGGCGACGGTGGAGAAGCGGCGTCGAGCCCAGGTGTAGCGTTGCAGATGATGGAGTCATCAAGTTTGAGCAAGGGTGTGGCGGGGCGGCCATGGTCATGTAGTGGTGGCGAAGGCAAAGAGAGAAAACAGAAGGAGAGAAAGATAGGAGCATGCAGATGCGTAGTCTGAGAGAACTTTTGATGAGGTTTTGGATGGGCTGGAGGTGTCAGAGTCCTACGTGGCTGCTGTCCAGACTCTTGCAAATCCTCCCCCCACACACCCCATTTGTCTTGTGTTTGCAGCAAAATATGCGGGCAGTTTGTGGGTCTGCTTTGGTGATGCCCTAATTGGGCCAGTAGGCCATGTTGAAGCGGGAAAGGAGTGATAGAAACAGGAAGTGGGCTGACTATTCCTTGGGCTGAAAGCATATACAGCCTGTTTTTTTTTTTGCAAGATAATACGTTTCTCATTCATAAAATAAAGATCCGGTTACAAGACACGTAATCACCGACATTACAGTACTGAAAGGATAGGATAACCCTACACAAAAAACCAGCGTCTGTTCCTCTCCTTCGGCATCACCGAAGCGACCACCAAGAGAGAGAAGACAAATCACCTCTTCACCCGAGCTCGACGCGGCTCCATCGCTGATCTGCAGCTTTACGGACCTCCCAAGTAGTTTGGCAAAAGCAAAACCATTGTCGTTGAAAGAATCAGACCGGGGCAACGTGTCCCCGGACACGCCATCGAACTCCAGACCTGACATCCCCGCACGACTACAACGTCGGAGGAGAAAACCAGAGCTGTCAGCCTCCAACCACACAACCAGCACAGGATGCACCATCTTCCAGCTGTCAACTGCGCAGGCCGCCGTTTGCGCGTACTCCCGGACGACAAAACCTCCCTGCTTCACCATGACGTCGGAGACAACGCCACAGCAACGGGGACAGAGCAGAAGGAGAGACACACCTGATGGAGTCGCCACCACCGCCTCGTCGACACCATCCATGAACCCTAACTTCGTCGATCTGAAGGATCAGCAAACACATGATGCCATCAACTCCGAGACGCCGCCATGAAGGACACCGCTGGGAGTGGAGCCGAGGCAGATTTATTCGTCCAGACGCCGCACCCACCACCTCAACGACGCACCACGACGTACAAAACCAAAACCTAACTACATAGCAGAGGAACGGGGTCCCCCCTCCCTCCCGCCGCCGGAGCAGCAGACGGCGGGAAAGGGGACCAACGATCTCGCCGGTGAAGATCAGTGGTAGGCTGGCCGCCTGCCTGGTCGCCGCTCCTGGCGGCTAGGTCAGGGAAAATTCTGTAGCCTGTTATTCTTCCTAAATTCCCTTTTTTATAGAGTATAGTACATGGTACACGCTTTACATACACATGATTTTTTTTGCAAAAATTATGGATATTCAACTAAATACACATGAATTGAACCGGGCCACTTCTCAGGGCTCATGCCTCGATCCGGCCTCGGCTTTATTTGAGATCAGTATAGATGGTTGTGGTTGTCTGCGTACGTCATACAGGAAAATATGTTTTTTGTCAACTGTTGCTTCATGGTACTCGACAAAGAGCCGATAATTTAATTCGGTGCACATGCTCATCTACACCCAGTGAACAATAAAATCAAAACAAATAGTAAAAAAAATGTAGTGTAAAATGCTCAAATTCATGATATTTGTGCAAAATTTTGGCCGTTTGCACATTTGACGAGTTCGTGACAAAAAGACAAAATCGGACGTGAAAAGTGTTGCTTTCTATAATTTCTCAAAGACCCAAGGGACTGGGCCCACATGGCATAGACCTTGGCTAAGACAACTGGTCATGTGGGGCCCACAGGGAACCCCGATCGCCTCTTGACAGTCTTGGCCCTATTTTACCCAAAAAACCATAGGGTTACTTTTTGCGGATTGTTCGCCACCGTGTACGAAGCAGAAATGAAACGGGGAACTTTGTTGCTATCAGAGGGATGATTCTCCAAGTCCTCCCCCTCCGGATGGGGCAAATTGAAGCCATTGATATCGCCACCAATCCGTTCACCGTGGGGATCATCATCACTAGCACCCTCTTCATCATCATCCATCTCAAACCTTTGCATAGTTTTCCTTTGCCACTCGTCATCAGAATCGGAGCTGCGTTGCCGCCTTCACAGGAGGATGATTGATTGGCATGGCTCTTCTTGTGGCTTCTCGCGACCATTGTAGTGTGGGCTTAGTAGATGCTCGTTTGCGGTGAAATCAAAGTCGCTTACGGGGGAGAAGTGGTGACGATGACACCAATATGTTACCTCAACGAATTTTTATTCCTAGTGACGTGCGTGATGTATCTTGTGTGTGTGTGCCTGATGAACATCTTATGACGGTTTTAGTCGGGTTTTCTATTAATTAACCTGGCCATTTTTTTCTTTTTAATTAATGAATTAAGATTTTGGTTTAAAAAGTAAGTTTGAAACAAATATATTAGAAAAACAATTCTGACACAATACTGTGCACTCCATATCATATACACATAGTGTATGACATGCTTAAACAAATTGAATATAATAACACATACTCTAACAAAGTACTCCCTCTGTAAATAATTTTTTTCTCTCGAATACGACGAGTGTGCGTATCATTCATTAAAGATGAAGGGGGGAGGGGGGTAAGAGCCCCAAGTTCAACGTTACAAGGCTTATTTACATGCGGATTTGATCCGCCACCACCTTCAGTTAGCAATACGGACTACTCACTCATCTCCCACTCTACTGGTTCTACACCCAATCCTTGATCATCGCCTTTAAAGAATCCAACCTTTGCCCATAGCTTGCCCTCGTCCCTAATTTGCTGGATGGTTTGTGTAACCGATGGTGTCGCTCCGTTGAATATGATATCGTTTCGATGCTTTCATATCATCCACATCCCTAGTAGACACTTGGCTCTAGTTGCTTTCCGGTTAGGTGAGCTTTCATCCTGCCTTGAACACCATTGCTCCAAAGTCTCGTTATGTCGAGGTTCGAATTCCATCCTTCCCGTCAGCTGCCCCAGTGCCAGCCATACTTGCTTAGCGAAGGCACACCCTAGCAGTAGGTGTTGGATCGTTTCATCCTGCTGGTTGCACATAGGGCAAGAGTCCTGGTGCGGTAGTCCACCGCTAGCTAGTCTGTTAGACGTCCAACACCGGTTCCTGATTGCCAACCAGGCGAAAAAGCCGCATCTTAGGGGTGCTTTGGAGTTCCAAGTGAATGCTGCTGTTGTGGACACCTCCCGACCCATAAACCTGGCCGCATACACCGAGCGGGCAGAGTAATTCCCATGCTTTTCCAACGTCCATCTGACCAAGTCCTCAACCCCTTCTGTTAACTGCAAATCTGCGATTCAAGGCCACAAGTTGAGGAATTGTTCCAACGCGCCCGACGCAAGGTCGGGTCCAATGTCTAGAGCCCATTTGTTGTCTCTGATCGCCTCCGAGACCAGCAAGGATTGCCAGATTCTTTTGGGTATTCGGTCGTATATTACCAGAGCGAGTTCGCTGATTCTGCTGCCCTCAATCCACCTGTCTTCCCAAAATAAAGTGGATCTTCCATCCCCTAGCACCGTGCACACCGCTGCCTGCACCAGCTCGCGCGATTCCGTCGGGACTCGAATGGAGAATTCTACCCAGGCCCTTCATTTGTCGTATTGCTGCAACCATGGCCAGCGCGCCTGCAGCGCTTTGTTCATCTAGTGCAAGTTTGGCAGGCCCAGCCCACCTGCCCATGTGGGCGTACAGACCACCGCCCAAGCAACCAAGCAGTTTCCGCCTCCAGCCTCTTTGTCCCCACACCACATGAATCCTCTGCAAATTTTGGCAAGCCCCGACGTTTAGATCACTGCTTAACGCGTCACTCATTCATAAAGTAGATACGTAGGCAGTCAAAGTGACATAGCAATTAGTCATCACCCACTTAACAACTACTACATCCGTCCTATTTTATTGATTCTCTTTGTATATTGTGTCAAAATTTGATCATAGATTTAACTATCAAAACGTTAATGCATGTCATGAAAAATTATATCTCTAGATTCGTGTTTGAAGATAGTTTCTGATGATATTATTTTTGCTATGTATAATTTATATTTTATTAGGTAATATCATGGTTAAAATGACCCTAAATATGAGGGGACTAATAAACAGGAGGGTAGTAGGCAGTGTCGCCAAGCTTGTTTTCTTTCATTGGATTACGCGTGAGGCGCGACACCAGGCAGGACGAAGCAGTGGGCCGGCGGTAGGCGGGCGATCACGACATGGCGATCGCCTCGTGTCTGTCGTGGACCTCTTTTCCTTCTTGGCCATTTGGCCATCCAATGGCTCTTCCTATCCCTCGACTTCTCTCTTGTCCGATTCTTCTCGTCTGCATGAGCGACGCGACGGGAGAGCGACGCAGGCCCCAAGCGGCGGATTCATCGCACAGTTCTTGCTCGTGCGTGGCCTCTCGATCAGCAGCGTGGCCCGTGTGTGTGTGTCGTGGCTGGATTTGGAGTCCGCGGTTACGAGGTACTTGGACTATTCGGCGGCCAGAGGTGGCCGTCTGGACTTTGTAACAAAGTGGAGGAAATCAACTCTGGAAAAGACAGGGCATATATCCATTTTACGTAGCTTAGCTGAAAGCAACTCTCCAGCTGAAAAGAAAGCGTCATAGGGGTCCTGATGTTGTCTAACGTTCCCACTTGACCCAGATTTTGACTTGCTTATACTCCCTCGTTCCTAAATATTTGTCTCCTTAGAGATTTCAAATGGACTACCATATATGGATGTATATAGATATATTTTATAGTGTAGATTCACTCATTTTGCTGCGTATGTAGTCACTTGTTGAAATTTCTAAAAAGACAAATATTTGAGAACGGAGGAAGTAATTGCATTTGCATGGCTGAGCTCGATTCTGGCCGAAATAACAGGCAAAAAGAGAGGACATATACCCCATTGATTAAACACTCTTTCTTTGCAAACGCAACCGGTTGCAGTAGCTGGCTCTTCTCCTGTATGTCCGTTGAATTACCTTTGGTTGTTTTTTTTGCGGTGAAGTTGAAGCAGCGGCGGTGGGCCCTTGTCTTGGAAGCTCTCCTCCAGAGTTGGAGATGCGCTGCCCTTAGACTAGCCATAGTGCATAGTAACATACACATATCCCTAGACTATGTTACTACCTTCATAGTGGGTAGTAACATAAGTGTGGTAACATGCAAAGCTTCATTTATTATGTTATAGACTCATATTGCATTGAGACATGTGATGTTACAGTAACTAGCTAAGTTACTACAACTACCTCTCTCCTCATTAACTCATTGCCACATAAGCAAATTTGCTGAGTTGGACTCGATGTTACTGCTGAAGTTACTCCCACTATGGCTAGTCTTAGTGTAGATGGATGAGTTTGCGGGGTGTTCTAGTGTTTCCACACAACCTCTACAGTGGGAGTTGGATCGATGCTCCTTTTCGACGAAGTCGAAGTGCCTTGCTTGGAGATTAGGGAGAACGATGGCGTCTGTTGGAGAGAAGTGATGATGTTAACGTTAGACTTTATCTTGATGAGGCTCTCTTTATTGAGGTGTGTTAGATATCATGTGTGTGCCACTCTAAAGTTTGTGACTATTTTAGCCCAGTTTTACGAAAATTAATATCTTTCACTTTATTAACGGGCAAGGCATTTTTTATGCATCTGTCCGCGTACTAAATATTTATATCATGTTGCAATGCACGTGCAATTATCTAGTATTTTTTTAAATAGAAATAGCGGGGATCAACCAATCTTGATATGATAGATACGTAGGATAATTACCACTACATTTACCAATTTAGTAATATGTGGCATATAACTCGCATTTCATTGGTAAAATTGACAACTTAATTAGATAGACACAGGACGTACATTTTTGTTATAGAAGTCGGAAGGGGAGTACTAGATTGTATATTTAGCTAGATGATTCCACGCGCATTTCTGCAGGAATTTGTTGCAATATATTCCAATGAGATTCAATTATGTGGAATATAAATAATTAAATTAATAACACATGAACTAAATATAAAGATATGTAAGACGTATTATATTTGATTAAGTATAATTGTAAAATATTTGTTGAATACAAGTACGAGAATAGAACGAAAAATATTTTTCCATGCATGATTGCATGTGGTGGTAATTTTTTCCTGTGCATGATTGCATATTGAGGCCGGCCTTAGAGCATCTACAATCGCAATGAGCTATTTGCTGCCTTATACGCCCATGGGCGTGTTCGGGCGTGTCCACTGGCAGTACCCATGCAGAAGGCAATTTGCCTCCTCCACAACCACAAACCCTCAAAGTGGATACTCTATTTCATACAAACACATGCATACTACTTAGTTCATAGAAATAGCATAAAAACTATGCAAATCGAACACCGGCCTTGTATTTAGTCCATCTAAAAGGGCCAGCGAAGTTCAAATTCAACCTACAACAAAATTAAAACAACTAAAATATTAACGTAGCTAGGGTACCGGCCGGAGTTCACCACTTCTTGGCCGGGCCATACCCTTGTGGTCGGCGGCGCAGCGGTCCATCAACTTCAGGTAGGCATCCGCAGCAGGAGGATTGTAGCCGGAGAGGTGGCCGAGGAGGCGCTGGTGCTCTTTCACGTGGCGGGCCACCTTCGCCTTGGCGGACTCCTTCTCCCTCGCGATGTGCTTGGACGCCTCGAGCCCGACCCAGAGTGCCGTCGTGTTATTCCATCGGAGGCGTCGCGCGTCAAACTCTGTTGTGGTCAGCCAGCGTCCAGGCGTCTCCATATCCGCCCCAGGTATGGGTTGGATATGGGGTTGCCGGTCAGTCAAGTCGCCTGGGCTATATATGGGGCGCCCGGTTGGGTGCCGTTTTTGCGCCAGGTCACTGACCAGGCAGCGTTTGGGGCAGATTTGAGGGCTTTGGTTATAGATGCTATTATTCCATCTGTAATTGTATGATGATGTAACATGCTGACATGTTGAGATAAATAAGTTAGTGAAAATGATTGACCATCACCGTGCGTGGTATATAGGATTTGATGATTGACCATCACCGTGCGTGGCAGCATGTAAACACTTGCGTGATGCTTTGAAAGGCGGCAAGGGGAAGAATAGAAGAGAGCGGATGCTAGGCCCAGTAGCTAGCTGGTGAGAGAGAGGAGTACCTACGATCTTGGTCAACGAGGGAGATGGTGTCCCGCAACGACACTGGATTGGATAGCGTACTGCATAGCTTGCAATCTACCACTGATCCTCATAGGAAAATAGATCGCAGCTTCATCAGCGGAGGCAAGCCGAGTATCCAGGTGGTCCCGGCGTTCCTCCGCGGCATCAAGAACGTGGAGCGGCTCTTCTCGCCGGACATCATCGCCATCGGCCCCAACCACCGCGACGAGCCGCGTCTGCAAAGCATGGAAGAGATCAAGAAGATGGCAGCCAACGAGTTCTGCTGCAGCTCCACCGCTCACCAGGTCCGGGATTTCTATCTCAATGTTCAGGAGGTGGCCGAGCAAGCTCGGGAATCTTATGTCCACGACGTCCGCATGAACGACGACGACTTCACGGCGATGCTCTTCTTCGACGGCTGCTTCCTTCTGCAGTTCATGACCATGGTGGCGCTCGACCGTGGCCCGCAGAAACTCTGGAAGATGCCGCAGCTGAGCGAGAACTGGATGCAGCGCATCTCGCGCGACATCCTCCTGGTGGAGAATCAGATCCCCTGGGTGGTGCTGGAGGCCCTGATGCGCCTCAAGCACGTCCTCGTCGACCGCTACATCGCCGACACCATCAGCAACTTCGACGTCAAGGGGGCGAAGCCGCAGGTTGACTGCGAGGGAGCCGACAGATACCAGCCGTTCCACCTCCTCGACCTCGTTCGGCACCGCCAGATCGGCCCCTTCCGGAGGCGAATGGTGGCCGTCGCCGACGAGGCCGAGGCCCCGCGGCCGATCCTCAACATCTCCTCGGCCTTGGAGCTCGCCGAGGTCGGCGTCCACATCACCGCCGGGAAGACGGCGCGCCTCTCGGACATGGGCGTGGGGAAGAACCCCCTCTTCGGCAACCTCTGGCTCCCGCCCGTGTACCTCAGCGAGCTGACCATGTCGCTGCTGATCAACATGGCCGCGTTCGAGATGCTGCAGGGGGGCACGTCGGACGCGGACTACGGCGCGAGCTCGTACATGCAGATCATGGCGGTGCTGATGAACCGCGAGGACGACGTCCGGGAGCTGCGCGCCAAGCGCGTCCTGTACCCGGTGTTCAGCGACCAGGAGACGCTCGACTTCTTCAAGTCCGTCTGCCCGTACCTCCAGTACGGGAGGCAGTACGACCGCGTCCTGCAGCGGCTCAGCGACTACCAGCAGGACCGCACGGTGAGGGTCGCCCTGCACAAGTTCGTCTACAACAACCTCAAGTACCTCCTCACCTCCGGGTCCGCCTTCGGACTGCTCATACCCATCCTCAAAGCCGTCCTCTCCCTCAAGGTCAAGGATACCAACGGGAGCGCCATGGCTTCTCCACCTCCACCGCGCGCACTCTGACAGAGGTCGTAGCTGATGCAGTCATTGCCTCAGTACTAGATGTAGTGGTAGTAACCATTCTTCTTGTTGTTCGTCGTCGTCTGTTTCTTCACCTGCTTGTAAGTTGCTTAGTGCAGCGCTTGGTGCTCACACAGTCATGTACGTTTTCCCTTTGTTTTGCTGAGCTAGCTAGTTCTTTGACTTGGTGCTGAAGTGGAGGGCGCACTGCTGGAGCATGGCGGAGCTGCTGCACTGGACCATGACGGCGTCGTCGGCGCGGAGTTCGGCACTGGAGCCTAAAGCATTTCGAGGGCTCATCTGCTGTAGTTTTTTAGTTCATCATGTTAGCAAAACTATCTGCATCTGTGGCCTGTTGTGGGGGTCATGTTTGTGTTATGAATCTCTTCTGTTGGCACAAACTGCTGCCCAGCATGCAGGTTCTGCTGTGCCCTTTGTGGCTGCTATGTGAACTTGGCCTGGGAGGCTACTTTATGAAGACTACTCTGTTTTCTAATGGTAGAACAAAAGATTAACATCATAAGTTGGAACGTCCGGGGTTTAAACTTCCCTGACAGACGTGTGACTGTCCACGGAACAATTTCCGCTTCTTCTTGCCACATTGTTTGTCTTCAGGGAACGAAAATGGCATGTATTGATCAATTCCTTGCTTGCTATCTTGGCGGCAACCGGCTCCGTAGCTTTGCTCAAAGGCCCGCCAATGGCACTCGCAGTGGCTTAGTCATGCTCTGGGATGACACTGTTGTTGAGGTTTCAAATGTGTGGACCTCTGAATTTTCTCTATCCGCCAATGTAAACATCCGCAACTCTGATTCGTAGTTTTTGATCACATCTGTCTATGGCCCAACGGATTCGGGATTCCAGCCGGAAGAATGATTTTTTCACAGAGCTTGTGCCCCCTTCTTCTTGCCGATGACAGTGGCCCTCGGCGACCTCGCGCGTTCAAGTTTGAGAATTTCTGGAGTAAGATCCCAGGATTTATGGGCGTTGTGCAGCAGGCTTGGCAAGAACCAATCTCTCACTTGGAGCCTGTCATGTTTTATTCCATAAGCTAAAGAACACGAGTTTGCATCTGTCTAGATGGAGCAAGGGACTCTTCTCCAAGGCCAAGCTTCATCTTCATGCGGCCTTGCTGATCATCCTTCATCTTCACATTGCTCAAGAATCTCGCCCTCTCTCTCTCTCATGATGAGCAGGACGTTCGGATATTCTGAAGAGGCGGGTCACGAGCCTGGCCATGTTGGAGAGGGCGCGAAAGAAGCAGTGTGCTCACATTTCCAACATCACAGAGGGTGACGCTAACACCAAGTTTTTCCGTCTCAGGGTCAAGGGTAGACGTCGCAAGAACCACATACACCGGCTAAAGCATAACAACGGGTGGGTCACTGACCACTTGGAGAAGGAAACTATTGTGCATAATCATTTCTTTAACGCCATTGGAAGAGGCACGCCAAGGAGCCGGGATTTTAATTGGGCGGGTCTTGACATGGGTCATGTTGATTTGGAAGGTCTTGTTCACCTTTCACTAAGGAGGAGGTCAAGTGCGTCATTAATCATATGCCGTGCGACAAGGCACCCGGCCCGGATGGGTTTTCTCGTACTAGCAACCCGTTTTAATACTTGTTGCATGCATGCAGTTATATATAATGACGATCAGTTATTTCCTCCACTCAGTTTCCTTGCATACATGCGGCGTATTAACGATCTCAGTAAACGAAAAGAAAGGCTAACTTGCAAAACGGGCATTAAAGATTACATTGATACCTGTAATTTAAGTTTGTGGCATTGTATATAAAAATGGAGGGAGTAGTCACGATTTCCCTTTGTTTTGCTGAGGTAGCTAGTTCTTTGACTTGGAATACAGACAACGGATCCTGCTGCAAAGTGCAAACTCTATTTGATCCTGCTGGTACAGGGCTGGAGCTAGCTGCTTTGAGTCCTGCTTTAGCTGAGTATGGCTGTTCTTTTGGGTTGTTTTGGTCCCTTTCGTTTTGGTGTTGTATTCTTCATTAGCGTTTTTCTTGGTTTTTTTTTTTTTTGCAAGGTAGCGTTTTTCTTGTTGGTATAGCCTCTCGGTTGACTAGAAGTTGCACCCTGAACTTTGTATATCGCTCTTTTTATTATGATCACATACAGTTCTCTTGCATGGTTTGAAAAAAAATACTCAATTTGATTCAGTTTCTTTACAGTAGAAGACAACCTCATTGATTGGTATAATTATTAGCAAGAATAGCTTGGGTTAGATCCTATTTAGATTGTAGGAAGTTCATACAATTTTGGCGGGATTCTAATACTTTGAAATTATTCTCAAGGATTGCCTTGATCAAAAGAATGGCGACACACAAATTCATTCGGATTGGATTCATATGCCTTAGCCCCATAGGAATGTGAGCATCCAATCCGACATCTTTCTAAAACTTGGTCTTGTAGGATTTGGGGTGCTTTCTCCATGTTCCATTCAAACAACTACCTCCATAGTTTTTTGTGTTCGCCTATTCATGTGTTCACAATCCTGCAATCCAAAGAGGCTCTTAATAGTAGTTTTTTGATGGTTAAGATGTACTAACATATCAAACGAGAAAAGGGTTTCCCCCCGCTTTATATTATAAAGCACCAACTCCAAGCATTCAACAAAACGGTTCAAAGTACAAGCCGATCTCAAGTCTCAAATCATCGCTGGGGGCACAGCAAGACAAGCCCCAAACAAAGAGAAAAAGGAAGCTAATCCGGCTCCGGAGGTATGTACTAACTTATCTCATGAGAACAATTTTTTATATTGGTACATATACATATACATATTTTAATAAACAAGATTAAATTACCTTATTTGTACTACATTTTCCCATGTGACATTTTCACTTGTCATTTCTTTTAAAACAGTCAGCTCAACTTATGTTACAAGATTGAAATGAATGCATTTGTCATATAGAGAAGCTCTAAACAACACATGGCAGCCTGAATCTAAATATGTCGAGCTACACGTTCAATTGTCAACATGCTACCTCCATATGCATTTTTCCCTTTTGTCCCTGATTTTGAATCAAAGTTTCTTGGGAAAAATGGTTAGCATAACTCTAAAATTGGTTGAACTATATTTTGTGTGCATATTAAATTAATAATGTTCAGCGTTTGTGGAGCTAGCTGTGACATAATGTTCAAATTCTGAAAGATATGTGAACGGGTTGTGCAACATTACAAAATTTGTGAACACGTGTGGAGTGAATTTGAATTCTATTGAAATCTCTCCGGAATAGTTTTAATTTTCCAGAAATTAAATAGAAATGGTAGTTCAATGGATGTGCACTTCATTTTTCCAACAGTAGTATTGAAATATGCTTGAATTCAATATAGTTTTAATAAACCATGACTAAAATGCATTTAAAATGATGAAATGCATTTGAGTTTTTGTGAAATGTATTCAAATTTTATTTAATCATGACTGAAATCCATTTGAATTCTTGAAAATGCATTCCAAATTAACTAAACTATGTATTAAGCTGAAATTTTTAAATGAAACCATATAAATGTTTTATATCTTATTTTTGCAAAATATGTATTTTTTAAAAAATTGGGAATTTTAACAATTTTCTTAATTACGGAGCCCACCAAAATTTAATCATGAAGCATGTAAAAAACATTGGATACATTGGAATGCACGAAAATCTACTCAGGTGCTTTTTAGAACAAAAATATGTTGAGTGAGTCACAAAGCAAACGACCCTATTTTATTTTGTTTTACAACTAGACTTCTATAATGTGCACACTAGTTTGAGAGGGGATATGTCCCGCTTCAAACGGGGCGAGACTATTTCTCGCTTCTCTTTAAGCGAGACAGAGTCAGCTCTCGCAGAAGGCGCTGATCTAACTGGGCCGGCCCATCTCAAGCGATGCCATTGTCTCTTTTTCTTGTTTGACCTTTTGTTTTATTTTTTTACTTCTTTTTTATTTTATTTACACCTCAAAAAATTCTAATCATATATATCACAAAATATAATTGTTGTAATGTTATGAAAAATGCTAATCATGCACTTGAAAATGGTTCAATATGTATAAAAAACTGTTAACCATGTATATGAAAAATATATACAAAAAATCTATAATGTGTCTGGAAAAATTGATCATTTATTTAAAATATTTGAATAAAGAATTTGAAATAAAATTAAACAAGTATTTGAAAATGGTTAATCAAGTGTTCGAAAATTGTGGACTGTGTATAGAAAAAATGTTGACCATGTATTAAAATGATAAAATCTTTGGATCATGAAAGTGAAACTGTATAAAAAGTATTTTAAAAAATCTTAATCACGTGTTTCAAAATGTTAATCAAGCATATGGAAAATGGAAAGGTGTGTAGAAAAAATGTTAATCTTGCATTGGGAAAATATTGATAAAGCATTTGAAAAACGTGTAAATGTTCATAGAAAGAATGTTGACTATGTATTGGAAAATATTAATTTTGTATTGGAAAAATGTTAATCAAGCAATTGAAATATTAGAAAGTGTGTATACTTAAAATTTTGATCATGCATTATAAACTTTTAATCTTTTCTTTCAAAAATGTTGATTAAGCACTTGAAAATTGTTATGTGTGCATATAAAAATAGGTGATCATTTTCTTAAAATACAATGGACCATGCATTTGAAAAAGTGTTCATAAAATGTATTTAGAAAAATTTAGATAATGTATTTGAAAAATGTTGAATGTTTATCAAATTTGTTTTTCATGTGTACACTAAAAATGTATATTGAGTACTGATAAAATCTAAATGAGACACAAGAAATACTAAGAAAACCAAAAAATAAAGAAAATAAACAAAAGAAACCCAAGTAAAATGAAAAACCGTACAAAAATGAAAATGGAACTATAATGAATAAAACCATTCAAAAACGAAAATTAAAGTATAATGAAGAAAAGCGATGAAAAAACAAAGAAAATCATAGTATATCAAAGAAAAAAAAGCAAAGAAAACCGATGAAGAAATAAAGAAAATCAAAGAAAAATAAAAGAAAGTGAGAGAAAAATCCGAAGTGAAGAACCACCAAAGAAAACGAAAGTAAAATCCCGAGAGAATTAACGATGAACCAACGAAGAAGACCAACAGGAAAACAAAAAAACCATGAAGAAACAATTGAAAAAGGGGAAAACGAAATATAAAAAAAATCCAAGAGAGGCGAGCTAACCAGCCAACTCACTCAATCGAACGAACTTAGCGAAGAAAAAAAAAACAGACTAAAAGGGCCAGCGCAGTAGCTACAGTACGGGTTAAAAAGCTTCAGCATGAGTATTTTTTTTTGCGGGAAAACCTTCAATCTATTTATCTTCGATTATGGAAGTACAATGAACATCTGAAATCATAAAAATTACACCCAAATCTGTAGACCACCTAACGACGACTACAAGTACTGAAGCGAGTTGAAAGCGCGCCGCCGCCACCGCCCTTCCTCGCCGGAGCCGGACAAAACTTGTTGTAGTAGACAGTCGGGAAGTTTTCATGCTAAGACCCCATGGGACTAGCGCACCAGAACAACAACGGTCACCAATGAAGAGTAGCATAGATGAGAAGAATCCAACCTGAATACACACGAATGTAGACGAATGACGAACAGATCCAAGCAAATTCATCAAAGACAAATCTGCCGGAGACACACCTACACACGGCCACCGACGATGCTAGATGCATCACCGGGACAGGGGCCAGGAGGGGAGAACCTTATTCTGTTTTTAAAGAGTTATCTCTGTCTCGTCTTCCTGAGCAGGACACAAAACGTAACAAAACTCGAAGAAACATGTAAAAACTAAAACCTTCCGACGACAATGGTTGGGATCCACCGCGCCCCCATGACTCTAAGGCCACCGGGGATGAGACGCACTCGCCCCGGTGCCGGCGGGAGGCAGAGTAACCCTAGGCCTTTTTGAGCCGAGGCGGCTGCGTGCACTAGAGCTTCAGAGAGAGTATCTTCCATCTCAGCATAGCGCGAGATATAGTTCTTGCACCTCAAACGAGACTGAAAGAGGTCTCGCCTCAAGGGTGCCCTCCCGTTGCTACTATTGGGTCGGCTCAAGTAGCTTCCTACAAGTTTATTCATTTTTCTTCTCTGTTTACATTTGTTTTTTTGTTCATATTTAAAAAAAATATAAATACATATATGTCAAAACATAAATTTACTAAAAAGATTTTTAAACTACATATTAAAAATTATTAATGCAGCGGAAAACATTTGTTAGCATAGTTTAAAAACGTTTATAGAATTAAAAAATAACCTTTGGGAAATTTAATAAATATTCACATGATTCAAAAAGATGTGCATGGCATTTCAAAAATGTTTATACAGTGCAAAAACAATGTTAGTGTAATTAAAAAACATATTTCACACTCTAAAAAAGTGAACATTACATGCTAAAAATGTTCACGCTTTTAAAATATATTCATAACATTTTTAAAAAATATGCAATGAAAATATTCAGATTATTTTGTAAAATTGTTTCAGTATGCATTTAAAAATGTTTAATACATATAAAAAATCTTCAAAATATGTATTTAAGAAAGAAAAAAATTAATCTTGTATTTGAAGGCTCTTCAATGTGCGTAACGAAGACATGTTTCTGATGTACTCCCTCCGTTTCTAAATATAATCCTTTCTAGAGATTCATTCATTTTGCTTCGTATGTAGCCTGTAATGGAATATCTAAAAAGGCTTATATTCAGAAACAGAGGTAGTACATGAAAAAATATATAATGTGTGTTGAAAAACTAGACATGCACAAAAAAAAGAAAATCAAAGAAAAACCCGAAATCCAATTGAAAACCAATAGGAAAACACATACAAAAAAAATAATACACACAAGGTTCTAAAATCAGTCCAAACCGGTTCATAACTTTCCTAAATCCGCTTGGATCTAGAGTGTTAGGCCAGCCCGTCTAGTGGAGCACCAGAGTATAGACCAAAGGACCTCTCACAATATTAAGCAAGAAATAATGCGCACTAGTTTTTTTTTTTGAGTAAAGGCATCGTTTATTAATTGCAAATGTTCAAAGGAATACAAATAATGCGCACTAGCTTCAACCCAAATCTCTCCCAATTTTTGCTGGTGATCGGTGTTGGCAAAGAAAGCCTGATTTAATGAGATGGGCAAAGAAGAGTCCAAAACTAGGGAAAAATCATTTTGGTTTCTAGGTGTATATACACCTTATATAGAAAAAAAAATTAAAAAATAGTCAAAAAAGTTTGGAAGTTTTTTCACAATTAATTTGACTTTCTTTTGCTCTTGTATATAAATTTATACGAATAGAAAATCAGCGTTGACTTCAGAAAAACAAAATTTATTTGCTATTATAGGTCAGTATCACACTATTCGGACCGGAAATTTGTGTTTTTTGAAATGAAGTCAAAGAGATCTTTTTTCTTTTTCGAAAATATTTTCAAATTTTTTGACATCATACTTAATTACTAACTTTTTCCATATACGATGTATAACTTTTTTAGGGTAATATATGATGTACTCCCTCCGTTCCTAAATATTTGTCTTCTTGAGATTTCAAATGAACTATCACATATGGATGTTTTTTAAAGTATAGATTGACTTTTTTTGCTTCGTATGTAGTCACTTAAAGACTAATATTTAGGAACCGAGGGAGTATAACTGTATATACATCCATAGACCAAAATTTCCTGTCCCCAAAACTGGCCTTGCAGGAGGATGTTTTGGACAATGGGACTAATTGCCGAATGGACCCAAAATCCAACCTGAAACCCTAACGAAGGGCAACCTCTACCCGACTGTATAGGCACTTGCCGCCACCCATCTGTTCACCGCCACCCCGCCGCCACCGCCACCGCCACCGATCGCAATGGCGTCGCCGCATCCGCTGCCCGGCGACATGCTGTTCCTCCCTCACACATCGCAGCGCGGCGCCGCGTGCCACGCTTCGACGCTGCTTGTGCGGCGTGCCGATGCCGCCTAACGCGCCAACACTGCGCGCCCGCCTCCGAAGCGTCGACGCCGCCGAGGCGCGCGCGCGCCACGCCGCCGTGGTGCACTGCCCGTCGTGCTCCTCTTACTGAGCCCCATGGCGCTGGACCCGCGCCGCCACGAGTCACCCGAGCTCTTGCAGCTCCTCGCGCGCGCCCAGCGCCCGATCCAGCGCCTCGGCGTCTCCTCACGGCCGCCGAAGTTCGTCTTCACCGAGCCGCACTCTAAGCGCATCAGATCCGCCTCGCCGCCGCAAGGTCCTCCCGCCGCGGCGTCGCGCTGAGCGGGACCACGCCGTCGAAGTTCACCGCCCACGACCGCCTCTGCGACCCTGCGCCCGTGCCGCGCCGACCCGACCAGACCGGTGGTGCGCCGTCGTGCAGCTGCGGCAGCGCGCGCGCACCGCCGACGCTGCTCCACTCGAGCAGCGCTGGCCGCCCTCGGCGCGGCCGGCACCGGCTCGGCGACCAGCGTCGGCGTATCGGCGCCGGCGGGATAGACTTCTTCTTCGCGTCCCGGTCGCACGCTGCCGGCCTTGCCGCCCTCATCACCTCGCTCGCGCCTGCACGCGTGGCGGACGCGGCGAGGCAGCTCGTGTCGCACGACACCAAGAGCAACACGTACCGCCACCGGCACGCCTTCTCCGTGGAGCTCTGCCTGGTGTGCCGCGATGACCTCGCCTTCCTTCCGAGGGAGGCGTCGCGCGCGCTCGGCGGGCTCGGGCCGCTCGTGCTCTGCGCATGGTTTTCAATTTCAGTTTTAACAAAATTTCAGCACCAACTGAAATCACTGAAATTCAGTGAAATTCAGTTATTTCAGTTTGCATTTCAGCCAAAAGGTCGAAATATTCATTTGAATTTAATTAAATATTTGAAATTTTCAAAAATTATTTTGAAAAATATTTGATTTCCTATGTACTACTGAATTTGCTGAAATATTTTGACCGAAACGTAATATTTCAGTGTCTACTGAAATTAATGAAATTCAGGGAATTTCAGTGAAATCTCACTGAAAGTGAAAACCATGGCTCTGCGTCAGGGTCACCGACACGCTGGCCCTCCTCGACGCCTCCACTCACCGCGTTGTCAGCCTGGGCATCAAGGACTACGACCGGCACAGGTTTGAGCCCGCGCTCACCAGCCGCCAGCTCGTGGAGTACGCAGTGCTGGACGTCGACCCCTTGCCGACCACCGGCGACACCATGGCCGCCAGGTTCGGGTACCGGACAGCATACGTGCAGGTGGCCCGCGCGTCGGAGCTGGGCAGGACCGACGCAATCGTCACCGTGAGGACGCACCTCGGGCACCTCCTGCGCCCCGGTGACCGCGCGCTCGGCTACGACCTCCGCGGCGCCAACGCCAATGACCTGGATGGGCAGAGCCATTGCTTGCCGGACGCAGTGCTGGTCAAGAAGATCTACGAGAAGGGCGGTGACGGCGAGAGGATGCAGCAGGACGGTGGAAGAAGCGATGACCATGGTGATGTCGGCATTGATGAGATCGCCATGGGGATTGGAGGCATTGATCTGGACCCGTGCGACGAGGTGGAGCTTGATGAATTGCTCGAGGACCTGAGAATCTGAGAGAATGAGTTGTGAGTTGTGACCTTTTTGAATGATGACCGTTGGTCTTGGGAGCTTCAGATTAAGTGCATCTGATAAATTGAGGAAAAGCAATGATTCTTTGCAGAACATTATCTGCTTGCGTTGTTATAGAATTATTATTTGCAGCACTTTCCAAAGTATTTTATCTTAAACTGAACTGCTAATATTCTCCCACACATGTTTATTGTGTTCATACCCCTTAGGGCTTAGTGTCTCTGTCCACAACTGTATGCCCCATGGATTTCGTTGCCAAACACTCAAATGTTCTGTACTTCCTGTCTCCCTAAGGCCTTGTTCTGTTCTGTTGTCCGGGTATTGGAGGGGATTGGGAAGGAATGAGGTGGATTAAATCCCCTCAAATCCTCTCCAATCCCTTCAAATCCTCTCCAATCCCTTCGAGAAGAGGTGTAACCGAACAAGGCCTAAATGATTCACATTCAGCTAATGTTTACTAGTAAAAATTAGTAGTAATGTACAGAGTTTTGGCACATCCAGTTGATTATTTGTTTGTCAGATTTGCTATTTGTAGTCACCTATCAACAAAATACTGTGCTCCAACATCCTCTAAAATCTGATTTCATCATCTGTTGGATAAGAATTTTGGAACTACTCCACACACGCGACGGGTGAATCCAGTGGCCGATGCCTTTTTCATTCATATGCATGTGCGGCTAGATTTCAACATCATGCATGGATCGTGCGATTACTGTCGTCTGCATAGCAAGACTCTAAGAATTTCTTATTCTCGGGATCATTGAGTTTCCTCACTTGACTTAGAAATGCGCACCCTTGTTCATATGGGTTGATAATTTGGATGAATGTTGCACATAATAATACTATCAATAGAATTTGCATTAGCTGGTTTTTCCCATTCCATAAACAGCACATGACAAGTTTGACAACGGGCTTCAATAATGGGCAGGAATGTTAATTTTCTCCAGCTTTTAGAAAAAGAAACCAGATCTTTATTATAATACTATCAAGAGACAAGAGATGTTCTACAGGGCAGATAACATCTAGAAAGCCACATACACCAAGCTGTGCGGAGGCCCGAAAGCTATAAAGCTAACTAGAGGATGGGGCGCGCCCCGGGCGCGCCTCTTGGGCCAGCCTGTGCGTGCAAGTCTAGTTTGCGAACCTATGAATGTGGTTATTCGATCTAGATAAGCACAACAAACATAGATTTTTCGTCAACCAACATAGATAAGCTACAGATGTGCTGAACATTTTTCTAATAAACAGTGAAATTTTTATATAATATGCAATAATGAGAAGAAAACAGGATTTTTTTTAAAAAAGAACGTAAAAGGAAAGAAGGAACCAAACAGAAAAATTGAAAAAGGACGCACACGCGCGTCAATAAGATCCACCTTTTAACCCACGGGACTCTATATGGTGCATAGGGCGCCCCCTTGCTCCCTTGTGCGCCTATTGGGCTAGCCCATGTCGGGTGTGAGGTCCCCCAGTTTCTCTTTTTTTTTTCTTTAATGTTTCTTCATCTCCGTTTTTTCTTCTTCATCTCCATGTAAAATTCGTGAACAATCTTTTGTTCATAAAAAAAAAATCTTCAGCCGTGTTAAAAAATGATCAAGAATTCAATAATGTTAATCGGATTTAAGAAATGTTCATCAAAATTCAAAATTTGTACATTCTTACTAAAAATATGTTCATCAAATTCTATTTTTGTTCACTGTTTCAAAAAATGTTCATCAAATTAAAAATTGTTCATTGAATAAAAAATGTTCATCTTTTTCACAAAAGTGTTCCGAGTACAAATTTTGTTCATCAAATTCAACATTTGTTCATTGAATAAAAATGTGTTCATCATTTTCTAAAATGTTCCTGAATATAATTTTTTTCATCAAGGTAAAAAATGTTCATCAAATACTAAAAGTTGTTCGTCTGTATTAAAAATGCTCATAGAAATGTTCATTAAAATTAAAAATGTTTATTAAAATTTAAAATGTTCATTCTTTTTAAATCGTGACCTTGTTTTGAATTGAAGAACTGTTTTAAAAATTTGCAGTTATTTTAAATTTTTAGAACCTTTTTTTGATGCCAAATTATTTTAACATAGAATAAAACAAAAATAGAAAAAAAGTAAACCCCCAAAACAAAAAAATATAGGGTGCGCCCCGCCCCACACATGGGTCGGCCCAACAGGGCACTTGTGGGGCTGGAGAGTCCGCCCCGAGGGGGGGAGGGGGGGGGCTCACGCATGAATAGAGCTCCCTTTTAACCCGGTCGCAAATTAGTAAAACCAAACTGACCTAAACTACCTTGATTTGCTAGTTACGTATCGATTGATTCGCTAGAGCGCAGGCTGACCTGAGGCCTGAAGTGTGCGCCAGCTTCTTTGCACCATCGCCTTGAACAGGATCTGCAAGTCGGTGACACGCGGACTTCCAGCCCGGCAGCGGCGAAGACGACGGCGCGGCGACCAATCAGGTTGTCGCACCGCTCTGCGTGGCGGTAAACAGCAGTAACGCCATGGCCGCGACGGCGTCGGAGGTCATGAAGGCTACCACTCATTGGCTGTTCTATTCTAAGTAGGTCGGTAGGGTGTCGGAGAAGAGGGAGGACACAGTATGTGCCAGGTAGAAGTAGTGGAAAAACGTTGTCCTGGACTGCTCGTCATCGAACTGATCGACGCCGAAAGTTGGTATGTTTTTTTTCGTATCCACCGAAGCCGAAGGCGATCAGGTAGATCACGAAGTAGAACACACCCATCACCATGCTGGAGTGCGACGCGAATGGCATATGCGCTGTGCCGCAGCCGACCGGATCGACAAGATCGCAAGAAGCTCGACCCCCTGCAGTGTGAGGGCCTGTTCGCACGGGGGCGATGGAGGGTGATGGATCTCGAGTAGTATAGGACTTACCAAGGCGAAGATTGCTTGGAAAATGATGCACGTCATGTAACGGCCAAGGTAACAGTCGCCGAGAAGGGACAAGAGTGTTAGTCTCTTGTGGTGTTTCTTAGACTTCTGGATGTCTAATAATAAAGTAGATACATTTCGTTGGTTTGGAGAGAACTATGCTCTCAGGTTTCTTAGTATGTCCCTTCCCCTCCATCGCCCCCACGCGGGCAACCGAGGGGCTCCAACCCTAGCCGCCGGGGCAATAGCCCCCTCAGCAATCATTACTAGAAAAAGGGCTGTAGATGGGATTGACACTAATGGCGCACCAGACAGTGGGTGCGCCATTAGTATATACTAATGGCGCACCACCTGCTGATACGCCATTAGAGTTGAAACTACTAATGGCGCACCAGGCCCAGAGTGCGCCATTAGTATCAATTTTTTTTTAACTAGTGCGCCTGTCCAAACATACTAATGGCGCATCCAGGCAAAGTGCGCCATTACTAGTTGTAACTACTAATGGCGCACCAGTCCGAAAGTGCGCCACTAATGTTGTTTTTTTTTATATTTTTTATTCTTTTTTTGCAATACTACTAATGGCGCACTGATCAACCGTGCGCCATTACTAGTTTAAACTAGTAATGGCGCACTGTGGATAAGTGCGTTATTAGTATTTTTTTAATATTTTTATTTTTTTGCAAAACTACTAATGGCGCACCGTCAGAAGGTGCGCCATTAGGTGCACCATTAGTAACCTGGATTACTAATGGCGCATTTAGTGCTGGTGCCCCATTAGTAAGTGGGCAGCAACAAGATATTTTGGACAGCCCTCTCCTACCCACACTCACTTTCTCCCCACTTCATTCTCTCCACCTCCTCCTTGTCTCGGGTGCCTCCTCTTTTTCACCTCATTTTTACCATAGATTCATTCAAATTAAGTGGTTAAATTACCTTGTTTTAATAGGTAAGTAAGGGGGGAAGCTATATTTATGTTGTTCTCCCTACAACAATGTGCACATGCACTTTTTATGGCCTAGCTAGCTAGATCTATGTATGTTCGTGGTGTTGCATATGTTTGTGGTGTTGCATATGTGTTTGTGTTTGGAGGTGTACCGGTATTTGAAATGCGATAGTTGCCAATATTTTGCCGGAATGTTGATTCATTTCCGTTTTGGCGAGAATTTTGGCATTAAGCATTCTTTTTGGTCCGATTCAGTGGTAACAGTTACAAAGGGTACACCACTAGGGCCGAGGCAGAATCTAGATACGCCCGCTATCTAGCGGGAGAGGGGAGGGAGCGTTGGAGGAACCGGATGAAGACGAGTTTCATCGTGATGATGCTCATCGTGATGACCGCAACTCTCTTCTATGTGATGGTAGTTTAGATGATCGATATCGACTTGTAACGTGAAGACAAACTCGCTACTCGCGGTCTCGAGACTTCTAATATAATGTTCTATCTTTGTTCGGTCTTTTCAATTCGGAGACTAATATGATGAATTGTATTCAGAGACTAATCTTCTATTGTATTCGATGAATCTGTTGTTGATGTGTGCTGTATATATTTTGTCCAATTATACATTTTGTAACCTGTGCAAAAAACAGAAAATAAAAAAATAAAAAAAACCTAATATTCATACTAATGGCGCATCACATCACAGTGCGCCATTAGTATGCCAAAGGATACTAATGGCGCATCCTTAGACAGTGCGTCATTAGTATGCCGAAGTTACTAATGGCGCATCATGCCGTCGTGCGCCATTAGTATGCCAAAGCACCTGGGTATACATGGCCCCCTGGGAGGCATACTAATGGCGCACTGTTGTATATACTAATGGCGCATCCAGTGGTGCGCCATTAGTATATCAGATACTAATGGCGCACCAGTGGTGCGCCATTAGTAAAATATACTAATGGCGTGGCACTAATGGCGCACCATCAATGCGCCATTAATGACCAAATTAGGTGCGCCATTAGTAGGCCTTTTCCTAGTAGTGAATACACATAGCTCCATCCATGCATAGGACGCCCAGCATGAACAAAAACTTGTCCACCTGCCCCTTGTTCAAGTCAGTGGGGGGTGGGGGATCCAGCCCGGAAGACCGTTAACAGAGGTGTCCTTGTTGATGACGGTGACGATGACATCGTTGATGTAATTGCCGATTGCCTCGGACGACAAGCAGAGGCGCACCCGAAGCTCTTGAATCCGTCGGGCATCTCCATGTGGAAGAAGTCCATCAGGGGCACGTACATCAACACCTCAGACATTCCCATAACCACGTACTGCGGCACCTGTCACAAGATGTGTAGTTCGCTGCTGTTTGCCTCTGTCGTGCTGGCCTTCTTCCTGAAGATCTCGACTGTGCCCGCGATGGCCATGGCCAGTGCGCCAAGAACATGGCCAGCCCCCATTCTCTGCAGGTAGGTAGGTCTGTCCGGGAGTCCGGTGATCCATGCGAGGAGCCGGCAGATGACCCAATCAAACACGACTATCGTGGCTGCCACGGTGAGGAGGTTGAACAGAGACATGCTTGAGGGTGGTATTGTGAATTCTCCCCACAACGTGGTTCGCCTCATCGCGCTCCCTTGCAAGTAAACCCAAACCAAATTAATCACAACCCGAACCAAGTATGATGCATGGCAAGGTTAAATGTTATTACTCATGGCAAAAGATGATGATTGCCAAATTAACATCAGGATGCACGAAGATTAGATCATTTTACATATATAAATCATCTCCATAAACATGCACAAAGCTACAAGCCTCACAAAATGCAACATGATATAGTTTACAGAAAAAGACTTGGTCGTTTTCAGGCCAATATTTTTTAAATAATACATTTTCCCTATAAATTCTATAAATAATACGTATATCTGAGAATTTTCACAAATAATACGGTCTCCGTTTCGGCTAAGCCGATTTGGCCCTGTCGGCTTGTAAGAGGCCCTACCTGTCGGCTTGTAAGAGGCCGATTAGGGCCTGTCCTCATATGAAACGCCGATTTGTGTGACACAAGCATACCTTCATAGTACAGCGAGCCAATCGACCGGAAACTTGCTAGCTCTGTACCTATATGATTCAAAACTTCTGAAGATAATATTTCTCAAACGGTGAATCAAACTTTTAATCCGTTTTCACCATTGTGATGTGCATAACAAATTCTATGAAAAGAGCCCAATATCATTATTTCATAAAAAAATTGTATGTCGTGGGACCCACACATCATAGACAGGAGCTGGGATGATCCATATTTGGTTAAAAAAATTCATCAAACACTCATGTCAGGAATTGGCAGCCCGGAGAACCGGTCAACGTGTGTATCTGTAGTCGTGTATCCCTGAATGGACATGAGCATATGGTAATTATGCTAAGCTAAGTAGGGCGCTGATGTATTATTCTAACTAGAGGTGACATTGGAGTATCTAGGTGACATTAAGGTTTTGGTTGATTTGTGTCTTAAGGTGTTATTCTAGTACGAACTCTATGATAGATAGAACGGAAAGAATAGCTTCATGTTATTTTACTACGGACTCTTGAATAGATGGATCAGAAAAGGATAACTTTGAGGTGGTTTCGTACCCTAAAATAATCTCTTCGTTTGTTCTCCGCTATTAGTGACTTTGGAGTGACTCTTTGTTGCACGTTGAGGGATAGTTATATGATCCAGTTATGTTATTATTGTTGAGAGAACTTGCAATAGTGAAAGTATGAGCCCTAGGCCTTATTTCCTAGCATTGCAATACCGTTTGTGCTTACTTTTATCATTAGTTACCTTGCTGTTTTTATATTTTCAGATTACAAAAACCTATATCTACCATTTATATTGCACTTGTATCACCATCTCTTCGCCGAACTAGTGCACCTATACAATTTACCATTGTATTGGGTGTGTTGGGGACACAAGAGACTCTTTGTTATTTGGTTGCAGGGTTGTTTGAGAGAGACCATCTTCATCCTACGCCTCCCACGGATTGATAAACCTTAGGTCATCCACTTGAAGGAAATTTGCTACTGTCCTACAAACCTCTGCACTTGGAGGCCCAACTGTTGGGGAACGTAGCAAAAATTCAAAATTTTCTACGCATCACCAAGATCAATCTATGGAGATACTAGCAACGAGAGAGAGGGGAGTGCATCTTCATACCCTTGAAGATCGCGATGCGGAAGCGTTACAAGAACGCGGTCGGTGGAGTCGTTCACGAAGCGATTCAGATCGCGGCCGAATCCGATCTAAGCACGGAAGAACGGTGCCTCCGCGTTCAACACACATATAGCCCGGGGACATCTCCTCCTTCTTGATCGAGCAAGGGGAGAGGAGAAGTTCAGGGAAAACTCCGACAGCACGACGACATGGTGGTGATGGATCTCGTGGTTCTCCGGCAGGGCTTCGCCAAGCACTACGGAGGAGGAGGAGGTGTTGGAGGAGGGAGAGGGCTGCGCCAGGGGAAGGGTGCGGCTGCCCTCTCTCTCCCTCACTAGATATAGGGGGAAGGGAGGAGGGGGAGGCGCCCTAGGGTTCCCTAGGGGAGGGGCGGCGGCCACAGGGGAAACCCTAGATGGGTTTGGGCGCCCCACCCCCTAGGAAACTTGCCCCCCAAGCCGGGAGGGGCGGCTGCCCTAGGGGTGGCGCCCCCACATCTCCTGGTTACGTGAGATGGGGTGGGAGGGGCGCTCAGCCCCTTAGTGGGCTGATGTTGTTGGGGAACGTTGCAGAAAATTAAAATTTTTTCTACGGTTTCACCAAGATCCATCTATGAGTTCATGTAAGCAACGAGTCACGGGAGAGAGATTGCATCTACATACCACTTGTAGATCGCGTGCGGAAGCGTTCAAGGGAACGGGGATGATGGAGTCGTACTCGCCGTGATCCAAATCACCGATGACCAAGTGCTGAACGGACAGCACCTCCGCATTCAACACACGTACGGAACGGACGACGTCTCCTCCTTCTTGATCCAGCAAGGGGGAAGGAGAGGTTGAGGAAGAAGGCTCCAGCAGCAGCACGACGGCGTGATGATGGTGGAGAAGCAAGACTCGGCAGGGCTTCGCCAAGCACTCAACGGAGGAGGAGAGGTGTTGGGAGGGAGGGCTGCGCCTTGGATGTGTGTTGCAGCCTCCCTCACCCCTCTATTTATAGGGGAAGGGCAGGGGCGGCCCCTCTAGATGAGATCTAGAGCAGGGCGGCGGGGGGAGGGGCTTGCCCCCAAGCAAAGGGGCGCCCCACTAGGGTTTCCCCCAACCCTAGGCGCATGGGCCCAAGGGGGGCACCAGCCCTCCAGGGGCTGGTTCCCTGCCCTGTGGCCCATGAGGCCCTCCGAGAGGGTGGCCCCTCCGGTGGACCCGGAACCTCTTGGTGGCCCGGTACAATACCGATATGACCCCGAAACTTTCCGGTGTCCGCTTGACAACTTCCCATATATAAATCTTTACCTCCGGACCATTCCGAACTCCTCGTGACGTCCGGGATCTCATCCGGACTCGAACAACATTCGTAATCACATACAAGTCTTCCTAATAACCCTAGCGTCACCGAACCTTAAGTGTGTAGACCCTACGGGTTCGGGAGACATGCAGACATGACCGAGACGACTCTCCGGTCAATAACCAACAGCGGGATCTGGATACCCATGTTGGCTCCCACATACTCCTCGATGATCTCATCGGATGAACCACGATGTCGAGGATTCAAGCAACCCCGTATACTATTCCTTTTGTCAGACGATATGTTACTTGCCCGAGATTCGATCGTCGGTATCCCAATACCTCGTTCAATCTCGTTACCGGCAAGTCACTTTACTCGTACCGTAATGCATGATCCCGTGACCAGACACTTGGTCACTTTGAGCTCATTATGATGATGCACTACCGAGTCGGCCCAGTGATACATCTCCGTAATACGGAGTGACAAATCGATCTCGATCCGTGTCAACCCAATGACACTTTTGGAGATACCTGTAGTGCACCTTTATAGTCACCCGATTCGTTGTGACGTTTGGTACACCCAAAGCACTCCTACGGTATCCGGGAGTTACACGATCTCATGGTCTAAGGAAGAGATACTTGACATTGGAAAAGCTCTAGCAAAACGAACTACACGATCTTGTGCTATGCTTAGGATTGGGTCTTGTCCATCACATCATTCTCCTAATGATGTGATCCCGTTATCAATGACATCCAATGTCCATTGTCAAGAAACCATGACTATCTATTGATCAGCGAGCTAGTCAACTAGAGGCTCACTAGGGACATATTGTGGTCTATGTATTCACACGTGTATTACGATTTCCGGATAATACAATTAAAGCATGAATAAAAGACAATTATCACGAACAAGGAAATATAATAATAATCCTTTTATTATTGCCTCTAGGGCATATTTCCAACAGTCTCCCACTTGCACTAGAGTCAATAATCTAGTTACATTGTGATGAATCGAACACCCATAGAGTTCTGGTGTTGATCATGTTTTGCCCGCGGAAGAGGTTTCAACGGATCTGCGACATTCAGATCCGTATGCACTTTGCAAATTTCTATGTCTCCATCTTGAACATTTTCACGGATGGAGTTGAAGCGACGCTTGATGTGCCTGGTCTTCTTGTGAAACCTGGGCTCCTTGGAAAGTGCAATAGCTCCAGTGTTGTCACAGAAGAGTTTGATCAGCCCCGACACATTGGGTATGACTCCTAGGTCGGTGATGAACTCCTTCACCCAAATTGCTTCATGCGCTGCCTCCGAGGCTGCCATGTACTCCGCTTCACACGTAGATCCCGCCACGACGCTCGCTTGCAGCTGCACCAGCCATCTGCTCCACCATTCAACATATACACGTATCCGGTTTGTGACTTAGAGTCATCCAGATCTGTGTCGAAGCTAGCGTCGATGTAACCCTTTACCACGAGCTCTTCGTCACCTCCATAAACGAGAAACATGTCCTTTGTCCTTTTCAGGTACTTCAGGATATTCTTGACCGCTGTCCAGTGTTCCTTGCCGGTATTACTTTGGTACCTTCCTACCAGACTTACGGCAAGGTTTACATCAGGTCTGGTACAAAGCATGGCATACATAATAGATCCTATGGCCGAGGCATAGGGGATGACGCTCATCTCTTCTTTATCTTTTGCCATGGTCGGGCATTGAGCCGAGCTCAATCTCACACCTTGCAGTACAGGCAAGAACCCTTTCTTGGACTGATCCATTTTGAACTTCTTCAAAATCTTATCAAGGTATGTGCTTTGTGAAAGACCTATGAGGCGTCTCGATCTATCTCTATAGATCTTGATGCCTAATATATAAGCAGCTTCTCCAAGGTCCTTCATTGAAAAACTTTTATTCAAGTTGGCCTTAATGCTGTCCAAGAGTTCTATATCATTTCCCATCAAAAGTATGTCATCTACATATAATATGAGAAATGCTACAGAGCTCCCACTCACTTTCTTGTAAACGCAGGCTTCTCCATAAGTCTGCATAAACCCAAACGCTTTGATCATCTCATCAAAGCGAATGTTCCAACTCCGAGATGCTTGCACCAGCCCATAAATGGATCACTGGAGCTTGCATACCTTGTTAGCATTCTTAGGGTCGACAAAACCTTCCGGCTGCATCATATACAACTCTTCCTTAAGATAACCGTTAAAGAATGCCGTTTTGACGTCCATCTGCCATATCTCATAATCATAGTATGCTGCAATTGCTAACATGATTCAGACGGACTTAAGCTTCGCTACGGGAGAGAAAGTCTCATCGTAGTCAATCCCTTGAACTTGCCGATAACCCTTAGCGAAAAGTCGAGCTTTATAGATGGTGACATTACCATCCGCGTCCATCTTCTTCTTAAAGATCCATTTGTTTTCTATCGCTCGCCGATCATCGGGCAAGTCTGTCAAAGTCCATTCTTTGTTTTCATACATGGATCCTATCTCGGATTGCATGGCTTCAAGCCATTTGTTGGAATCCGGGCCCGCCATCGCTTCTTCATAGTTCGAAGGTTCACTGTTGTCTAACAACATGATTTCCAGGACAGGGTTGCCATACCACTCTGGTGTGGAACGTGTCCTTGTGGACCCACGGTTCAGTAGCAACTTGATCCAAGTACCTTGATCATCATCATTAATTTCCTCTCCAGTAGGTGTAGGCACCACAGGAACATTTTCCTGAGCTGCACTACTTTCTGGTTCAAGAGGTAGTACTTCATCGAGTTCTACTTTCCTCCCACTTACTCCTTTCGAGAGAAACTCTTTTTCAAGAAAGGATCCGTTCTTGGCAACAAAGATCTTGCCTTCGGATCTAAGGTAGAAGGTATACCCAATGGTTTCCTTAGGGTATCCCATGAAGACGCATTTTTCCGACTTGGGTTCGAGCTTTTCAGGTTGAAGTTTCTTGACATAAGCATAGCATCCCCAAACTTTTAGAAACGACAGCTTAGGTTTCTTTCCAAACCATAATTCATACTGTGTCGTCTCAACGGATTTAGACGGTGCCCTATTTAAAGTGAATGTAGCTGTCTCTAGAGCGTATCCCCAAAATAATAGCGGTAAATCTGTAAGAGACATCATAGATCGCACCATATCCAAGAGAGTGCGATTACGACGTTCGGACACACCGTTACGCTGAGGTGTTCCAGGCGACGTGAGTTGTGAAACGATTCCACATTTCCTTAAGTGTGTACCAAATTCGTGACTTAAATATTCTCCTCCACGATCTGATCGTAAGAACTTTATTTTTCGGTCACGTTGATTCTCTACCTCATTCTGAAATTCCTTGAACTTTTCAAAGGTCTCAGACTTGTGTTTCATCAAGTAGACATACCCATATCTACTCAAGTCATCAGTGAGAGTGAGAACATAACGATATCCTCCGCGAGCCTCAAAGCTCATTGGACCGCACACATCGGTATGTATGATTTCCAATAAGTTGGTTGCTCGCTCCATTGTTCCGGAGAACGGAGTCTTGGTCATTTTGCCCATAAGGCATGGTTCGCATGTGTCAAATGATTCATAATCGAGAGACTCTAAAAGTCCATTAGAATGGAGCTTCTTCATGCGCTTGACACCAATGTGACCAAGGCGGCAGTGCCACAAGTATGTAGGACTATCGTTATCAACTTTACATCTTTTTGTATTCACACTATGAATATGTGTAATATTACGTTCAAGATTCATTAAGAATAAACCATTGACCATCAGAGCATGACCATAAAACATATCTCTCATATAAATAGAACAACCATTATTCTCGGATTTAAATGAGTAGCCATCTCGCATTAAACGAGATCCTGATAAAATGTTCATGCTCAAACTTGGCACTAAATAAAAATTATTGAGGTTTAAAACTAATCCCGTAGGTAAATGTAGAGGTAGCGTGCCGACGGCGATCACATCGACCTTGGAACCATTCCCGACGCGCATCGTCACCTCGCCCTTCGCCAGTCTCCGTTTATTCCGCAGCTCCTGCTGTGAGTTACAAATATGAGCAACGGCACCGGTATCAAATACCCAGGAGTTACTACGAGTACTGGTAAGGTACACATCAATTTACATGTATATCAAATATACCTTTAGTGTTGCCGGCCTTCTTGTCCGCTAAGTATTTGGGGCAGTTCCGCTTCCAGTGGCCCTTCCCTTTGCAATAAAAGCACTCAGTCTCAGGCTTGGGTCCATTCTTTGACTTCTTCCCGGCAACTTGCTTACCGGGCGCGGCAACATCTTTGCCGTACTTCTTGAAGTTCTTCTTACCCTTGCCCTTCTTGAACTTAGTGGTTTTATTAACCATCAACACTTGATGTTATTTCTTGATTTCAACCTCTGCTGACTTCAGCATTGAGAATACTTCAGGAATGGTCTTCACCATCCCCTGCATATTGTAGTTCATCACAAAGCTCTTTTAGCTTGGTGGGAGCGACTGAAGGATTCTGTCAATGACCGCCTCGTCCGGGAGGTTAATGTCTAGCTGGGACAGGCGGTTGTGCAACCCGACATTTTGAGTATGTGCTCCTTGATGAACTGTTTTCCTCCATCTTACAACTATAGAACTTGTCGGAGACTTCATATCTCGACCGGGCATGAGCTTGGAAAACCATTTTCAGCTCCTCGAACATCTCATATGCTCCGTGTTGCTCAAAACGCTTTTGGAGCCCGGTTCTAAGCTGTAAAGCATGCCGCACTGAACGAGGGAGTAATCATCAAGACGAGACTGCCAAGCATTCATAATGTCTTGGTTCTCAGGATGGGTGCTTCACCTAGCGGTGCTTCTAGGACATATTGTTTCTTGGCTGCTATGAGGATGATCCTCGGGTTCCGGACCCAGTCCGAATAGTTGCTGCCATCGTCTTTCAGCTTGGTTTCTCTAGGAGCAGCGTTGAAGTTCATGGTGACATGAGCGTTGGCCATTTGATCTACAAGACATTTTGCAAAGATTTTAGACTAATGTTCATGATAATTAAGTTCATCTAATCAAATTATTTAATGAACTCCCACTCAGATTGACATCCCTCTAGTCATCTAAGTGTTACACGATCCGAGTCGACTAGGCCGTGTCCGATCATCACGTGAGACGGACTAGTCATCGTCGGTGAACATCTCCATGTTGATCGTATCTTCCATACGACTCATGTTCGACCTTTCGGTCTCTTGTGTTCCGAGGCCATGTCTGTACATGCTAGGCTCGTCAAGTTAACTCTAAGTGTTTATGCATGTGTAAAACTGTCTTACACCCGTTGTATGTGAACGTAAGGATCTATCACACCCGATCATCACGTGGTGCTTCGAAACGACGAAGTTTAGCAACGGTGCACAGTTAGGGGGAACACTTTCTTGAAATTATTCTAAGGGATCATCTTATTTACTACCGTCGTTCTAAGTAAACAAGATGCATAAAACATAATAAACATCACATGCAATTATATAAAGTAGTGACATGATATGGCCAATATCATATAGCTCCTTCGATCTCCATCTTCGGGGCTCCATGATCATCTTCATCACCGGCATGACACCATGATCTCCATCATCGTGTCTTCATGAAGTTGTCACGCCAACGACTACTTCTACTTCTATGGCTAACACGTTTAGCAATAAAGTAAAGTAATTTACATGGCGTTCTTCAATGACACGCAGGTCATACAAAAATAAAGACAACTCCTATGGCTCCTGCCGGTTGTCATACTCATCGACATGCAAGTCGTGATTCCTATTAGAAGAACATGATCTCATACATCACAATATATCATTCATCATTCATCACAACTTCTGGCCATATCACATCACATGACAATTGCTGCAAAAACAAGTTAGACGTCCTCTAATTGTTGTTGCATCTTTTACGTGGCTGCAATTGGGTTCTAGCAAGAACGTTTTCTTACCTACGAATAACCACAACGTGATTTTGTCAACTTCTATTTACCCTTCATAGGACCCTTTTCATCTAATCCGCTCCAACTAAAGTAGGAGAGGCAGACACCCGCTAGCCACCTTATGCAACTAGTGCATGTCAGTCGGTGGAACCTGTCTCACGTAAGCGTACGTGTAAGGTCGGTCCGGGCCGCTTCATCCCACAATACCGCTGAAGCAAGAAAAGACTAGTAGCGGCAAGCAAGTTGACAAGATCTACAACCACAACAAAATTGTGTTCTACTCGTGCAATAGAGAACTACGCATAGACCTAGCTCATGATGCCACTGTTGGGGAACGTTGCAGAAAATTAAAATTTTTCCTACGGTTTCACCAAGATCCATCTATGAGTTCATCTAAGCAACGAGTCATGGGAGAGAGATTGCATCTACATACCACTTGTAGATCGCGTGCGGAAGCGTTCAAGGGAACGTGGATGATGGAATCGTACTCGCCGTGATCCAAATCACCGATGACCAAGTGCTGAACGGACAACACCTCCGCGTTCAACAAATGTACGGAACGGACTACGTCTCCTCCTTCTTGATCCAGCAATGGGGAAGGAGAGGTTGAGGACGAAGGCTCCAGCAGCAGCACGACGGCGTGATAATGGTGGAGAAGCAGTACTCCGACAGGGCTTCGCCAAGCACTCAACGGAGGAGGAGAGGTGTTGGGGAGGGGAGGGGCTGCGTCTTGGATGTGTGTTGCAGCCCTCCCCTCACCCCTCTATTTATAGGGGAAGGGGCAAGGGGGGCCGGCCCCTCTAGATGAGATCTAGAGGGGGGGCGGCGGCAAGGGAGGGGGGCTTGCCCCCCAACCCTAGGCGCATGGGCCCAGGGGGGGCGCCCAGCCCTCCAGGGGCTGGTTCCCTGCCCCTTGTGGCCCCGGTACAATACCGATATGACCCCGAAACTTTCCAGTGTCCGTTTGACAACTTCCCATATATAAATCTTTACCTCCGGACCATTCCGAACTCCTCGTGACGTCCGGGATCTCATCCGGACTCGAACAACATTCGGTAATCACATACAAGTCTTCCTAATAACCCTAAGCGTCACCGAACCTTAAGTGTGTAGACCCTACGGGTTCGGGACACATGCGACATGACCGAGACGACTCTCCGGTCAATAACCAACAGCGGATCTGGATACCCATGTTGGCTCCACATACTCCTCGATGATCTCATCGGATGAACCAAGATGTCGAGGATTCAAGCAACCCCGTATACTATTCCTTTTGTCAGACGGTATGTTACTTGCCCGAGATTCGATCGTCGGTATCCCAATACCTCGTTCAATCTCGTTACCGGCAAGTCACTTTACTCGTACCGTAATGCATGATCCCGTGACCAGACACTTGGTCACTTTGAGCTCATTATGATGATGCACTACCGAGTGGGCCCTGTGATACCTCTCCGTAATACGGAGTGACAAATCCCAGTCTCGATCCGTGTCAACCCAACAAACACTTTCGGAGATACCTGTAGTGCACCTTTATAGTCACCCAGTTACGTTGTGACGTTTGGTACACCAAAAGCACTCCTATGGTATCCGGGAGTTACACGATCTCATGGTCTAAGGAAGAGATACTTGACATTGGAAAAGCTCTAGCAAAACGAACTACACGATCTTGTGCTATGCTTAGGATTGGGTCTTGTCCATCACATCATTCTCCTAATGATGTGATCCCGTTATCAATTACATCCAATGTCCATAGTCAGGAAACCATGACTATCTATTGATCAACGAGCTAGTCAACTAGAGGCTCACTAGGGACATATTGTGGTCTATGTATTCACACGTGTATTACGATTTCCGGATAATACATTTAAAGCATGAATAAAAGACAATTATCACGAACAAGGAAATATAATAATAATCCTTTTATTATTGCCTCTAGGGCATATTTCCAACATATAGGGGGAAGGGACTAGGGGGAGGCGCCCTAGGGTTCCCTAGGGGAGGGGCGGCGGCCACAGGGGAAACCCTAGATTGGTTTGGGCACCCCACCCCCTAGGAAACTTGCCCCCCAAGCCGGGAGGGGCGGCTGCCCTAGGGGTGGCGCCCCCACATCTCCTGGTTACGTGAGATGGGGTGGGAGGGGCGCTCAGCCCGTTAGTGGGCTGATGTGCCCTCTCCCCTTGGCCCATAAGGCCCCCCAACGCTTGCCGGGGCCTCCGAAACCCCTTTCGGACACGCTGGTCATCACCTGGTACCCCCGGAACAATTCCGGACTCTAATACCCTTCGTCCAATATACCGATCTTCACCTCCGGACCATTCCGGAGCTCCTCGTCATGTCCGGGATCTCATCCGGGACTCCTAAGAACCTTCGGTTACCACATACTATTTCCCATAACAACTCTAGCGTCACAGAACCTTAAGAGTGTAGACCCTACGGGTTCGGAAGCCATGCAGACATGACCGAGACGTTCTCCGGTCAATAACCAACAGCGGGATCTAGATACCCATGTCGGCTCCCACATGTTCCACGATGATCTCATCGGATGAACCACGATGTCAAGGATTCAAGCAATCTCGTATGCAATTCCCTTTGTAAATCGGTATGTTACTTGCCCGAGATTCGATCGTCGGTATCCCAATACCTTGTTCAATCTCGTTACCGGCAAGTCACTTTACTCGTTCAGACAGATGATCCTGTGACTAACTACTTAGTCACATTGAGCTCATTATGATGATGCATTACCGAGTGGGCCCAGAGATACCTCTCTGTCTCACGGAGTGACAAATCCCAGTCTCGATTCGTGCCAACCCAACAGCCACTTTCGGAGATACCCGTAGTGCACCTTTATAGCCACCCAGTTACGTTGTGACGTTTGACACACCCAAAGCATTCCTACGGTATCCGGGAGTTGCACAATCTCATGGTCTAAGGAAATGATACTTGACATTAGAAAAGCTTTTAGCAAACGAACTACACGATCTTGTGCTATGCTTAGGATTGGGTCTTGTCCATCACATCATTCTCCTAATGATGTGATCCCGTTATCAATGACATCCAATGTCCATGGTCAGGAAACCATGACCATCTGTTGATCAACGAGCTAGTCAACTAGAGGCTCACTAGGGACATGTTGTGGTCTATGTATTCACACATGTATTGCGGTTTCCGGTCAATACAATTATAGCATGAATAATAGACGATTATCATGAACAAGGAAATACAATAATAACCATTTTATTATTGCCTCTAGGGCATATTTCCAACAGTCTCCCACTTGCACTAGAGTCAATAATCTAGTTCACATCACTATGTGATTGTAATGAATCGACACCCATGGGGTTTGATCATATCTCGCTTGTGAGAGAGGTTATTAGTCAACGGATCCGAACCTTTCAGATCCGTGTGTGCTTTGCAAATCTCTATGTCATCTCCTAGATGCAGCTACCACGCTCTATTTGCAGCTATTCGAAATAACTGTTCTATTATACGAATCCGGTTTACTACTCAGAATAATCCGGATTAGTGTCAAAGTTTGCATCGGCGTAACCCTTTACGACGAACTCTTTTAGCACCTCCACAATCGAGAAAATTCCTTAGTCCAATAGTTACTAAGGATAAGTTTGACCTCTGTCCTGTGATCTATTCCTGGATCACTCTTGTACCCCTTGACTGACTCAAGGTAAGGCACACTTCAGGTGTGGTACACAGCATAGCATACTATAGAGCCTACGTCTGAAGCATAGGGGACGACCTTCGTCCTTTCTCTCTCTTCTGCCGTGGTCATGTCTTGAGTCTTACTCAATATTCACACCTTATAACACAGCCAATAACTCCTTTGCCGATCTATTTTGAACTCCTTCAAAATCTTGTCATGGTATGTATTTATTTGAAAGTACTATTAAGGGTTTTTTATCTATCCTTATAGATCTTGATGCTCAATGTTCAAGTAGCTTTATCCAGGTTTTCCATTGAAAAACACTTTTCAAATAACCCTATATGTTGTCCAGAAATTCTACATCATTTCTGATCAACAATATGTTAATAACATATACTCATCAGAAAATCTATAGTGCTCCCACTCACTTCTTTGGAAATACAAGTTCCTCATAAACTTTGTATAAACCCAAAATCTTTGATCATCTCATCAAAGCGTATATTCCAACTCCGAGATGCTTACTCCAGTCCTTAGAAGGATTGCTGGAGCTTTGCATACTTGTTAGCATCTTTTAGGATTGACAAAAAACTTCTGGTTGTATCACATACAACCTTTCCTCAAGAATATCATCGAGGAATCAATGTTTTAACATCCTATCTGCAAGATTTCATAAATCATGCAGTAACTGCTAATATAATTCCAACAGGCTCTTAAGCATCGCTACGAGTGAGAATGTCTCATCGCAGTCAACTCCTTGAACTTGTCGGAAAACATCTTAACGACAAGTTGAGCTTTCTTAATGGTGACACTTACCATCATTGTCCATCTTCCTTCTAAAATCCATCTGTACTCAACAGCCTTACGACCATCGGGTAGTTCTGCCAAAGTCTACACTTTGTTTTCATACATGGATCCTCTCTCGGGTTTTATGGCCTCGAGCCATTCATCGGAATCCGGGCCCACCATCGCTTCTCCATAGCTCGTAGGTTCATTGTTGTCTAGCAACATGACCTCCAAGACAGGATTACGTACCACTCTGAAGCAGTACGCATCCTTGTCGACCTACGAGGTTTGGTAGTGACTTGATCCAAAGTTTCATGATCACTATCATAAGCTTCTACTTCAATTGGTGTAGGTGCCACAGGAACAACTTCCTGTGCCCTGCTACACACTAGTTGAAGTGATGGTTCAACAACCTCATCAAGTCTCCACGACCCTCCCACTCAATTCTTTCAAGAGAAACCTTTCCTCGAGAAAGGACCCGTTTCTAGAAACAATCACTTTTGCTTCCGGATCTGAAATAGGAGGTATACCCAACTGTTTTGGGTGTCCTATGAAGATGCATTTATCCGCTTTGGGATCGAGCTTATCAGGATGAAACTTTTTCACATAAGCGTCGCAGCCCCAAACTTTCAAGAAACGACAGCTTAGGTTTCTCTAAACCATAGTTCATACGGTGTCATCTCAACGAAATTATGTGGTGCATTATTTAAAGTGAATGCGGTTGTCTCTAATGCCTAACCCATGAACGATAGTGGTAATTCGATAAGAGACATCATGGTATGCCCCATATCCAGTAGGGTGCATCTATGATGTTTGGACACACCATCACACTATGGTGTTCCAGGCGGTGTTAGTTCTGAAACAATTTCCACAATGTCTCAATTGTATACCAAACTCGCAACTCAGATATTCATCTCTATGATCATATCATAGACATTTTATCCTCTTGTCACGAAGATCTTCAACTTCGCTCTGAAATTACTTGAACCTTTTAATAATTCAGACTTGTGGTTCATCAAGTAAATATACTCAACATCTACTCAAATCATCTGTGAAGTAAGAACATAACGATATCCACTGCATGCCTTAGCACTCATTGGACTGCACACATCAAAATGTGTTACTTCCAACAAGTTGCTTTCTTGTTCCATCTTACTGAAAACGAGGCTTTTCAGTCATCCTGCCCATGTGGTATGATTTGCATGTCTCAAGTGATTCAAAATCAAGTGAGTCCAAACGATCCATCTGCATTGAGCTTCTTCATGCGTTTTATACCAATATGACTTACACGGCAGTGCCACAAGTAGGTGGTACTATCATTATTATCTTATATCTTTTGGCATGAACATATGTATCACTACGATCGAGATTCAATAAACCATTCATTTTAGGTGCAAGACCATTGAAGGTATTATTCAAATAAACAGAGTAACCATTATTCTCCTTAAATGAATAACCGTATTGCGATAGACATAATCCAATCATGTCTATGCTCAACGCAAACACCAAATAACAATTATTTAGGTTTAACACTGATCCCGATGGTAGAGGGAGCGTGCGATGTTTGATCACATCAACCTTGGAAATACTTCCAACACATAGCGTCACCTCACCTTTAGCTAGTCTTCATTTATTCCGTAGCCTTTTATTTCGAGTTACTAACACTTAGCAACCGAACCGGTATCTATTACCATGGTGCTACTAGGAGTACTAGTAGAGTACACATTAATATAATGTGTATCCAATATACTTCTGTCGACCTTGCCTGCCTTCTTATCTACCAAGTATCTAGGGTAATTCTGCTCCAGTGACCGTTCCCCTTATTACAGAAGCACTTAGTCTCGGGTTTGGGTTCAACCTTGGGTTTCTTCACTAGAGCAGCAGCTGATTTGTCGTTTCATGAAGTATCCCTTCTTGCCCTTGCCCTTCTTGAAACTAGTGGTTTCACTAACCATCAACAATTGATGCTCCTTCTTGATTTTTACTTTCATGTGTCAAACATCATGAACATTTCAAGGATCATCATATCTATCCTCGATATGTTATAGTTCATCACGAAGCTCTAGTAGCTTGGTGGCAATGACTTTGGAGAAACATCACTATCTCATCTGGAAGATTAACTCCCACTCGATTCAAGTGATTGTTGTACCCAGACAATCTGAGTACAAGCTCAATAATTGAGCTTTTCTCCCTTAGTTTGTAGGCTAAGAAACTCGTCGGAGGTCTCATACCTCTTGATGTGGGCACGAGCCTGAAATCCCAATTACAGCCCTTGGAACATCTCATATGTTCCGCGACGTTTCAAAAAACGTCTTCGGCGCCACAATTCTAAACCTTTTAACATTACTGAACTATCATGTAGTCATCAAAACGTGTATGTCAGATGTTCGCAACATCCATAGACGACGTTCGAGGTTCAGCACACCGAGCGGTGCATTAAGGACATAAGCCTTCTGCGCAGCAATGAGGACAATCCTCAGTTTACGGACCCAGTCCGCATAATTGCTACTATCAACTTTCAACTATATTTTCTCTAGGAACATATCTAAACAGTAGAACTAAAGCGCGAGCTTACGACATAATTTGTAAACACCTTTTTGACCATGTTCATGATAATTAAGTTCATCTTATGAACTCCCACTCAGATAGACATCCCTCTAATCATCTAAGTGATACATGATCCGAGTCAACTAGGCCGTGTCCGATCATCACGTGAGACGGACTAGTCATCATCGGTGAACATCTTCATGTTGATCGTATCCACTATACAACTCATGTTCGACCTTTCGGTCTCTTGTGTTCCGAGGCCATGTCTGTACATGCTAGGCACGTCAAGTTAACCTAAGAGTTTTGCGTGTGGAAATCTGGCTTACACCCGTTGTATGTGAACGTTAGAATCTATCACACCCGATCATCACGTGGTGCTTCGAAACAACGAACTTTCGCAACGGTGCACAGTTAGGGGGAACACTTTCTTGAAATTATTATGAGGGATCATCTTATTTACTACCGTCGTTCTAAGAAAATAAGATGCATAAACAAGATAAACATCACATGCAATCAAATAGTGACATGATATGGCCAATATCATTTTGCTCCTTTTGATCTCCATCTTCGGGGCTCCATGATCATCATCGTCACCGACATGACACCATGATCTCCATCGTCATGATCTCCATCATCGTGTCTCCATGAAGTTGTCTCGCCAACTATTACTTCTACTACTGTGGCTAACGGTTTAGCAATGAAGTAAAGTAATTACACGGCGTTATTCAGTGACACGCAGATCATACAATAAATAAAGACAACTCCTATGGCTCCTGCCGGTTGTCATACTCATCGACATGCAAGTCGTGATTCCTATTACAAGAATATGATCAATCTCATACATCACATATATTTCATTCATCACATCCTTCTTGGCCATATCACATCACACGGCATATGCTGCAAAAACAAGTCAGACGTCCTCTAATGGTTGTTGCAAGTTTTTTTTACGTGGCTGCTATAGGTTTCTAGCAAGAACGTTTCTTACCTACGCCAAAACCACAACGTGATATGGCAATTGCTATTTACCCTTCATAAGGACCCTTTTCATCGAATCCGATCCGACTAAAGTGGGAGAGACTGGCACCCGCTAGCCACCTTATGCAACAAGTGCATGTCAGTCGGTGGAACCTGTCTCACGTAAGTGTACGTGTAAGGTCGGTCCGGGCCGCTTCATCCCACAATACCGTCGAAACAAGATAGGACTAGTAACGGTAAGCATACTGAACAAAATCAACGCCCACAACTACTTGTGTTCTACTCATGCATAGAATCTACGCAATAAACCTGGCTCTGATACCACTGTTGGGGAATGTAGCAGAAATTCAAAATTTTCTACGCATCACCAAGAACAATCTATGGAGATACTAGCAACGAGAGAGAGAGGGGAGTGCATCTTCATACCCTTGAAGATCGCGATGCGGAAGCGTTACAAGAACGCGGTCGGTGGAGTCGTTCACGAAGCGATTCAGATCGCGGCCGAATCCGATCTAAGCACCGAAGAACGGTGCCTCCGCGTTCAACACACGTACAGCCCGGGGACGTCTCCTCCTTCTTGATCTAGCAACGGGAGAGGAGAAGTTGAGGGAAAACTCCGACAGCACGACGACATGGTGGTGATGGAGCTCGTGGTTCTCGGCGCAGGCTTCGCCAAGCACTACGGAGGAGGAGGAGGTGTTGGAGGAGGAGAGGGCTGCGCCCGAGGCGAAGGTGCGGCTGCCTCTCTCTCCTCACTATATATAGGGGGAAGGAGGAGGGGAGGCACCCTAGGGTTCCCTAGGGAGGCGGCGGCCTGTGGGAAACCCTAGATGGGTTTGGGCGCCCCACCCCTAGGAAACTTGCCCCCAAGCCGGGAGGCGGCTGCCCTAGGGGTGGCGCCCCACATCTCCTGGTTACGTGAGATGGGGTGGGAGGGCGCCAGCCCCTTAGTGGGCTGATGTTCCTCTCCCTTGGCCCATAAGGCCCCCAACGCTTGCCGGGCCTCCAAACCCCTTTCGACACGCTGGTCATCACCGGTACCCTCGAACAATTCCGGACTCCAATACCCTTCGTCCAATATACCGATCTTCACCTCCGGACCATTCCGAGCTCCTAGTCATGTACGAGATCTCATCCGGACTCGAACAACCTTCGTAACCACATACTATTTCCCATAACAACTCTAGCGTCACCGAACCTTAAGTGTGTAGACCCTACGGGTTCGGGAACCATGCAGACATGACCGAGACGTTCTCCGGTCAATAACCAATAGCGGGATCTGGATACCCATGTTGGCTCCCACATGTTCCACGATGATCTCATAGGATGAACCACGATGTCATGGATTCAAGCAATCCCGTATGCAATTCCCTTTGTCAATCGGTATGTTACTTGCCCGAGATTCGATCATCGGTATCCCAATACCTCGTTCAATCTCGTTACCGGCAAGTCACTTTACTCGTTCCGTAATGCATGATCCCATGACTAACTACTTAGTCACATTGAGCTCATTATGATGATGCATTACCGAGTGGGCCCAGACATACCTCTCCGTCTCACGGAGTGACAAATCCCAGTCTCGATTCGTGCCAACCCAACAGACACTTTCGGAGATACCCGTAGTGCACCTTTATAGCCACCCAGTTACGTTGTGACGTTTGGCACACTCAAAGCATTCCTACGGTATCCGAGAGTTGCACAATCTCATGGTTTAAGGAAATGATACTTGACATTAGAAAAGCTTTTAGCAAACGAACTACACGATCTTGTGCTATGCTTAGGATTGGGTCTTGTCCATCACATCATTCTCCTAATGATGTGATCCCGTTATCAATGACATCCAATGTCCATGTTCAGGAAACCATGACCATCTGTTGATCAACGAGCTAGTCAACTAGAGGCTCACTAGGGACATGTTGTGGTCTATGTATTCACACATGTATTGCGGTTTCCGGTCAATACAATTATAGCATGAATAATAGACGATTATCATGAACAAGGAAATACAATAATAACCATTTTATTATTGCCTCTAGGGCATATTTCCAACACCAACAACGTCTACAAGAAGAAGGTTGCGTAGTAGACATCACCTGTGCGTGCAAGTCTAGCTTGCGAACCTATGAATGTGGTTATTCGATCTGGATAAGCACAACCAACATAGATTTTTCGACAACCAGCACAGATAAGCTACAGATGTGTTGAAAGAAAAGAGTGCACTTAAGAGAAACATATCATTATAATGTGCATTCACAAGGCAGGAGATCTATATTAGCAGGTAGATCATGGTCTTACAGAGTGGATGCCAGGGCACAGTCATCTATTGAAATCGAAGCCTAAGATACTGCAAAAGACGGTCGATGTCCAAAAGAGAGGCATACTTCGTCCAATCATCACAACGAAGGGATATCATGTCTTAGAGATAAGCTAAAAATGCTAGATGGATGATATTCATAGGCAATGGAAGGGGCTGATGGGATTTCTCTATAGACGGTGGATGGTGAGAGAAAGGTGGCGTCGGTCCTCACGCTTGAAGTGGAAAGCGCAGATGTCACCCTTTTGGATGTTGGCGTCATGGCGAAACCACGACCAGTTCATCGTGATGGTGGCCCTCTTGTTGGTTCCGAAAATGAATCGGGCGTCGCAGCTCACAGTGTCCTCTGCATTCTTGAGTGGGAGGGTGTCATTGTCTTCCTGAATGTACTCCTACAGCTTGTCCTTTGTGTACTCCACCTGAAAGTACTGTCAAGAGAAAGAAAAACAGTTAGTTCATGGTAGCACTGTTGGGGAACGTACTAATTTCAAAAATTTCCTACGCACACGAAAGATCATGGTGATGCATAGCAACAAGAGGGGAGAGTGTGTCTACGTACACTCGTAGACCGAAAGCGGAAGCATTAGCATAACGCGGTTGATGTAGTCGTACGTCTTCACGATCCGACCGATCAAGTACCGAACGCACGACACCTCCGATTTCTGCACACGTTCAACTCGATGACGTCCCTCGAACTCCGATCCAGCCGAGCTTTGAGGGAGAGTTCCATCAGCACGACGGCTTGGTGACGATGATGATGTTCTACCGACGCAGGGCTTCACCTAAGCACCGCTACGATATTATCGAGGTGGATTATCGTGGAGGGGGGCAACACACATGGCTAAGAGATCCAAGGGATCAATTGTTGTGTCTAGAGGTGCCCCCCTACCCCCGTATATAAAGGAGCAAGGGGGGGGGGGCGGCCTAGGAGGAGGGCGCGCCAAGGGGGGAGTCCTACTCCCACCGGGAGTAGGACTCCTCCTTTCCTTGTTGGAGTAGGAGAATGGAAGGGAGAAGGAGAAGAAGGAAGGGGGCGCCCCCCCTCCCTAGTCCAATTCGGACTAGTCCATGGGGTGGGGTGCGGCCACCCTTTGGGGCATTTCTCTCCTTTCGCGTATGGCCCATTAAGGCCCAATACGAATTCCCGTAACTCTCCGGTACTCCGAAAAATACCCGAATCACTCGGAACCTTTCCGATGTCCGAATATAGTCGTCCAATATATCGATCTTTATGTCTCGACCATTTCGAGACTCCTTGTCATGTCTCCGATCTCATCCGGGACTCCGAACTCCTACGGTACATCAAAACACATAAACTCATAATATAACCGTCATCGAACTTTAAGCGTGCGGACCCTACGGGTTCGAGAACTATGTAGACATGACCAAGACATGTCTCCAGTCAATAACCAATAGCGGAACCTGGATGCTCATATTGGCTCCCACATATTCTACGAAGATCTTTATCGGTCAAACTGCATAACAACATACATTGTCCCCTTTGTCATCGGTATGTTACTTGCCCGAGATACGATCGTCGGTATCTCAATACCTAGTTCAATCTCGTTACTGGCAAGTCTCTTTACTCGTTATGTAATGCATCATCCAGTAACTAACTCATTAGCTACATTGCTTGCAAGGCTTATAGTGATGTGCATTACCGAGAGGGCCCAGAGATACCTCTTCGACAATTGGAGTGACAAATCCTAATCTCGAAATACGCCAACCCAACAAGTACCTTCGGAGACACCTGTAGAGCACCTTTATAATCACCCAGTTACGTTGTGACGTTTGGTAGCACACAAAGTGTTCATCTGGTAAACAGGAGTTGCATAATCTCAGAGTTATAGGAACATGTATAAGTCATGAAGAAAGCAATAGCAACATACTAAACGATCAAGTGCTAAGCTAACGGAATGGGTCAAGTCAATCACATCATTCTCCTAATGATGTGATCCCGTTAATCAAATGAAAACTCAAGTCTATGGTTAGGAAACTTAACCATCTTTGATTAACGAGCTAGTCAAGTAGAGGCATACTAGTGACACTATGTTTGTCTATGTATTCACATATGTATTATGTTTCCGATTAATACAATTCTAGCATGAATAATAAACATTTATCATGAAATAAGGAAATAAATAATAACTTTATTATTGCCTCTAGGGCATATTTCCTTTAGTCTCCCACTTGCACTAGAGTCAATAATCTAGTTCACATCGCCGTGTGATTTAACACCAATATTCATATCTGTATGTGATTAACTCCCATAGTTCACATCATCATGTGACCAACACCCAAAGGGTTTACTAGAGTCAATAATCTAGTTCACATTGCTATGTGATTAACACCCAAAGAGTACTAAAGTGTGATCATGTTTTGCTCGTGAGAGAAGTTTAGAAAGAACTCTTTCAAAACCCTTTCAAAACATATTTTGCTTGGGATTTGAGTATTCTTTCAAAACCTTTGCAACACAGGCAAAAACTCTTTCTTTGACTATTCCATTTTGAACTACTTTCAAAATCTTGTCAAGGTATGTACTCATTAAAATTCTTATCAAGCGTCTTGATCTATCTCAATAGATCTTGATGCTCAATATGTAAGTAGCTTTACTGAGGTCTTTCTTTTAAAGAACTCCTTTCAAACACTTCTTTATGCTTTCCAGAAAAATTCTACATCATTTCTGATCAACAATATGTCACTCACATATACTTATAAGAAATGATGTAGTGCTCCCACTCACTTTATTGTAAATACAGGCTTCACTACAAGTTCGTATAAAACTATGCTTTGATCAACTTATCAAAGCGTATATTCCAACTCTGAGATGCTTGCACCAGTCCATAGATGGATCGCAGGAACTTGCACATTTTGTTAGCACCTTTAGGATTGACAAAACCTTCTGGTTGCATCATATACAACTCTTCTTTAAGAAAACCATTAAGGAATGCAGTTTTGACATCCATTTGCCAGATTTCATAAAATGTGGCAATTGCTAACATGATTCGGACAGACTTAAGCATCGCTACAGTTGAGAAAATCTCATTGTAGTCAACACCTTGAACTTGTCGAAAACTTTTTTTTGCGACAAGTCGAGATTTGTAGATAGTAACACTACTAGCAATGTCCGTCTTCCTCTTGAAGATCCATTTATTTTCTATGGCTTGCCGATCATAGGGCAAGTCCACCAAAGTCCACACTTTGTTCTCATATATGGATCCTATCTCAGATTTCATGGCCTCTAGCCATTTCGCAGAATCTGTGCTCATCATCGCCTCCTCATAGTTCGTAGGTTTATCATGGTCTAGTGACATGACTTTCAGAAAAGGATTACCGTACCACTCTGGTGCGGACCATACTCTGGAAGACCTACGAGGTTCTGTAGTAACTTGATCTGAAGTTTCATGATCAGCATCATTAGCTTCCTCACTAATTGGTGTAGGAATCACTGGAACTGATTTCAGTGATGAACTATTTTCCAATTCGGGAGAAGGTACTATTACCTCATCAAGTTCTACTTTTCTCCCACTCACTTTTTTCGAGAGAAACTCCTTCTCCAGAAAGGATCCATTCTTAGCAACAAATATTTTTCCTTCGGATCTGTGATTAGCAGGTGTACCAAACAATCTTCTTTGGGTAACCTATGAAGACGCATTTCTCCGATTTGGATTCGAGCTTATCAGGTTGAAACTTTTTCACATAAGAATCGCAACTCCAAACTTTAAGAAACGACAGCTTAGGTTTATTGCTAAACCATAATTCATACGGTGTCGTCTCAACAGATTTAGATGGTGCCCTATTTAACGTGAATGCAGCTGTCTCTAATGCATAACCCCAAAACGATAGTGGTAAACCGATAAGAGACATCATAGATCACACCATATCCAATGAAGTGCGGTTACGACGTTCGGACACACCATAACGCTGTGGTGTTCCAGGTGGCGTGAGCTGTGAAATTATTCCACATTGTTTTATATGAAGGCCAAACTCGTAACTCAAATATTCTCCTCCACGATCAGATCGTAGAAACTTTATTTTCTTGTTACGATGATTCTCCAGTTTACTCTGAAATTCTTTGAACTTTTCAAATGTTTTAGACTTGTGTTTCATTAAGTAGATATACCCATATCTGCTCAAATCATCTGTGAAGGTCACAAAATAACGATACTCGCCACGAGCATCAACACTCATTGGATCGCATACATCGGTATGTATTATTTCCAATAAGTCAGTAGCTCATTCCATTGTTCTGGAGAACGGAGTTTTAGTCATCTTTCCCATAAGGCACGGTTCGCAAGCATCAAATGATTCATAATCAAGTGATTCCAAAAATCCATCTTTATGGAGTTTCTTCATGCGCTTTAAACCGATATGACCCAAACGGCAGTGCCACAAATAAGTTGCACTATCATTATTAACTTTGCATCATTTGGCATCGATATTATGAATATGTGTATCACTACGATCGAGATTCAACAAACTATTTTCATTGGGTGTATGACCATTGAAGGTTTTATTCATGTAAACAAAACAACAATTATTCTTTGACTTTAAATGAATAACCGTATTGCAATTAACATGATGAAATCATATTCATGCTCAACGCAAACGCTAAATAACATTTATTTAGGTTTAACAGTAATCCCAAAAGTATACGGAGTGTGTGATGATGATCATATCAATCCTGGAACTACTTCCAACACTCATCGTCACTTCCCCTCAACTAGTCTCTGCATTTATTATGTAACTCCTGTTTGAGTTACTA